>JAUTXW010004991.1:0-600000 GCA_030620095.1 Kuschelorhynchus macadamiae | reverse complement strand
TTCGTTCGTTATTTTTATTACATACATATAGTTATGGCAAAGGGAGCCGTTACATAAAGACCAGTTACCAGGGCCCCCTGGGGGGGGGGGGTGGTTAACCGGGCAATAGCCTGAGAGAAACAAAAATTTAATAGCTACGTAAAATAGGTTTAAAATTACAAAATATGAGAGGATGGGCTATAAGAATGTAAAAATGTATAACAGAGGTGAAACGGACGAAAACGAGTAATGCAAATTAAAATACCGGTACTAAGTGGTAAAAAAATGGCCAAAAAGTAGATACACTTGGCAGCAATCATCACTTAATTTTTTCAACCCTAGGAAATATTTTTTTGTTTCAGTGTACTTTTATTTCCACCACGTACACGATAATATGTTGATGTCGTTTTGTCATAATTATGTCAAAGTAGGGTATTTCTAACGCCTCTAGATTGTTGAAAATGTATCTAGGCACTAGACGAAAGGGAGAGGTTTGTCAAAAACAAGTCTTTTCCATGGATATGTAGAGTTTTAGCCAATCGACAATGGTGACTAATGAGTAATCCACCGTTTCAGTAGGTACTGGCATTCTTTTCAAAGCTTCAGATTCTCTCGCCAAACATTAAAACTTTTTCCATATAATTGTCATGCGGGACTGACAGTTTCAAATTCCAGCTCTTTCCCCGACCAGCCCTACCATAACTTTAAACGGTGCGACCACACAGAGTGGCAATCTGTTTCCGCTTCACGAAAAAACTCAGGTCATTTTTAAATCACTGTTTTGATATCAACAGACGACAAATATTTTTGGACGAACGTTCTGCTAAAAAATTTTGTCTGTACGGACCAAATATGATAGGCAACCTAATGTCCACATCCACCAAACGAACAAAACTGAAATTAATGTCAAAAGATAAAAGTTTTCGACGTGTTTAGGTTTAGTGAAAACCCTTTTTCAGCTTAAACGCAACTATTGTGTGCAAACACTAGGACATTTCCAGAAATATTTCTGCGTGCAAAATATTTGAAAGAATGGACTATGCAAAGTTTAGAAGGTTGCAACAAATTACTACTACCATGTGACAGTGGTGGATGCAAGACGTACAAGAAAACATTTGAACCATATATTTGCGAACGGCTCTTACTTTTTGCATTTCAGTTTAAGATCTAAGGTATAGCTTATTAAGGATACTACACCCAGAAAATTTTGAACGTACCTATTGCAGGGTACAAGAAATGAGAGGATCCTGACAATTTTTATTTCCGAAAAATTGGACTTCGAAACTCTCAAAGGACTTAAGTCATGTACAAAGTTCAGCAATAAAAAAACATAGATATTAGCGTCATAATCAAGATGAAACTGAAAAATTTATCAAGATTTACTAATTAGAAAATGCACTCAAATTTAGCAACGAAAGTCCAGACTGGAAGAACTATCAATATCAAACTATTTTACCAGAAGTGTTCAGGTTCCACAAAGGTAAGCCTTACAGAGTAATGTCGATGGAGTTTGGATATTATGAAGACCTTTAAAAATTTTCTAAAAAGTTTTCCTGATTAGAAAGTCGTTTAGATGTAAAAAATGTGTGATTGCTTCCAGTAAGGGTGTCCCTTTAGTTGAAACCGTCGGAAACTGAAGCAAACCTCAGCCTGAATCGAAATCCATGTTCAACCACCCATAGAGTGTCTGAGCGATGGGGAGGCATGACATAAAGTTGTACAGGGCAGCGAATAAGCTTGCTCCGTCCCTGCCTATTTCTAGTAATCCCGAACATGTGTAACAGAATGTATAAGGCTCTAAAAATATGGTATGAGGTTTCATGGTATGAGGTTTCAAATCTGACTCAACATATCTTTGAGCAGTCAGCTACCGAATAAAACACAAGTCCGTGTGTTACAAATATCACACCATAACTGACTAGCACTCTGGAAAGTATATTGCTTTTATCATATCGATCGCTTTCAGGCCTGAGCGCTCTATATTGAGGTAACCTGGACTCATCAAAAGATAGAATTTTATTCGCCTTTCATCCAGTTTATATGATCTTGGTGGAACTGATGTTTTTTTCTTCCCTGGTATCGGCAGCTGTTTGGTGGTTGAACTAACCGCTAAACGCATATACAAAGTAACTTATTTTTCTTTAGTTTGTTGGTCGTCTTCTAATTTTTATGACTTCTGAATGAAATAATAATACACACACGGTATGGTGTGTAATATTATTTCTTGTGTAATCGCATCCCATTAATCCAAAGTATATTTTGAAGAAATACAATACGATTCCAAAAGCAGTTATCATATACTACATAGTTACCACGTCAAGAAGTATAGCAAGTCAAAGCTTTTAAATAAATATTTTACACAAATCAAATCATATATGACCAGACAAATCAGAAAAAGAACAAACAACACTATAGAAACATGTCTAGCACATCAAATGAGGTGAACCTCCGAGTAAAAAAGGTTAATTAAAATCCAAGGAATGTTCTTCTAGGGAAAGCTATTTATATTAGTAGCCCTTTTATTCTGGCTAATAATACTTTATATAAATTTATTTCTGTCAATGATTGTGGAATGTGATTAAAACAATGCCTTGGTATTCATATGAGCTCTGAACCATCCTTAGCCTGCTATATGGTCGATTAAGGAGAATGCTGTCTCCTGTTGGATAGGGGGCATTTCATTTCTTCGGGTGAAAGAGTATTATATTTTTTGACATACTGCAGTAGAACGTGTATATACAAACTCTAAGAAAAAGGCTAAAATTTTTAAATAACAACCTTCTTCTGCATTATGAATGCGTTAAGTGCGAGAGTGCATTGGAGAATCAGAGTTTCATTCATTTCAATCATAATTCATGCCCCAACAGAAGAGAAAATAAAAAACATAAAAACATTTATGACTAGATTATTTCTCTATTGCCGCAAAAAATAAAGCAGTCAGAGCTAGGTTTTTTGCACACTTCGCTGATATGATCTGAAAAAGTTTGTTTGTAATCGATATAAACCCTAAGAATTTTGTACAATATACCTGCTTAACAGAATTTTGATTTAGTTTCAGGAGCTGTAGTATATGAAATACAGTGATTTTCCTTTGGCAGAAACCCGTAAAAAATTATGTTATTCAAAATAAGTCTCTTTTGGCTGCACCATTTCGCCAGCTCTTCAACAGCCTTCTGTGTAACTGTTACTGAACAGCCCAATCTCTGCTCGCCAACTAACACACTACACACTGGTATCGTCTGTATAGATTACTGCCCCCACATGGTTGAGAGAGGTCATTTATGAAACAGGAAAAAAGGTAGGTAATATAAGATAAAGCCCTGCGTTCAGAAAGAAGTAACCGTGTCCAGCTACACTTCTGTTCAATTCATAAGGATCTTAGGAATTTATTGTTCATTTTTAATCTTAGTTATCTCCAATAAATAGTAATGAATCTGAACGCGTTTTTTTCTCGATTGATGCGAAATTCTTTCCGAAAAACCTTCTTCATCGAAAATCATTAATAAAAATCCCCGGGCTTTTCGCAAGTATTTTACAAAAAATCATCTTCTTTGTGTGGTGTATACCTCGGGGCGTTTCTGAGATTTCGTATGTAACATTAACATTAGGGAAAATTCGATTTTTTTTCTCGAAAGTGTATATTGCAAGATGTTATTCTGTTTAAAACTTTAACAAGCTGCGAGTTTTATCTGAGCAGTTTCAATTACAGAATCACAAACAAACTGGTAAGTTATTTAAGAATATCAACGATTTAAGCATACCGGGTGCGTCATCCTCAGAAGTACCGATGTTAAAGTAAAAAAAACAAAAAAAAATCGAAATTAAAATAATCATTACTAATAATTTATATGGGTAAGCTGTAAGTGTATTTTCTTTTTGAAAATGGTTAGACATCGCCTTTCAACACGTGAGTCACAAAATGCTGTGAAACTAGTAAACGATGGTCATACTCAAGAAGTTGCTGCGTTGTACAATCTATCACAGAGCAATATTGCCTGGGTAGTAGAGTATTTTGTCGAGCATTCAACATGGGGGCGGACGAATACAAAAACTGGCCGACGGACAAACAAAGGACGTGGTACTTAGAGCAAGAAGGTTCCCTACCCACAATTCAGTGGGAACTATTAATGCTTTACGGATTGCCACAAATGTTCAAACCTCCAATATAATAATTCGACGGCGACTGAACATATTCTGAGGTAATTTAAAAAAATATAGATTGAGAAATATTCTTTAATCATATATTTTCATGTCGGAACTTTATTTTCTTGGGTTTGGTTAACATTTCACATTAAATCAACGATTCGCTCATTGTGTTGAGCTTTATCAAGATTTCATTTCAAGTCTCCTAATTCCTAAAAAGTTTTTTCTCTATTAAAAAAACAGTAAAAACATTTACATAGACATGAAAAAATGTCCCATTTCAAGTGATTAAACCTTGAGACCTGAATTGTGTTTCGACGGGGTTTCCCAAAATGTGCCCATTTCGGGCTCAGTTTATCTCAGCTCTATCAAAAATTTGTTTTTACCAGAAGTTGCGGTTATTTCTTCTCTACGATCGATCCCATAGAAACATATTTCCTCGAGCGACAGCGTACCGATTTCGTCTATGAAAAGTCGATATTTTTCAGTTTTTCGATTTTCACCAAATTTTTTTCAAGAGTCATTTTATATTTTAGTACCTCATTACAATATCAACAAAGGTATTTTTTTTAATAAGATTTAAATTTAATATAAAATGTGCAATTTTAGTTATTTTAAACAATGCAAATGTTTTTACTGTTTTGGAATCAGAAAACTTGAAATAAAATCTTCATATATATATATTGAAACGTATGGGTGTTTTAACGAACATAATTTTACTAGGCAAACCTCATAAAAGGGCCTAGGCACGACAGCTCCTTTTGCCGGCTCTGGCAAGAGTTGACAGGCGGGGTTATTTTGACTTATTTAATTATTCATTCTGTCCCTTTCGATAATTTAATGCATACAATATACTTTTCAGAAGACACGTCTTATAACACGGAGCTTAAGTAAGATTTTTAAAAGGGCGCCATCCGCAATAAAAAAAAGAATTAAATGTGCTGCCGTGTTATAAGACGGACTTTGCGGAAAATCCTTCTTCCGAAATTTTTAACTGTACTTTATCAAAAAAATAAAAAACCTATTTAAACAACAAGTTACCAAATTTATTACAAAATAATTAAATTACACTAAGACAAATGTTCAAAATCAACGTAGTTGGTGAATTATTTAATAATTTAAAAATAATTAGCAATTATTAAAAGGAAAATTCTTGTGAAATAATTTGTAAAATTACGGTCACTAATATTAAATTATATGTACCCTAATTGGCCAATAATTTAAACACTGTTAAGATAATGAATTAACCAAATTTTCGGTTGAAATAAACTAATAAAAATTAACAGTCAATAAAAAAATGGAAATTTCTCACCAAAACTCTCAATAGCTGCGTCACGTGGTGGAGAACCCACGACCTTTGTGGACGGCTCAAGGCTGCATCAGTTCTTTTAACGCCTACCTACTCCTCTCCCTCAATGGTTCTCGAACAGGATTTATGACGAATTGTATCCGGGATGACCTTATTTTCTCGGAACCAAAATTGAATTTAAGATGCAATTGGGAACGGAATTCTATCCAATATTTAATTTAGGCGAGCCTAAATAGTTGTGGTGGACAACAAAAAATTTTCTAGCAACTAGTGGCTAGTTCTAAAGGCGGCTAGTTAGGCGTCTAGCTATAAAAACTTATCCAGAAATTGAAGTACTGAATTCAAAATGGATAAGACAAAATTATGACATGAAATTTTAGATTTCAATTTTAATAGTCTTTTTTTAAAAAAAAACTAGTTTGTAGAAAACTAAAAGGCAAGGCAAAAGGACAAGTCGGTGTAGAGGTTTCAAGAGTTTGACCCGTCAAAATGGCTTCCGACTTGCACAAAGTTCTGAAGATAAAATGGCTTGCTAAACGTGAAACCAATACGTTTAGCAGAGAAACAACAATTCAAAAAAAGGTTCCCTTTTTTTAACATAGGATAGCCAAATCTCAACACAGGTTTGCTGGGCTGACGGCGCAACTAAAACCCCAAAGTAAACGTATGTCTTAAATGATTTTAAATGAAAAGAAAAACTATTGCTTAAATATATACTAGAGCAATTTAATTAACTCAATTAATTATAAGCTATATAAATAATATAATTCAACAAACCAAAATTAACAGAAAAATAACTAGAGAAAATAAGTTTTAATCTTTATGTTATCTTCCCAATTGAACGATAATAATATTAAATATCAAATCCCCTTGTAATTACTATGATCAACGACATACATGCAATTATTCGCCAACGAAGTAAGCAATATTGAGTGTACGACAAGAACGCATTTTTAAATCTGCCTTAAGAGGAACAAGGAAAGCCAAAAACTAGTCTACACCACGCGGTGAACAAGGTGTCGCCTATTGGCTGCCAAATTTATACAAATACGAGGGAGATTCGTAGGTATCCAAAAAAAACTAAATAAATGATATCACAAATGTAAGAATTCATGCATCCTTAGCGTCAAATAAATACTGAAATATAGTGATATAACAACTTAAATATACACAATAATTATAATTAGCCTATTTACGTCCAACCGCAAGCTTAACTGAATCTAGAAAAATTTAATACGCGCAATATAGGTCTGTAAGCAATAAAATATTTAAATTATTAAATACTAAATATGTTTACTAAAAAAAAAATATAGATTTACTAACATGATAATTTGTCTGACCGTAACGCACGACAGTACACCGTTACAATATATATATATATATATATATATATATATATATATATATATATATATATATATATATATATATATATATATATATATATATATATATATATATATATATATATATATATATATATTTATATATATATATATATATACAAGGTGTTTCAAAAAGGTCTGCCAAAATTTCTAGGACATATAGTACATCAAAAAATAAGTGTAGTTTACTCTATAAACCTATGTCCGAAAATGCACCCCTAGGGAGTTACAGCCCCTCGAAGATGACACGCGAAAATAGTTTTTTGGCATTTTCTTTAAAACTATTAAAGAGAAGTTAATGAAATGTTGCATAGGGGCCTACTTTTTAATGAGAAATGTAACCAATTTGTCAGATTTGTCATATTTATTCAGGGGCGTAACTTACGAGGGGGCTGAAATGCCCTAATGACCATATTTTTTTTGTGGGTTGTATTTTCTAAAAAATACATCAAAAATATCAAATTCTGATTAATTTTACATAAAAAGGTACTCTTGTTAAAATGTTTTAAAGTCGATAGTTTTCGAGTAATTTACAGTTAAATGTTGAAGTGTTTTCCCAAGCTTTTCAAATTGCTTGTACAAGATATCTTAGAAACCCTTTTAAGTAGGCCGTGGTATGATTTAAACAAATGAGCGCATTCTTAGAAAATAAAACTCAAAGTATTCCTAGATAAAAGTTTATTGAATAAAATTTTTAAAAAATAAATAACACTAGTGAACTATACCAAAATTATAACAGATGCTCAAAATGTCCTCCGTTTTCTTGAATGCATAAATTTATTCTTCGGTTTAAATTATTTATTAAATTTAAGCTTTGACCATTATTTTGAAGAAGTGTACATTCATGAATTATTTTGTCTCTCAATTCTTCAACCGTGTTAATTTCATTTTCATATACTTTTGCCTTTAAATCTCCCCAAACATTAAAGTCCAGTGTATTCATGTCGGGAGACCTAGCAGGCCAGTGAATTGGAGCATCTGCACCGCGTCCGATCCATTTGTTTGGAAAATGATTATTTAACCACTGTCGCGCTCTTCTACTAAAATGTGGGGGTGCGCCATCATGCATAAAAACAATGTCCCTTCTAAGATTTAACGGTACATTTTCTAATATTTCAAATAGATTATTTTCTAAAAAATCAGCATACATATCTCCGTTTAAATTACCATTAAAAATATGAAACCCTATAAATTTATTTCCCAAAGTAGCTGCCCAAACATTGATTTTAAATTCATGTTGATAGTGAGACACTCTAGTGACTCTTGGATTTTCTTCAGCCCAGAAATGCGAGTTATGATAATTAAAAACGCCCGCCCTTGTGAAGGTTGCTTCGTCCGTAAATAAGATTTTATTGAAAAAATTTGGATCAATACGTTCTCGTTCAAGCAGTACTTCACAAAAATCGGCCCTTAATGGCCTATCCTCTGGTTGTAAATGTTGCACTTGTCTAAAGTGGTAGGGGTGGAGTTGCTGTTCTTTTAGAACTCTGAACGCACTTGAATGGGAAGTATTCGTTCTTAACGCCAATCTGCGTGAACTAATTGTAGGCTCACGAAAAACGGTTTCTAAAACTTGTTCCTCAACTTCTACCGTTCGCGCATTTCTGGGACGTCCATTATCTGTGTTTTTTATTGTAAGTGAACCATTTTCTCGTAACCTCTGCTCTATTGCCAAAAATGTTCTGCGATTCGGTACATTTCTACCAGGATATTTTTCTGAATATCTTCTAACTGCTAAGTTTGAATTTCCGAAACACTCACCCAAGGTTAAAATCATATCAACTTGTTCGGAAAATGTATAATTTGCCATTTTTTAAAAGTAAATGAAGTAATTAATAAATAACAGAATTCCATCAAAAGTCAACTTGACGTACAGCTCATTTGTTTAAATCATACCACGGCCTACTTAAAAGGGTTTCTAAGATATCTTGTACAAGTAAAATGAAAACCTTAGGAAAACACTTCAACATTTAACTGTAAATTACTCGAAAACTATCGACTTTAAAACATTTTAACAAGAGTACCTTTTTTATGTAAAATTAATCAGAATTTGATATTTTTGATGTATTTTTTAGAAAATACAACCCACAAAAAAAATATGGTCATTAGAGCATTTCAGCCCCCTCGTAAGTTACGCCCCTGAATAAATATGACAAATCTGACAAATTGGTTACATTTCTCATTAAAAATTAGGCACCTATGCAAAATTTCATTAACTTCTCTTTGATAGTTTTAAAGAAAATGCCAAAAAACTATTTTCGCGTGTCATCTTCGAGGGGCTGTAACTCCCTAGGGGTGCATTTTCGGACATAGGTTTATAGAGTAAACTACACTTATTTTTTGATGTACTATATGTCCTAGAAATTTTGGCAGACCTTTTTGAAACACCTTGTATATTTATATATATATATATATATATATATATATATTTAAATTTTTTTTTCTAGAGCAAGACGCAGGACTACCTGCTCCTTGCTAAAACTCGCAGCTTTTTTAAACGTTTAAACACAATAACATCTTGCTGCAATATCCATACTTTCCAGAAATAAAATTGAATTTTCATTGATGTTAATGCTACATACGAAATCTCAAAAACGTCCCAAGTTACACACAAAACAAAAAAGATGACACCATGAAATAGACGAAAAATATACTACAGCTAAAATGGCAGAATGTTTAATATTTTAGGTACTAATAATTGGCAGGGGTGCTTTAATGATAATTTTCGATCAAGAAGGATTCTTGGAAAGAATTTCGCTTTAATCGAGAAAAAGCTGAAAAAACTGCTTTCAGATTTATTGCTATTTAGCGAAAATAAATATGATTAAAAATGAACGATAAATTCCTAATATCCGTATCAAATGATCAGCAGGGTGGTCCTCTGACTTCGATCCGCTCTAGCTTTCATGTCGAGAGCCCTACTCAAAGTAAATTGTTTAGAGTATAAGGCATCGATGATATGGGAGATGAGAATATTGAGAGTGGCACAGCAATTTATTGCTACCCAGGAAAAGTTTCTAAAGCGTACTTTAGAAACAATTACAAAAAAGATATATCTATCTAACTTTCGACCGATATATGGCCTGAGTATATTAAGGGTAGACGTGTATTTTCCCTCCAGAAAATATATATTTATAAGTTTACTTATTGGTGCACATATTTTTTCAGTGATATCTCTAAGACTTTTTATTATTTTTTTTATTTGATTTTATTTTTTATTAAATTTACAGTATGCTTCATTTTATAATAACAATTCATATCTATAATATACTATGGATGGCAGGAAGAATACAAAATCGAAATATATATAACAATAGCTTAAAATAACAATATCATATTTAAAACTATTTTTTAAATCGAGATACTCACCATACTCATTGAGTAAGCGAAGACTCCTATCAATGGGAGAATGTTTACCATAATTGGTAGTATGAAATGCAACATTAAAGAGGTCGAAGTTCCTCAACCGACGGTTGGGAACATTTGAACAGATTCTCGAGAGAAGTTGGGGACAATCAATCAGACCATTAACGGGTTTGAAGATCAAGCACAAATCGAACATCAAGCGTCGCTTCTCAAGAGCAATCAGACCCATTCTTTGGAGCATATCTGATCGATGATAATCATTAAAGCTTACAGCAATTTTTAATCTTACATAACGCAAAAACCTATTCTGAATCCTCTCAATAACGCTAATAGAATTCAAATATTGAGGAGACTATACCACTGTAGAATACTCAAGGCAAGATCTAACAAATGAAGTATACCCAGCTGGCACTAAGGTAGCTATAACTATTTCCACTACTACTCTTTAAGGGTTTTTACGTATTTATTACTAATAATCCTACTATATATCAATAACCACTTTGGGTTACACGTTTTTAAGTATTATATATGTTACTACAAATAATACTTCATAGTAATTTTTCCTATGTAAAGTAATTATGTAATTGCTACTGCCAAACAACTACTTACGAAATTGACTCCAAGGTCGTCATTTCTTTTCAGTGACATAATCAGTGGTGGCTCTTCCATAAGGTCATTTGGTCAATGAACCCCCAAAAATATTTCAGAAAATAAATTATTCGTTTGACCGTCCCTCCTAATAGTTGTAATAAAACGCGAACCTTTGGAAAAGTTAAATACGCTACATTATTAACCTCGCGCGGCGGTTCGAATGGTCTCGTTGCGTTCCTTAGGCATAATAAAATACGCTATACTAAGCTAGGCTGGGCAGTCCGAATTGCCCTGATTACCTTAAAGCCTGACGAAAATACCCGAAGATTTCACAACTACTGAGCGGCAGCGGAACGTGATAGCAAATGGAATATGAAATCGCGATTTGGGTCATCAGCCGGTCCCATAATTCGATCGATTGGTCGCGGCATCACGTCGGCATGCGGAAGTTCAATTGTTCAGAGGTCGCGCGACCGATATTCTAATTCGATATTGTTTCGGGCGTTTTTAATCGATGAAAATGCTGGCACTACGTGACCATGATAAAACAGCTTTGTCTGAAAATACAAGGGTTTTTCGAGGGCTTATAAATTTTGTTGAGGAGTTGGGCCAAGATAGTCTATCCGCTTTAGCAATGTTAAGTATCGAGTAATCGTTTATAAATGGAATGTGCGTGCAATTTTAACGAGCGTGTCATTCAGCATTTTTCCAATCCTAAAGAACAAAAAGTAGACCCGAACTTCAAGAGAATTTAAAGCTCAATTTAAAGATAAAGTATTTATTTTTATTTTAAGTATGTCTATTTTTAAATTTGTTATTGGCCTCATAATATAATTCAGCACGATCCACCACTGGACATAATAGTAATTTTTCAACGTTACTGCTTCTAATCTAACTACTCCATTAACTCCAAATGAACTCCTATAAGGTATTACTATAAAGAAAAACGAGTCGTTGCAGAGTAGAAAAAGTTATCGTCCAATGTTACTTTAAACTCGCTAATACTAGCCTTTATTCTTCGGTTGCAACTTAGAAGTAATAATTACAGTAATTACTTACTATAAGGAAACTATCTCTCTTGTATTTGAGGTTTTGGAGATAGGGGGCGCTAGTACGACATTCGGTCTACAGTGACTTTATAAGGACAGTGGTGACAATAGAGGCCCACCCGTCACATTGATGCAAAATTAAATGGGCGCACACATATTATCGTTAGTTTTTCGCAAAATATGACTAAATTAATCTATTTTAACACATTAATATACGAAAATTGGATCAGCTAAAGATTAATTAATGAAATTATTATTAATTTCTGTCCACAAACAGTAATATGCCGCAGAAAAAAATCGAAATTTACTTTAAACTCACAACCTCTGTCAGCGTCAGTTGTAAATGTAGGGATATGTTAATGCTTTACTCTAATAATCTATGCGATCTATTTCGTGCAAACTTACTTTTTCAGTTAGATTTTTAACAAATAACATTGTTTTTGCAAGTGATTAATGAGTATGTACTCAAGAAGGCCTACAAAATAGTTTCTTTTATGCTAATATTTGAGAGCTTCTACCTCAAATTGGGGTGCTGAATAAAGTAAAACATACACTAAGACATGAAACAATATTGTTTTTTACAGCAAAATAATACCAAAATATAATAATGTTCAATATTTAATAACTTTTCTTGGACTAAACTTAAACTTAAAATATTTACGGTCACATTCATTTAAAAATGCATCACAAACATTTTATAATTACGAGCAAAAAGCAGGTGAACCAGGTTTGAACACATTTCTCCAAATGGCCAATGGCTTAGAACTTATTGTTTGAATCAATATTCATTTTAATAATCACAAAAACCAATAAAATAATACATTAAAACAAGAAACCTCGTAAGAAACCCACGTAGGCAAAAAGTAAACAAAACGATTTTAGTAGCAATATTTCACCAAACAAAACGATTTTAGTAGCAATATGGCCGAACCAATCAGTTGGTTACCCTATTGTCGCCACCGTCCTTATAAAGTCACTGTAATTCGGTATACAGCCATTGAACTCCATTATATTCTACTATTTAAATCCAAACTCCAAAATTAAATTTTTGAGATTTAAATTGGCCGAGATATTTGACCAAAATGTATTGAAAATTAACAAATTTTAAAGGCGCGTCATTTTTCTACGACTGTCATCACCATATTCACCAGAGAAATTGCCTACGTTTTATAAATTTAGGTCTTTAGCATAGCTAGAGAACTAATTGAAATCCTCCTCAATAACTAATAACGTATTCTATATATGCACTACACTATTTTCCCAACTTGAGTGTTTGTAGCCGCCATAACAGTTTTGTTAAAAAAAGACAGAAATAAGGAAGTAACAAGTAGGGTGAATTATTACTATTCGGCTACTTTAATGGAACTACACAATTCCGTACTAGCTACGTAATAGTCACAGTCACAATTACATCTTATTCATGAAATGGTTACCCTAAAATTGTTCCTCATTTTGGTAATGACTACATAGTCTCAACTTAAACAGAACGTGGTGACACCAAGTTCCAGTTACTTCGTCGAAAATACTTGTGGTAACAATGACGTATTCATGCCTAAAAGTGCTAGTTGGGTATAGAGCCCTAATCACAACCACAGACCGATTCATACTATTTATATATACAAAATCCAACATCTTCTAACCTTTAAGAGAATTTTTTGTAATATGCTCGATGAAGCACAGCTTTCCATCGAACCAAACACCTAAATCCTTCACAATATCAACATACTTGAGATGGTCACCATTAATGACGTATGTGGATTCAAAGCTCTTAGAACCCTTATGCAAAGTTATATAAGAGCATTTACTAACATTCAGTGATAAATTATTAATTATTGTCCATTCATACAAAGCATCTAGGTCATTTTGTAGGGCCACTGAATCCTCCCACTGATCAATCGATCTGTACGACTTTCATCTGCGAACATACTCACTGATGAAAATTTGATAACATGTATTATATCATTGACAAACAGATTGAACAGTAGTGGGCACAGTGGGATCCACGGGGAACACTCGCGAGAACATCAAATGACTTGAGATAAAGTTGTTAATTCTTACACTTTGCACCCTTCCAATCAGAAAACTCCTCAACCATCCCACCAGATGGTTGTCAAATAGGTCAATAGGTCAAATCTGACCCGGTCGTAGGCCTTGGAGAAGTCGGTGTAAATAGCATCAGCTTGGGATCTTCCCACCAACAACTCAATCTTATACTTTATCAAATTATTTGTGGTGGATCTGCCATTAGTGAATCCAAAACTGACCATCACCAATCAAGCCCCTGCGCCTCCAAGAGAGTTGATCGAACACCAAATTATCAAATAACTTTGGGTTACATACTCCCCTGTAATCCTCCGAATTACCACTTTTAATAACAGGAATAATAAAGCTTCGCTTCCATAAATCAAGAAATGAAGAGGATTTTATGGATAAGTTAAACAACAGTTGCAAAGGTTTACTTATTGTGAATATACACCCCTTAAGAAAGGTATTTGGTACATGGTCAGGGCCACAGGACAACTTATAGGGGAGTTCATCAATTTTAGAAAACACATCTGAAAGAGTAAACCCTTGAATTGAAATATCAAGTGTTTGCTCAAAAGCATAATTAGGCACTGAAACGACCGAACCGACGATACAAAAAAAATTTGCAAATAGATCAGCAATCTCTTGACCACATTCTGCCAATTTTCCATCAAGGAACATTGTATTAGGGTAGTTTCCCGAATTGTTTTTATGACCCATATACCTCCAAAAATTTCTAGAGTTATGTTGCAAAGACTGCTCAACCATCTGAATATGATTTACATGATACCTCTCGTATTCAATTTTGCAGGCTGATCTAAGACTGGAAAATTCCAAGAAATCATAAAGTGCTCTAGACGACATATACCTTTTGTGAGCAGCCTTTTTGCTACAGATAAGATCTTTCCAAATTAGACTAAACCATTTCGGAAATGGTGAGTATTTATAACGCTTTTTAGGTACAGGGTGTTCCATTATAAATGAAACCCCCCTTTAACTTTTTTATCTGGTATTATAGAGACAAATGTCTTATACAAAAGTTATAGGGTACTATAAGTAGTTTTTAGGTAAGTAATAATAATGTATACAGGGTGGTGTGGAAAAGCGCTGCGAAGAAGATTGTGTTTTTTCTTATGGAACACCCTGTATCTTGTATGCCTAGTTGATACACCTCGTTTTCTTGATTACGAATATATATATATATATATATATATATATATATATATATATATATATATATATATATATATATATATATATATATATATATATATATATATATATATATATATATATATATATATATATATATATATATATATATATATATATATATATATATATATATAGATTGTTACATTTATTTTAAATATTAACATTTATACAATACACTCGGCTGGCGCGACAGTAGGCCATGAATCGTCGACGTGCTTCTTTTGAATGCCACTTATTATATCTGAGAACACTTTTGTCAAACGTGTCTTTAGAAGTTTAAAGTGAGTTATTCGGAGCAGGAAAAAATTTTAATGGAAAAATGGATTTTGATTTATAGTTGTTATGCCATTTTGGATATTTTCTTGAAGTATATTTATGCTGTCGTGTTCTTTAAAGTAAATATTATTTTTCAAATAACCCCATAAAAAAGTATCAAGGGGAGTTAAATCCGGGCTGCTCGGTGGCCATTTAATCGTCCCTTGCTTACCAATCCAGGTTTCATAGTTTTCATTTAAAAATTTGTAACCTGGACAATATTATTAGCTGGTGCCCCATCTTGAAATATCATGCGTCGCATCTCCGTAAGAGGAAAACCGTCAATAATATTGTCAATGTCATTACGAAGCATGTTAAGATAAGTATTACCTATCAGACTGTGATTGTAAAAAACTGGGCCCAAAATTCTGTTATTTTTTATTCCACACATTTACTGAATGCTTCCAGAATGGTTGACTTCGAAACAAATTTCAGGATTTTCCACGGACCAGAAATGTATGTTTTTCCTGTTTGAAATACCTGCAGCACTGAAACGGGACTCATCAGCCCTCAGAATTCTGTGAAAGATGTTTGGATCCGTTTCGGATTGTTCCAATATATCTCTACAGAATTGCAAACGTTCTAGTTTGTTTGCTTCGGTTAAATGTTGAACTTTTCTCGGCTTGAATGGGTGAAAGTTATATTTTTTTAATGTTCTATGTATCATGCCAATACTTTTTTGTAGATCTTTAGTTATAAATAATCATACCTTGAAAATATAATAGGATATCTAATTCTATATCCTCATTAGCAGTAATGGTTTTTGTTGGCCTCTTGAAAGATTGACTCTCACTAAATCGTTCATATATTCGCCTAAATGTGTTTAAAGCAGGTATGCGCCTATTTCGATAAATAATTATATATTCCCGTCTAGCTGCACATCTATTTTTGTTATTTTTAATGTATAAAGATAATATATCAAATTTTTCTTGCTCCGAATAACTCATTTCAAAGTCCTAAGGACGCGTTTGGCAACAGTTTTGTCAGATATGCCTATTATGTGTCATTCAAAACAAGCGCGTCGACGATCGATGGCCTACTGCCGCGCCAGCCGAGTTTATTGTAAAAAATCGTTTTTGTGATGTTAATATTTAAAATAAATGTTACAAATTATATATATTCGTAATCAGGAAGACGAGGTCTATCCATTAAGTCTACAAGATATAGGGTATTCTATAAGAAAAAACACAATCTTCTTCGCAGCGCTTTTCCACACCACCCTGTATACATTAATATTACTTGCCTAAAAACTACTTAGTACCCTACAACTTTTATATAAGACATTTGTCTCTATAATACCAGACAAAAAAGTTAAAAGGGGTTCCATATATAAAACATACTGAAATCTTTCAGCCAGCCTGCGTACATCCACATTCTGAAGAAGAAAATCCCAATCAACCGAGGCTAAACGATCATTTCTGGCACAAAAATCTGCCATCCTAAAATCATAGTAACATTCATCGAATTAAAAGGGCCTATAATCCACAGAGATATTAAAGCAATATGCAATATGGTGCATACTGTTAGGAAAAATATTATCACATGCGGCAAGTACATTAACATTTAACTTATTAGAGAAAACTAAATCTAAAAATACTTTACGGTTATTTAGAACTTTGTTTCATTTGACACATATTTAAAAAAGAATAAGTCTCAGTCAGCAGATGGGCAGGATAATCTTCTCTACATGTCACATTCATTCCAACAGTGTCGATTGACCACCTTGCTTCCGGTAAATTGAAATCACCAAAAATATAGTAGATAGAGCATGGGTGTTTTTCATGAATCTCTCTTATTGAAGAATAATGAAGATCGTATTTATCAGATGTAGAGCCAGGGGGAAGGTAGATGCCACCAATAATAACTGAATAATTATTAACCTTGACCTCCACAAACAGCCTCCTAGACACAACCTCATCAGACACAGCTATAAGCACACCACCTCCTCTAAGTTTATCGCTAGTTTTACTACAGCGATATATGTTGTAACTTGGAATATTCACCTCATTGATCAAGAGACTCTCATTAAGTCATGTTTCAACTAAAACTATGATTGTGTAGTCACTGAGCCTCACCCCCTTCAATAATTCATTGAGTCTGGTGCGCATGCCTCCAACATTTCGGCAGTAAACATTCAATTTATTTAATCGTTTTTTTGACGAAATTGATTCATCTGGAACCTCACCAGTATTAGGTTTCACACTCTTCATTCTAGTAATAAATGGAATTCCATTTTGGTATCGAATATATAAATTAGCTTCACCCTGCATTTTCCTTTTGTCCATGTTACATGTTTAAATGTAGTGATGAAATGTGAAGTGAATATTTTAAAATATCACTTGCAATTTATTTTATAATTCGGCCAGCTGCATCGTGGTTCTTGCTGGACACTCTACTTTTTTGGTTTTGTATGTAGTATGTAGCTTTCGCTTTGACGTCTATTTTATTTTCCTCTAAAGGCAAGATATATTAAAATATCAAAAAATTAATTTGACTGACTAGAGCGTTTTTCTAACATTTTTTTCTTATTTATTAAATTTATACTCTAGCCTAGATCTGCTATATATATGTTGGTGCCTACCTAATTATCATTGAAGAAATAAACGGAAAATAATAAGAATAGTATTTGACCATATTTGGATCCGGCACCAATTAACATCACATTGGCCTCAAGGGCGATTTTAGGAAAAGTTTCTGGGGAGGGGGTTAATTTAAAAAAAAGTTTGTTAATATATTTTATTGTAAATGGTATGAGAACAACATAAATATCCATAGTTTTTATCGTATTTGTTGTGGCATAAGTGAAAAAAACAGCCTCTAATATTTACATCAATACTCTATCTATGGATATGCAAAGGACCCAATCCAACAGGTCGATCTTATGCTATAGTACCATTACCCCCTCACCGTAAAACCGCCCTTGATTGGCCTTGAGCCTCGGCCGACCCTAAATTTTAGAGTACGAGCCGTCACTGTGTATATCCACACTTTCCCTAGCGATGGTGTGAAGGCAAATTTGCGTTGCAAGATTGTTTGCATTTAATTGGGAGATATCATTTTCATGCTCCATAACTTTGGCTTCAAGAAACTCAATTCTTTCATTATTTGCACTGTGGCTTTCTGTAATACTGCTAAGAGCCGCCTGTACATCATTCTTCTGGTCCAGCAATAGGTCCACGATACATGAAATAACAAAAATAACATCCTTATTCGTGGTATTTGCTTTTTTCATTAAATTTGTTATTTGTTTTTTAAGCAAAACTTCACTTTTGGCCGTGACTCCTGATACGGCCACCGTATTTTTCTCGATTAACTTCGATTTCTCATCATGATCCAACTGTTTACCATTGACGGGTATTAAGCTCGATGACGAGTTATTATGCCTGGGGTAGATGGAGTCACCACTAATTCCCATTCCCAGTAGTGGGATTTAGTTTTCTTGAAAGATGCACACATTCTATCATATTCCGATTTGGAAACACCACTGCAGCCCTTGTGTACCCACGAATAGCATACCGATCACTCGATAGAGGGTTGAATAGCCGCAAACAAACATCTTCGCCTTAGAGATATTCTACACACTCCCATGGATCGGTTGCTGCAAGATAAATTGACGTCCAGAAGTTGACATTGTCAGCTATTCTTTCTGGCTTAGTTGCATTTTTGTGACATTAAAATACTCAGCAATATCATATGCCTGTGTTATTTTTTCGCCAAAGTCCTATTTAATATAGTGCAAGTGTAATTTAATTGTATTTATTTTCGTTGAGTATTTGTGCATTTTACCATGGAAAATTTCCATGGTTGCCGTTCATTTTTAAGTGGCAAGAAAAACAAAAGCCTAGCTAGATGTATTTTTTCACTTATAATCTCTATTAAATAAAACACAAAGTCTTGATCTCAGTGAAATATTTTAAAAAACCTAAGGTGACACGTGTTCGCTCTTGCGAGCATTATCGGACCTTAACACATTTAAAACAACAAATCGAGGTACAAAATAAGAATAAATACAAAACAACAAATCACACGTTACATCTTAGACGGTTCTAAACAAGAAGGTGTAAAGAGAGTGTGTGGAGACAATTTGTATAATTTTTTCATGAAAAATCTTACGATATTAACAACCCGTCCATTTCCATTGAAGTACTCAATCAATCTTAGAGGATTACGCGTTTAACATGAAGAAAAGGAGTTCAGAAGATTACAAGGAAGGTGTAGTAAAACGGATGTGGAATAGCACAGCAAAATAATTGAAAGAACTGTTCTTTAATAAATATAATATAAAATTTGCTCAATTGTCCGATCCAGAGTTTGCACCTGCGAGAGCTGCACGTGATGCAATGCGTAGAAAATTACCAAGGGATCCTTCACAAAGGAAATTAAATTCTGCTACATTAAGCAATGAAGAATTCCAGAAAATCTACAACGAAAATGTCGCATCCCGTGAGCTAGCATGAAGCGGGGGAGAAGGGTCTTCAGCTGGCATTCAATACTTCTTAGAGGAAACTGAAAATAAAGGCAATTTGACCGGACAGATTGAAATATAACCCAGTATTTTTGAGATTTATCGGCTATTTATTAAAATACTGAGCAATATGAGAAGCATTTGTTATTTTTTCCCCAGAATTCTATAGTTATGTGTCTTATGGATGTATTTATTTTCATTGATAATTTGCCAACTTATTAATATTGGTTGCGTTTTCTAATATTATAATTATATGTTGTAATATAACGGGTTGTTTTTCTTCTATTAGTATAGCTGCTTTTTTTGTGAGATTTATCGGCTATTTATTAAAATACTGTGCATGTGCTATTACTATAGTTTAAATGTATCTTCTCCCTGTATTTGCCAACTTATCAATATTGGTTGCGTTTTCTAATATTTTTTGTTATACTTATGTTTTGCTTCCTCCACAGTCCGTTTGTAGGTCTTTCTTTCTCAGTTGCCTATATTTTTTATTACATAAAACTCTGTTTTTTTGTGTTATATATTGGGCACATCTCAGACAACATAACGGTTAAATAATTAGATGGCTAATTTGCTACGGTAACTGTTTATTATTTTTTATAATATTTTGTAAAGGGAAAATTTTGTTCCAACCAGTGTCAAATAGTGTATTAGTGTCTGAAAATTCACAAAATGTCAATTTTTCTATTGGAACAAAAAGAAATAAGTAAATTTGTATTGAAGTCATTGCAAATACATTTATTAACGTGGCTACCGGTAGTAGTCGTCGCACAGTCAGATTTTGCTTTTAGAAACTGAAACTGATATGTATGGTCCGAAAAAAAAGACTACTGAGTTGCTGTTTCAAAATCTCTGACATCTGTATGTATATTACCTATACATATTTGTAAAAAAACTAGTTCGTGTTTGATAGATGGATTCAGTGGCGTATTCAATTGGGATTGGGGAGTTAAACCCCCCTCCAAGTTTTACTTAAAATAAAGTGAAATAAGTAGTATAAAGTTACCGCTCACCAAAAGTAAATCATTTTTTTAGTCGTCTAGAATTTAACTTATTTAGCTTTCAGGTTTGTTAATACTATTGCCAACAGAGAGCAAAAGTATAGTCTTTGTAGAATTCTTAAAAACAATAGTATTAAAATAGTATGGGAATTGGTCATTTGAACGTTCAACTGGCTTTAATGAATTTTCCCTTTTAGTTCAACAAAATAATTTTGATTTAGTAGTGGTCACAGAAACTTTATTGAATGCCAACGTCCCGTCAGAATCACTTACGATTTCTGGTTATAAAATTATTCGCAAAGATAGGCTACATGGCACTGTTTGACTATTCTATTTGACTTTCAAGTAAGTGACTCAACGTCAACTGAATCCATATATTTTCTTGTGCAGTGTGACGACCAATCACTCGGAGTGATTTTCTCCTTTGTATCTAGTATTTCTAACAACGTTGTATGCCTTGGCGATTTTAATAATACTTTTTCAATATACCTATTTCTATATTTCTCATATCGTCATTAACCCCAAAACGTTCTGGAGCAATTCATGCAGATTTCTAACCACCCCACACTTTTGTGAAATATTTGTACTTAAATAAAATAATCTGAAAAATAATTACGTATCGTTGCTTTGATCATTTTAACGATTCAATTTTTTTCTCTGATCTTTCAGCACTGACTGGTTTTTAATAATTTCTAATAATAGTATAAATCAAAAACTAACATTTTTTTATAATTTTTAAACTTCTCTATTTGACAAGCATCGGTCAGTTCTGACTAACCTAACCTAAAGCAGAGTGGCTAACACCCAATACCCAATACAAGAATGTTAATCAAAGATAAATCTAAGGCTTTGAAAAAATATAAAATTCTTAAATTTAGGCAGGACTGGAACAATTATTTCAATATGATGTAGTATTAAGGGCGTACATGAGTCAGCACCCATTCGTAATGTCAGGTAGTGGGACACCTGGCGGCGTACTTTGAGGTATGTTCTAATGGGTAAAAACTATTGGGTTTGTTTCCTAATCGACCATTGATGTCTCCGAATTTTGTTTTTTTTTCCTTCCTATAACGCCATCTTACATTATTTCGCAAATATTTGTTCACAGATCGATACAGGGGTTTAAGATTTATCACTCACCTAAAGCATGACCAGCTACGTCACTTCGTTAAGCAAAAAAAGCAAATCTTGTGAACAGTGTGACCGATCCGCGCCAAACTTTTTTTAAACTACTTATGACATCATCTTGTATTCGTTTCTACCCAAAAATGACAGTTTTGTTAAACGATGGTTGACAGGGTGATTTTTGACATTGACAGATAACATTGTCAGATGACATATGAAACGTGAATAGTTACCACTTGCGCAGACGTAAATAATGTCCACATGAACAAAAAATGCCTGATGTCAGAAAGATCGAGATATGAACCTCCACCTATGGACGGTGGTCCCAAAAGCGTTCCGAGCAGCCGTGTGCTTTATATCTGCACTTCGAGCGACTGCTGACTGCGCCTATTCTATTAAACCGAAGCCTGACTGTTTTTTTTTTATTCTACATAATTCGGTAGTAAACACATTTTCAGCCATTACAAAACTGTTGTAACGACATCATTATCGCGAAAACTTATGCAACGTGCTGACTCGCCGCGTTCCAGTCCAGTGGTGGATATAAAAGTACGTCAGATTTAGCTAACTCCCACAACTTAGCAAACTTACTAGAAAATCAATTACTTACAGTTTTCGGAATCTGAGCACATAAGCTATCACATTTTTGGAAAGTTACTTCAGTTGTATTTTACGAATAAATTACGAAATTCTAATTTTTTTTTATAGAAGGCATAACAGAAAACTTTTCTTTTAGTTGATTGCAAAAAATAACAGTATCAATAATATAAAAATAAAAATTAGCCTTAAAATAATTATCTCTGCTTATCTGAAAGTCTAAGCAAAACTGAAAAGTTTTTTTACTCTTCGTTGCACTTGAACTTTAAATCCTGATTTGAAACTGTTATAGGCCTCCTCTTCTCTTAAATCAGAAATGTTTTAAAACCGTACCTAAAATTAATACTGCTTCAACTAAATCGGTGTTAAATTTCTTGTAAAGAACGAAGCGAAGTTTACTTGACTTAAACTTTTTAACATAAAGAGGGGAATACAAATAAATTAAAAATTTTAGATTTCCGAATTTCTTCTTTTTTTTAGACGATTTAAATTCATTTTGTTATTCATTATTGATTGTATTATTCCTGACAAACGGGTTGTGTTAAGCTTCTTTAGAGTTATATCTGGCTCATCTCTTACTGAAATCAGGAGGTCCATATTTCAATACTAAGTCCAAAGAAACTATAAATGATTTATAGTGAGAGAGAAATGCTTGCTATTTTCCGTGTAATATTTTCCGTGTTTAAATTACACAGATAAAAACAGGATACGTTATATAAAATTCTTGCTGTTGCTTGATTTTTAATATATGCAAACCCGGTTGTCATCTCATTCTATCAATGTAACATTTAAACACAAATATACTCTCTCGTTTCCGAACAGTATTTTTTAAATTATTTGAAATTTTAACCTCCGTTTAGGCCTTGAGTTTTTTAAGCTGCCCTTTGCAATAAAACTTTGTATAAATAGAACAAAAAGGATGAATTAAAATATTTTATAAAAAATAAAAGCAAATAACATAATATACTAGGTGTTTGTTAAGTACAAAGCCAAACTTTCAATTTGGAATGAGTGTTTAAGGTGCTACTTTCTCCAATAAGAAGAAATTCGAATGAGGCACTGGCGTGCGTATGGGCGCGTAAATTTATAACACGCTATTTTAAAATTCTGATAGCTTTTTCGTAATACCCGACTAAAATTACTTAAAAATGTCTTATGAAAATGATTCCTGAAAATAACATAGTGAACTTTGACCATTAAAATAAAAAATTATCAATAGTCGTGTTAATATTATTGGTTATTTCATTTTCTTTTTTTTTGAATGGTTGAATTGAATTCGCGAGTAATTAAATGGAAAATATACACTTTGTAGGAACATTTCCGCAACGTCCAATTTCACACGCACGATTATGTGATATGTGGAGGACAACTGATCTCATATGAAGACGTAGAACAGTAAGAACTGTTCAAATGTAGGAGGTCGACCTTAACGAAATTGGAAAAAGTCCCTATACAAGTACCCGAAAATTTCCCATCTACTAAATATTACCCGTTTACTGGTATGGCAAATTTTGAGAGCAGCAACATTACCCTTATCACATACAATGCGTTCAAGCTCTTTTGGCTAGACGCCCTGGCTTCGTGCCTGATTTTCATCCCAGATTTTCTCCCGTTATGCAATCATGAACTTTCACAATAATCACGAATCGGCTGAAGATAGTCCTCACGCACTTCAACCGCACTTTTCTGTGTGGATTTTCTAAATTTCTGAATGGCGATCAGTATAGATCGTGCTGATCGGATACGTATGTTGTAGTTCTAGACTTTTTAATCAAAAGCTTTTATGACCATAACTCAATTCTATGGCTAGTTTTAGACATACGGGGGTCTAAGTTGGTATTGTGTGTTCTCCATCACGCTAAAACAAACAGTCAGATTTTGTAATGTATTGCACAAATTCCATTACCCGAGAATCTAGATTGAATTAAATCTAATTAAAACTAATACATAAACATTTTAAGTATCAAACTAATATTTTCAGTATATACAGCTTTAATAACATAATTAAAAATAAAATAACCCAGAGTGTCTCATAAAATTCTAGAGAGACTATGCAATTACTGTTACGTCGGATTCACATGGTTTTTCATAATTCCTCAAAAGAGTAATAAAATTATCAATTCTAGCAATATGATGTTAATATCCAAGCCGTTTAGTAAATAAGCATTTTTTATTGTAATAACTTCAATATCATTGGTTATAGCAATTTGCAAATATACCTAATACACTGAATATTTAATACTCCATTTGAAATACAAACTATAAAATAAGAGTGAATTGTTACACAAAATTTTGTTTCTAAATTAAAAGCTGGATGCGTACATCTATAGTTTATTACTAATATTCTTATAATTAATACACAATATATATATATATATATATATATATATATATATATATTATATGTATATATATATATATATATATATATATATATATATATACATATATACATTGTGGCTTTTTAATAAGACCTCTTTTATATTTTTTGCGTATTTTGTTATCAAACATTTTGAAGTAGTGGCTTGCTACCATCTTGAAAAAAAATTAATGTGAGAACGAGTCGAGTAACAGATCTTTTGAAAGGCACTTGCATCCATAATTTATCCTCAAAATATAGCGATATTAAAATGACTTAGCTCAAAATGGTGGTCATTCGTAAATGTGGCAGAACTTAAAAAATATGGAGGTCAAAAATTTTATCACGTTACAAAAATAAAAAACTTAAATACTATATAACTCACGTTAGTCACGTGTTCCCCAATTGAAACGTTTTTATGAGCGTGGGTCCTAAATATTGTACTTTTATATTTACAGATTACAGTCTAATTGTAAATAACATTCAAAAATGTTCCTTTATATAATATCATGTAACTAGAAAAGTGAAGTTCTTAGCCATATGCTTATAAACACATAAATACTTGAGTTTTATAGGTTTTTAAGAATTTTTCACACTTCCAAATGTCTGCCATTTTGAACTGGGTAACTTTAATGTCTCCATATTTTCGGGACTCATTAGGTAATGGTAAAAATTATTTTCAAAAGATTTCCTTTTGGTTTTTTTTCCAAAATGGCGCCTAGCCGCTAGCTTAATTTTAGGAACAAAGCCATACTATAGCTACATCTATTCACAAACACTTTCGGCACAATTCTTTATTTCAATTTAATTTTGATAAACACATTAAAATTCTGCAAATTTTAACTGTTTATTCTATCGTGACAGTGCTTTTAATAAAAAATGGGAAATTCGGTGTTTTAGGTGCAGTCGAATATGAAACGAAAATGATCGAATTCTGGAATACATCTACACCCTGTATAAGTATGTTTTTACTAATAAATATTTTAGCTTTCTGAGTGACTGGCTATTTGCACGCATAATAAGTATTTAAAATCAAATAAAGTAAAAACATTTGCATTAAATATGGAAAAAGCGAAATTCCAACTTTGGCTCCCTGAATGTGAAAAACTAACCACATAATTAAGTTGTGGCCATTAGAGCTTTTGATCAGAATGTCGAGAACCAGGGCCGTGTTAATGCATTAGATTTATGAGACGTCTAGAGGCGGGCAAAAATTGGGTCGCCCGCCAGGCCACTTTATATAAGATATAAAATATTAAAAAATACAATTGTTAGAAAACGCATTATTTTAAAACATTAATAGCAAAAAGTGAAAAAAGTTATTCATTCAGCACTGGATTTTAATCTTTATAATATACCTGTGTTGGCAACGTCATTGTTAAAAACCATTTAAAATTGACAACTAGTCAGGAAAGGTATCTAACTTCCAATTATTTATATTAAATGTGGTGTACTAGACCTCACTGTGGTACCCAACAAACCATTAATTGTTTCGTAAGATTGGAAGCTAGAAAAACAGCTTTTACATAAACATTTTTGTATTATTTTAATATTTTGTTATGTTCTATACGGGGTATTCCATACTTGATGGTACGTTAGAAGTATCTGGAGAACGAAAAGATAAACAAATTTGAACTTTTTGTTACAGCCATAGGACGCGTTTGCAGTGTTGCCAGATCTACTGGTAACTGGCATCAACTTTGGAATTTTAAATAGGACATAGTGTAGTTTATTTTATTTTTAGATTCTGCGAAACAATATAAACTTTTTTTGTATAGGAAATTTTTTCATTTCTCTTCCCGTTTCTTAAATATTAATAATTTGTGTTTTTTTTTACCAAAATTGTGTGAATTAAAACTTCAATATTTTCGTCTCCAGATGTCAAATCAATGTTAAATTTTAATAATATTTAATCAACATATGGTACTTTAATTTTAGCAACTTAGGATCGCCGACTTTTATACAGAGTGTCCTAAAACTGAACTGCAATTCAGATTTTATAAATTTCATTAAAAGTGGCTTTTTTTTAATGGAACATCCTGTATATTATTGAAGCGTTGAATGAAGTGGACTAATTGATTTTTTTCATATGAGGTATTCCTATATCTATTTTGAACTGCTTTAAATTTATAAACGATTTTATAAATAAATTATTACTATTAATATTCGACAAATAGACATTAAAGATGTCGAGTACAAGGGCTTTTATAAATAATTAATATTTAAAAGTTTAACTTTCAAAGTAAAATTTTACCTTTTTAAGCTCTTAAAAAATATAACTCGAGAATGTGTTATTAGACAGATTTAAAAGAATTAGTATATGAGTAGAAGTTATTTATTTAATTATTTTATTAATCACAAACCTTTTGATTTGGAATGTCAATCATATAAATTACATATTGAAAAAATGAAAAGAAATATCAACTACGAAGTCCAAAGTAGCGATTACAGGAGATAAACAATGATATAAATTGTGAAAAGAATCGATATAAATCGAATATTTTTCATCTTAATATACAAGGCTTCCAAAATAGTAAGGATGAAGTTGAAAGTGTTTTGTATAATGAAAAGCCCCTTATTTTATGTCTAAGTGAAACTCATGTGACAGATGAAGAAATTATTTTACTTTAAGATGTAATTCAAACTCAAAACATACTGGAGGATTATTAATATTCGTTTCGCATAAAATTACACTTGTCAGATTTAGTAGAACATCTGTTCAATATGAGTATTGGTTTATACATTTGAAGATAAAATTGGGAGAAGAAATGTTTTATTTATGTCTCTACTACCGATCACCAAGTTGAAATGTAAACGAATTTTTGGAGTTTTTTCAAAATCAATGTATATATTTTTGGGATAAGGACAATACAGTAATTCACATAGGTGATTTCAATATAAATTTTGTAAATGACGATTTTTATGTAAAAAAAATTGAAACAAATAATCAACTCATATGGACTTAAACAACTTATTAAAAAATATACCCGCATAACCAGAAATTCAAAAACTTTAATTGACCTTTTAATATCAAATCAAGATAAGTTATTATGACTGGATATATGCAAAAATTTTAAGTGTAGAAGAAAACAAGCCTTTGACAAAAATTATGAAGTTCGATAATTACAAAAAACTTTGGCAAGAATTAAATAAGTGTATTTGGTCTAGAAATATTCTAAATTTAAATCTAATAATTATGAACATTATGGAGAAATGTATTGATAAAGTTAGTGTAAGATGGTTTCCTTAAAAAAAAATTAACACCCTGGTTTAATAAAACGATTTTAGAAGCCCAACGATCAAGAGATTTATATTACAAAAACTTTGCTTTCACTAGAAACATAGAAGATTGGGACAGATACAAAACATCTAGAAATCAATATGTCAATATTTTAAGAACTGAAAAAAGGTCGTATTATCAGAAACAAATTGAAAGAATAAAAATAATAGTAAAAAAGTGTGGAAAACATTAAAAAATTTAGTAAAACCAAAACAGAAGTCGAAAATAAAGGAAATTATTTTTGAAAATGATATCAGAGAAACGGATTCACTAGTTATAGTTGAAAAATGGAATAAACATGTTGTCAAAAGAAGAAATTCTATACACAATAGATTCTGGAAATCAATAAATATGTCCAAAATTGCCAGAACCTAAACATATTTTGCAAACTTTTCATTAAGTTTCTAGTAAACTGAAAAAAGTCGTTTGTAAATTAAAATCTAATAATAATCATTCGGAAATTCTTTCAAAAATTGTCATGATTGATACATTTGAACTACTTGGAAACAGAATAGTAAATTTTATAAATTTATGTTTAAAAAATGGGGAAATACCTGATGAACTAAAATGTGCGGATATAACTCCAGTTCCAAAAATTAAAAATTCTAAGAAATGGAATGAATTAAGACCTATAAATGTGTTATTGGATATTGAAAAACTTTTAGAACGGATAGTTTATGACCAAATTTTACAATTCACTGGAGAAAACAAAATTTTAATACACCTTCAAGCTGGTTTCCGAAAAGGACATTCAACTGAAACTGCAATATAGTAGGTAATTGAGAGCTGGAAAAGGAGTTTAGATAAAAATGAAACTGTTGCAGCAGTGTTCTTGGATTTCAAACGTGCATTTGAAACAATTGATAAAAAAAGATTATTATGTAAACTATATCAATATAGTTTTAGGGGTTCGGTTTTTAACTGGCTAAAAAATAATTTGGAAAGTAGAACACAAAAAACTAAAATTAATAAAAAATTTTCTCAAAAGATTTCAAACAACATTGGTGTTCCACAAGGAAGTATTTTGTGTCCTTTATTATTTGTTTTGTATATAAATGATATGCCTAATATTTTAAATTCTTGTAAAATTCAGTTATTTGCTGATGATACTTTAATATATTTAAACGGAATGGATATTAATAACATTACAAATAAAATAAATTTTGAATTGAAACTTTTATGTAATTAACTTAAAGTAAAAAAATTAATATTAAATGTATCAAAAACCGAGTATATGATACTTGGAAATAATAATTTAAATATTAATAAAAATATTGCAATTGATAACGAAAATTTAAAAATGGTTACTTTTAATTGATTCATATTTAAAGTTTGACATTTATTTTGAAAAAGTAATTTCTAAAATTTCGCAAAAAACAAACTATTTAAAAAGACTTAGTAAAGATTTGAACTGTTTTTCCAAAAAAATGATATATAATACAATAATTTTACACCATTACCTGTACTGTTCAACAATTTTACATAATGCCAATGAAGGTTTAAAAAACAGATTACAAATATTACAAAACAAAGCAATGCGTATAATTTTAGGCGTGAATAAATATACAAAGATATCAATCATGTTAAAAAAAATTACAATGGTTAAATGCCAAAAATTTAATGTTTTTTCTTGTTTGCATATTTATATATAAAATTCAAAATAACTTGCTTCCAGAACATTTATGTAATTTTGTTATACTAAATTGTCAAAATCACGCATGACACTAGAAATTGTCAAAGTTTTTACCTAAATAGAATTTCGAAATCGTTAAGCCATAAGTCGGTATTTTATAATGGTCTAATAAATTATAATAAATTAAAACCATCTATTAGGTCACAAAAGTCTTTAAATAAATTTAAAAAAGTGTTTTTAGTGTGAATATTTGTTAAATATCCAAGATTGATATATTTATAAAATAATCTTATTGTAATATTAATAAAATGTATAAGTTCTGTATTTAAATAGAATGTAAGAGTATCATTTTTGCTAAATAAACCATAAATATGCATTAAATATCTAAAACGCTTTATGCTGTAACTACAGATTACGCAATGCCAAGCGATTTTCTTTTAGTATATATTGTGGTTCTAAAAAGAACCGATTTTGACAGTAAATTAAAACTTTTGGATTTCTCATCTAATACGTCAGATGTTTAAAGTGCTGGCCATTTACATGTAAGCCATTGTTAATACATTTCATCACATGACAGGTAGTAGCTCTTTGAATTTCGGATGGATCAAGTTGTTCAAAAGCGCGCCTTAACCGATTTTCTAGATCTTCTTTTGAATTTACTGGTATTTTATAAACCATTTCTTTAATCCTACCTCTACAGAAAAAAGTCTAATGGAGTAAGATCTGGAGATCACGGTGGCCAACTCAATGATCCTTTACGTCTTATCCACCTATCTTCAAACATATCATACAGTTCGGCAGAAACTTCATGGGTACAATGAGCAGGAACTCCATCCAGTTGATACCAACAATTTCTCAAATCGATAAGAGGTAGATTATCCAAAAAGTCATAAACGGTCGTTCTTAGAATTTCGATATATTTTGCAGAAGTTAAATTTTCGTCACAAATGTATATTGAAAATTTCCAATCCATCAACAAACAAAGTATATTAAAACTAAATTTTTGTTGGAAACCTTTTTCTTTTATAAAGTGTGGATTTTCTACAGCCCATGACTATTTTGACGGTTAAAGACTCCTTCGCCTGAAAATTTTGCTTCATCAGTCCAAATAACTCTTTTCAGGAAATATGGATCTTCCTGTGTACGAATTAATAATATTTCGCAAATTTTTGGAGGTTCATCTGGATGTAAAGCCTGTAATGTAATTAGTTTGTAGCCATGCATATTACGTTTATGTAAAATTCTCCATACTGATGTTCGAGTTTTTGGCACTTATTATTGAAACATGAGGATAGGCATGAAAATACGCCAAAACGCTAATTTCATTTTCTTCGTTTTCAGTAATAGTGTGACATTGAATTCTTAGAGCCTACACAGTTCCGAATTTTAAAAAGTTACCTTTAATTCTGAGAAATTTCCCAGTCATGGGCGGCTAACAGCGTTAAATCTTCTGCAGGTTCTTGCAGCAATTCTTTGACACTTGTTTTATACTCACTTGACGTGAGTATAAAACAAATTTAAAACATTTGAATAACTATTATTCTCCATTTTCGCTAACTTAATCTAACTAAAAAGTGAGACATGTCATGCAACCATCGCTACGTTTTGCAGTTGTGACATCATAGCACACTTGGCGGTTTAGATCTTTATTATCTTTTCCAATATTAATAGTAATTATTCATATAATCGCTTATAAATCGAAAGCGGTTCAAAATAGGTATAGGAACATCTTATCTGAAAAAAATCAATTTGTCCACTCTATTCAACGCTTCAATTGTATGTATATTAACACAGTGTTCCATTAAAAAGTCACTTTTGATCAAATTTATAAAATCTGAATTGCAGTTCATTTTTAGAACACTGCATAAAAGTTGGCGATCCTGTGTTGCTAAAATCAGAGTATCACACGTTGACTAAATAATATTAAAATTTACATTGATTTGATATCTGTAGACGAAAATAGTGAAGTTTTAATTTACATAGTTTTGGTAAAAAAATCACAAAATAGTTAATATTTAGGTAGTAAGAGAAATTAAAAAATATCCTATACAAAAAAAACTTAGATTGTTTCGCAGAATCTAAAAATAAAATAAACTACAGTGTATCCCATTTAAAATTCCAAAGTTGATGTTAGTTACTATTAGATCTGACAACACTGCAAACACGAAATTATTTTTAAAAGCTAGAGCGCAACCTCCTATGGCCGTTGTCAAAATTTCAAATTTATTTTTTTTTTCTTTCTCCAGATACGTACCATCGAGTATGGAGCTCCCTGTATATCTATTGGTAATAATTTTTGCAACGCATTTTTTAATTTTTTTTATGTTATTTAAGGTAATAAAGTAAAATTCAAATAAATAATATAATACATTTAAATACGCTTCTTTCTTGTGTTAAGTGTAGGTATTTAAATAGCCAGTAGGACAGCTATTGTAAGCACCTACTTATTTGCTTATTTAATTTCTGTGGCCTCCCTCAAAGTTATGTGGAGTATTAGCTATTTAGCTATAATATCGTCTTTCATGGAGACTATCCATGTGAACTCTGTACTGCTTTGTTACATGTGTAAAATTATGAATAAAGGCGACTCTATTATTATTATTATTGACAATCAATTTCTCAACAAATGTTGGGTCCCATGCCCATCCAGGATGCATGCATCAAAAGGTTTCTGTTAGTTCAATGTGTTGTCTGTAAGAATTTTCTCACTATGTGGCAAGTATGAGCAGGACAGCCTTCTGGATGTCGATGAAGGTGTTAGTATGCAGTTCTATGATTTTCAGGTTCTGTTCTAGTGTTTTTGGAACTAGTCCAGTTGATGATACGATGATCAGTATTACATGAACCTTATTCAGTCGCCACATCTGCTGTATCTCGATGGCCAGCTCCGCATGTTTGGCCTTTTTCTCTTCATATTTATCCAACACGTTGTTATTGAATAGAAGTATTTTATCAGTTTGTTTTTAAACTGGGAAATATCTTTTTTAGACAATCAACAGCAAAAGTTATGGTACAAGCGGAAATCGAACCCGCACATCTGGATCTCGAGCTTATCGCTCTAACCAATTGCGCTATCGTAGCACTGACAAGCAATTTATTAGAACTTGTACACACAAACCCACTAGTATCACAGCATTGTTGATGCTGCCAAATATTCTAACCTTATGTCGCGGCGTTCCTGACTGGACGTCAAATCTGACACCGCTATTATTGTTGGGTACAGCGACATCTACCAAATAAGATGTCTTTGTTTCCTTATTTACCAGTATCTGTCTGTCGGTGATAATTGCTCAGTAGTACAGCTTGAAGGAATTATTTTCAAGCACTGAACTTGGTTGGTATTTATAGTAGGGTACAAAGGTGTTCAGAAGCCCGCATTTATTGGCAAGCTTCTGATGTATGATGTTACACACATAATTATATCGCTGGAGCTAGTCCGTGTTTGCTAGGTAAGGCAGCCAGATGTTATACGCTGCATAGTCTCTGATCTCTCGCTACATTTTCGATACTTATCGGATTCAACGGGCTGGTCTTTGATGACGAATTTTGTGTAATTCCGTGTGTTAATAACTTGGTCCCGTATTGCCATCACTAATCCTTCTGTCTCTAGGAATAGTTGTCCATCCTTCAGCCATCTACTGGATGGTTCCTTATCTATATGTGGCTGGTTCAAGCTATTGTGATGTCGGCCGTGCAGTGCCAATTGAGCCCACAGTTCTTGTTTGTCAGGGTTGGAAAGTGACTTTAGGATGATGTTGTCACTTGCGAGATTAAGTGGACAGTATGAGTTGTCACTTAGGGCCACTATACTGTGGAGGCTTGATGTTTGTGCCTTGTTGGTGAAGATATCTCTCAATTTTTGCAGCTCTCGGGAGTGCGCATAGGTTAATTGCTGTAATGAGATTTGCGGCGTTCAGTTCTGTCTTCAGAAGAGCTCGTATGCTTTTTGAGCGTACTGATCTTTTAGCTTGGTCTTTCCTTGCTTATCCTGGAGTAGTCTAGCTTGATGGAATTCTAGGTATTTGTAGCTCTCTCCTTGGTTCATCGCTAGAACTATTTCTCCATTGGGTAAGGCTATATTATCATTAATGACTTGCCTTTTTCGGTATATAAGGCTTTACGTTTTTCCATGCCATGGATGTCTTTCGAGAAGGTGTATGTCACGTCAATAAGCTTTTTTAATTGGTTATGGCTTCCACCATAGACTTTTTAATATTATCGATATACAGAAGGAGGGATATGGTTCGGGAGTTGTCTCTATTGCCTTTGATGTTAAAGCCCTGTCCTGTGTTGTAGAGAGGGGGTTCATCGCTAATCAGAACCAAAGTGGACTTAACGAATCTCGTTGGAAAATTACTATTGCTGCGTATCTCATCGGTTGTAAGAGATGTAAGGAAATTGGGTGAATTTTCTATATTGCTAGTACGTCTATGAGCCAGGAATGTGGTACACTGTCAAACGCCTTTATATACAACCAGCGTGTATGTTGCGTTGTTTTTTCTGTGCCTGCTTAAGTACCACAGAGTCGATGATAGGTTGTTCTTTGCATTCTTGATGGTCTCGAATACATCCCTTCTGTTCCTCGGCTAATACATTATGACTGTCAATATGATGATAGATACGATTTGCAATACATCCTGTTTTCTTCTGGGAATGCACTTGGTAATAGCATCAAAACACGAAGGCAGAACAGGAGATGAGTGTGTAGAGCTTCTCAAAGGTGTCATACTCCTTACTGCTAGTATGGTGTTGAAAATCTTGGGGGTGCTGTGAGTCTCCCGACTAACGACCTAATTTACAGGAGCATAGGTCTAATTTCTAGTTTAAAGTGGGAATTAAGCCTATTTCCCAAATTAAAGTGGGAATTAAGACTAGTTCCCAGTTGAACGTGGGAATTAAAACTAAATCCCAGTTTATAGTGGGAATTAAGACCATTTCCCAGTTTGAAATGGACATTAAGACTAATTCCCAGTTTAAAGTGGGAATCAAGGTTAACTCATTAGATAGGGGGGTCGTAAATGCCAATGGCCTAGCAAAAATTAATTAAAAAAAACAATATCTTCATCACTATCAAACGACCATATATTCTTAATATATGGACATTCGTTAGGTGGGGGTGGCAAATGATAGGAGGGGACTAAAAAATGTAATATATCTTTATAACTACTTCAAATTAAACAACATTTGGAAAAAGATGGACCAATATACTTTTAATATACATAACTACAGGGACGGAGTAAAAAATTAATTAATTTAAAAAAATGCAATATCTTTCTTACTTTAACTCGTAATTTAACAATTTTTTTTAAATGGGTGGGCCAGTATACCCTTATATATGGCCTTTTACTAGATGGGATGCAAACGACAGGGACGGAGTAAAAAATTAATTAATTTTTTTAAATGCAATATCAATCTTACTTTAACTTAAAAATTGCAATTTTTTGTAAATGGATGGACCAATTTAACTTTAATATATGGTTTTTCGCATTCGGCAACTGACAGGGACAGAGTAAAAAATTAATTTATTTTCAAAAATGCCATTTCTCTTTTACCATTACTTCAAATTTAGCACCATGTTTCAAAGAAATTGACTAATATACACTTAATATATTGCCTTTCGCTCTCTGTTTGCAAATTTTTGTTAAATTTAAGTTAATGATAAAAGAGATATTGCATTTTCAAAAATAAAGTAGTTTTTTTATTCCGCTGCTATTGCTAGTGAAAGATCCTATATTAAGGACATATTGGTCCATCTATTTAAAAAAATCTTTAATTTTCAATTAAAATAAGAGAGATATTGCATTTTTAAAACTATTTAATTTTTTACTCCGTCCCTGTCGTTTGCCATTCCATCCAGCAAAAGATAATATATTAAATGTATATTAGTCCATCTGTTTGCAGAATTTTGTTAAATTTTAGGTAATAACAAAAACATTTTACATTTTTAAAACTGCATTAATGTTTTAGCCCGTCCCAGGATATAATGGATATTAAGGCTAATTCCCAGTTTAAAGTGGGAATTAAGGTTAATTCCCAGTTTAAGGTGGGAATTAAAACTAATTCCCAGTTTAAAGTGGGAATTAGGCTTAATTTCCAGTTTAAAGTTTGAATTAAGGCTAATTCCCATTTAAAGTCTGAATTAAGCCTCGATTGGGGTATTAAACGTCAATGGCATAGTAAAAAATTAATTTATTTTTAAAAAATATAATATCTCTATTACCATCATCTCAATCAAAATACAGCAGACTGCAGATCGACCAATGTGTCATTAATATAGGGGCATTTGTTAGGGGTAGCAAATGACAGGAGCGGAGTAAAAAAGTAATTTATTTTTAAAAATGCAGTATCTCTTTCATCATTAGCCCAAGTCAAACAACATTTTTGCGAACAGATGGACTAATATACAATTAATAATTGGTCTTTCGCTAGGTGGGGTGGTAAATGAGAGGGACGAAGTAAAAAATTATTTTATTTTTAAAATGTGATATCCCTTTTACTTTAACCTGAAAATTAACGAATTTTTTAAATGGTTGGACCAATATACCCTTAATATATAGTGTTTCGCTAAGGGGGGGTTAAACGACAGGGGCGGAATAAAAAATTAATTGGTTTTTAAAAATGTAATAAGGTAGCAAACGGAAGCGACTGGCTAAAAAATTAATGCTAAATTACATTAAAACTAACCAAATTTTGCACAAAGACTTATATACTTAATACATAGTTTTTTTGCTAGATGGGGTAGCAAACGACAGGGACGGAATAAAAAACTACTCTATTTTTGAAAATGCAATATCACTTATCATTACCGTAAATTTAATAAAAGTTTGCAAACATATAGACTAATACACAATTAATATATGGTCTGTCGTTAAGCAGGGTGGCAAATGAGGGGGCGAAGTAAAATTTTAAATTAGTTAATGATAAAAAAGGAACTGCATTTTTTAAAATGAATTAATTTTTTACTCCGTCCCACATATAATGTGTTTATTAGTCCATCTGTTTGTAAAATGTTGTTTAATTTGAGGTAATGATACAAGGGATATTGTATTTTTAAGAATACATTAATTTTTTACTCCGCCCGTGTCGCGTCGTTTGCCATCCCACCTAATAAAAGTCCCTATATTAAGATTATATTGGTCCATCTATTTAAAAAAAAATCATTAATTTACAAGTTAAAGTAACAAAGATATGGCATTTTTAAAAATAAATTAATTTTTTAATATATCCCTGTCGTTTACCACCCCACCTAGCGAAAGACCATATATTAAAATATTAAATGTATATTGGCTCATCTTTTTGCAAAATTTTTGTTTAATTTGAGGTAATGATAAAAGAGATATTGCACGTTTAAAAATAAATTAATTTTTTATTCCGTCCCTGTCCTTGACCACCCCACCTAGCGAAAGACCATATATTAAATGTATATTAGTCCACGTGTTCGGAAAATGTTTAATTTGTGGTAATCATAAAAGAGATATTGCACTTTTAAAAATATTATTTTATAAATTTTTCAAGTTAAAGTAAGATTGACATTGCATATTCAGAAATTAATTAATTTTTTACTCCGTCCCTGTCGTTTGCCTTCCCACGTAGTAAAAGACCATATATGAAGGGTATATTGAAAAATCCACTAAAAAGAAAACGATACATTTCAAGTTAAAGTAAGAAAGACATTGCATTTTAAAAAATAAATTAATGTTTTACTCCGTCCCCGTCGTTTGCCACCCCACCTAGCGAAATACCGTATATTAAAAGTGTGTTGGTCCATCTTTTTGCAAAATTTTGTTTAATTTAAGGTAATTATAAAAGATATTTTAAAAATATATTAAGTTTTTACTCCACCACTGTCGATTGCCACCCCACCTAGCGAAAGATCATATATTAAGTGTATATTAATCCCTGTGTTTTCAAAATTTTGTTAAATTTGAAGTGATGATAAAAAGATATTGCATTTTTAAAAATAAATTAATTTTTTACTCCTCCCTTGTCGGTTACCACCACACCTAGCGAAAAACTATATATTAAGGGTATATTGGTCCGTCCATTTAAAAAAAAATAGTAATTTTCTAGTTAAAGTAATATTGATATTGCATTTCTAAAAATACATTAATTTTTAACTCCGTCGCTGTCGTTTATTATCCCACCTGGTGAAGGTCCATTTATTTAAAAAAAATCATCAAATTCCAAGTTAAAGTAAGAAAGATATCGCATTTTTAAAAATAAATTCATGTTACTCCGTTGCTGTCGTTTGCCACTCACCTAGCCATTAGACCATAATATATTAAATGTATATTATTCCATCTATTCGCAAAATGTTGTTTAATTTGTACTAATGATAAAAGAGATATTGCATTTAATAAAAAATTACTTTTTTATTCCGCTCCTGTGGTTTGCTACTCCACCTAGCGAAAGACCATATATTAAGTGTATAATAATTCATCTGTCTGCAAAATTTTGTTAAATTTGAGGTAATGATAAAAGAGATATTGCAATAACAAGAAATTTTACTCTTCCCCTGTAATTTGCCACCCCACCTAGGGAAAGACCATATATTAAGTGTATATTAGTATATCTGTTCAAAAAATTTTGTTTAATTTGAGATAACGATAAAAGAGATATTGCTGTAAAAAGAAATAATTTTTTACTCTTCCCCTGTAATTTGCCACCCCACCTAGGGAAAGACCATATATTAAGTGAATATTAGTATATCTGTTTGCATTTTTTTTTAATTTGAGGTAATGATAAAAAAGTTATTGCATTTTTAAAAATAAAACAACTCACTCCTATCGAAAGAGTTAACCTTAATTCCCACTTTAAACTGGGAATTAGTCTTAATTCCCTCTTTAAACTGGGAATTAGCCTTAATTCCCACTTTAAACTGTGAATTAGCCTTAATTTCCACTTTAAATTGGGAATTAGTCTTAATTCCCACTTTAAACTGGAAATTATAAAAAAAAGAAATACTGTGGCTCGAATACATTTTCGGAGATTTTCTTGCCTTGTAAAAAAATGTATTTTTCTTGAAATTATAAGTTCGGTTGAATCAATGTCGCCGTACCGTAGTACAGGAAAGCAGATTCATATGCATTACTGGAAGAGCTTGAAAGATTTTTTTTCCTCATTGGAGGATATAATGGATGTGGCATTATAGTATTTATACAAGTTTCCAGTTATGCACGTTTCACGGTCTGATAATAAGTTGCTGTTGAAATCTGTTAAAAAATATTCTGCGATATTTTAATTTTTGTTTTTTATTTTTACAAAGTACAGCCCAATAGACATAGGCGCCCTAAGGGGAAGGCAAGTGGCTCGCTTGTCACCCATGAATTTTAAAAAATGTGCTCTAATCGCTGATCTTACATAAGGCACATCACTATCCTGTATCTAAACATTTTTTTGCCCTCCTAGAAATTGTTGCCCCCCTGGAAATGGTTCTGCGGGCGCCCATGCCAACAGATGCGCAGAGTTTACAATTACAAAAATTATAGAGGATAGACAAAACTTTAATATGGTAAATTAAGTGTAAACTTTAATATGTTAAAAATGGAAATTTAAAAACGTTTTGGCGATAATTGGAATAAATCCATAATAGTCTTAAAAGAAAACAAAGTAAATCACCGGCATTCATCTGAAAAAAAAATGAAGTAATACAAGAAAAGTAAAGTAGGCTGTGTTGCCAAAGTCCAGTCTTCTCTGTTAATCACTGAGGTGGTGATGGATTTGGTACTAAAAGATTTGAAACTATAAAATATTTCGGGCACTTCCATGGCCAATTTGAGTTTCACTGATTATTTGTTGTAATCATATAGTACAATACATTGCAATCACTAGCATGCCGAGTTTCTTGGGCCCCCCTACGTAATTTTCCCAAAGTTATAAGTAAACATAAAAAAGTAGGTCATAAAATAATGTATTAACAAAAACCATAACATAAAATAAAAAATAACTCTTGTAAAAACAAGAACAAAATATAAAAAAAGGAACGAACGATATACATTTTGAGATTAATAGGTATAGATAAACTAATAATCAAAAAACCAAAATTAACTAAATAGTAAAAAATAATAACTATACCCTGGTTCAAGTAAAACTAAAAAATAATAAAAAACAAGACTACGCTTTTTTGTTTTTGATCTTTCCGATTGAGCTGAGGTTACAGGAAGAATAATAATTGGAATGCAGAACACAGTTCTGGTATACTACTTAACAATAATTTATTTTTTTCGAAAATATAGTTTGCGAATTCACGAGTTGTATAAAGGTTTTAAATATTGTTATATAATAATTATTTTATCTAAATTAGCTCAGTTGCTAGTTGAGAAGTTAAAATCATTTGAATATTTCTCCTCTAATATCTGATTTTTTTCAAAATTTCTATCATTTAATTTAACCAATATCTGAGGATTTAGAATTGAAAATGTTGAATAAACTGTTTTAAAAGCAGTAAATTCATAGGGTTTATAATTGGCTCATCGGATACAAGTTCATCAAAAAGTTTCTTTACAACACGAGTTCTTGGTTGCTATGGTTCTTCCCTATTTTAAATAGTTTTTCAAAGAAAATTTGGCTTGGTTGGATATTTTTTTGAGGTAAATTGATACATCGTTACTGAACTGAAGGGACACGTTACTGATGTGCGCTCTAGCCTCCTTTGAATTTGTTATGGTTATATTATAGGATATTAACATCCAAACTGACACATTGAATAAAATTAATAACATAAAATAGAACGTTTAAACATAATTTAAATAATAGTTTTTTTACGCAATTCTCAAAAGCTGCCAAGAATTGATATAGGGTATGATACATGTTTTATACTTAGAATTTTGAGTGGAATTCAAAAATAAAAGAAAATACAAGTTGTTATATTTAAATTATTATAGTGGAGTAGTTGGGTTAAACCGGAAACGACAAATATTTGTTGTAAAAATTAGTTAGAACCTGGTAACTAATTTTGTGCTCGCCCGGTATACTATGGCTTATTAGTTATTTCCTTTAGGCAATTGTCAATAATTAGTTCCATTGACTGAGCCATTGATTTACATAAATATTAGTTTAGGCACGTTTAGGTTTTAGTTCGAAAAACAAAAAATTACTGAAGAATGCTTTAAAATTAAACTGCTACCATTTTGTGTTTTATAATTTTTATTTTTTTGTAGGTACCTAGTGGAGAAAAGTTTTTATGATATCTATTAATCTTTTTTTGGCTTCAGGCAATTGTGGGCCCAATTTTTTGCCCCGAGGCTATACGAGTCACGACTTCTAGTTTAAATCTCTTTTGTGACAATCGTAACACTGAATAATTGTTTAAAAATTGAGGATAATGAGAACATACATAAAAGTTGTTTCTTCATTATGTATAACTAGGTACATCTTTATACGCTGCAGCTCCTTAATTAAATAAAACGTCTTTTTCTCCTCGGTTGCACATTTTGCATTTTTATCCCTTATCCTTTTTCAATCTCGCAGAAACTCTATAGGGTCCGCCGCCGTCTACCAAATGACGATTAGAGCTCTAAATGTGGCAACGCAGGCTTAACATTCACTTCATTTGCCCGGCGTTCTACGACCAGCATCTATTTCGCACGATTCACGATAGTGTAGTTCCGAGGTTCCGAGTTCCGTCGTGTGTTTTGCTTTTTGGAGTGTGTTTTTGTTGTTTTGTGACTTCAAGTGCGGAAAAGTGTATATCCCATATCCAAATGATTACGGATTTATGGCGGTGCGAACACTTCAACTCTGCCTTGTGTTTGCAGTAGGACTCCTTATCGGCCCTGTCTCAGGTAATATATCTCTTTTAAAGAACTTTCATTTTTGTGCGTGTGTAAAATCATTCAACATGGCGGTATGTTTTGATACTTTGCATGGTATTTCCGGGGTTATTTGTCCTATTCAGGGCTTTGCGTTAGCAAAACAAATTCTTTTGGGCTTATAAAACCTTTTAATATATTTTTATACTATATTCGACAAAACGCATTTAGCTGTTTTTGCTGTCAAATCGAAAACATGATGCTATTAGGTCAGGTTGCTCGATCCTCTAGTCTAAATAGACGTGATTGCCATTGTTTTACCTGCTGCCTGTGTATTTATATATAATTTTATTACGCATTTGTTTTTGCATAATTAACTCTTGTTTGGTAATTTACGCATAGACAGCATGTTGAAAATCAGAAAGTAAATTTTAAATAAATGTGAGTTTACGCCATTGGTTTCATGTAATTTAATTTGTAAATAAATATTCCATTAAAATTTATTATATTCCCATTATGGGTGCTTAGGTATTTATTTTTTTTTTGTAATATATTTATTTCAATATAAATAGTTTATTAAATTAGGTAGGTACCTATCTTTGTATTTATCAAGGTAGGTATGTACATAAAGAAAATAACATGTTTTTTGGCAAACAGTACCTACTTTGCCTTTGTTTTAGTTTTAATGTTAAACATATAAATACATATAATATATATATATATATATATATATATATATATATATATATATATATATATATATATGTAAAATTGCATATATTAATTTGAATAAATAATATTTAGATAAAATCCAGTTTATCCTTGATTTGTTTGCCGAATTTTCTTCAAGTTCTAATGTAAATTCTGTTAAGATCGGCATATAGGTTTTTCATGGCTTTAAAGGATATCAAAAATTTTAATCACATTCACAGTTATGTGCCTCATTATTTTCCATTGTGTTTTTAACACTTAAATAGGTGAGAAGTTAACATCGTTCCCTAGATCGTTCCTGTCAAGGAATAGAAATGTTCCTTCTTATTTATATTATTTATAAAATCAAAGTTCTACTTGTTCTATCTTGGTAGTTCCAAAACATTTATTTGAAAAAAGCCAAACGTCATTTTAAATTGTTGAAATAAAGGCATTTATTGTTATTATATACCCTTACATTTATTTTTGCTTTCAGTTTAGTTCATTTGTATGAGACCAGAATAGGTATATCATTTTTTAAATATTTATGGGCCTCAAGGTACCTATTTGTTTCTTTTTCGAGTTTTTTTAAGGTTTTTCTTTTTAATTCTATTGAGATTGGCTTGCTTATTTTCAAGGTAGGTTGGTATGTGGTTATTTACTATAAAGGATTTACAGTCTTGTAAAAAGAACATTCATCTTTTAAAATTGAATATTTATTCAACCAATTATGTAATTACACTAAATGTTATAAAAGTAAGACTTACCTATTACTTATTACTCTAAATCAACGTTTGAATGGATTCACCTCTATATGTGTTAAATGATGATGAGTGTTTTTAATCCATATTGTGTTTAATCGACGTTTTAGAATTAAAAGAGAATATAATTTGCGCCAACGATATCCTCGGGTAAAACCGTTTCGTTTCAAATACTTGTTTTTTCGATTCTGTCTTCGATTCTTCTTTTATTTATTGGTATATAAAATCATATTTTTCAACTATACAGGGTAGCTCTAGGAGGATGAAAAAGCCACCTGAAAATGAAATAAATATATTTCAGTAGCATTGAGATTCATTAAAGAACAGTGAAACACGTCAAAATTATTTATCTTTTGTAGGTAGTATATAAAAAAATATTTTTTCATCTCTGAAAATGAAAATAATTAAACTTCAATCATTTAACTTGTTTAAAAAACGGTAAAATAGATCAAATTTCTTCTATGATTTTATATATACCTTATTTCTATTATATAAGGTAGGCCTGGGGCGATGAAACAGTCACTTGACAAAAGAAAAAAAATCGGTAAATTTTCTTTACCTAGAATTTTCCCTGTTATGAAAATTTCATTTTATTTTGAAGTGACGTGTGATCCAATTTAGTTCAGTAAATAGTTATTTAGTAACACAAATATACTGTATTTTTAAACATTTTCATTGTGCACCACTTTGTTCCATCATATTGGATTCCTACCAATATTTTTCAGTTTCTAACTATGCCGTACTTGATTTTTGGGTATAATTTAATTTTTTACGTTAATTTTATTAAAAAAATTGTTTGGCCTCGATTTTGTTCTTCCATCTTGAATTCATACCATCTTGAAATTTGTCAGTTTATGTCCATATCACATTTAATGCTTGCATAATATTTTAAATTAATTTAATAAGTAGCTTTTCCGCCTGATTTTTTTTTTTTGCTATCTTATATTCATGTCAAATGTTACTAATTCATTCCTCTGTAAAACTTGATTTTTGTACAAAATTTGAAGTAATGGATATTGGATAGGATGGATAATTAGTTTTTTAGTAATATTTTTTTAACGTTTCATTAGGCCGCCATCTTGTTCCGACATATTGGATTTTTATTAAAATATTACCAGATCATCCCCATAGGACCCTAATTTTTTATTTAAATTTGAAGTCAGTCTGATAAGTAGTTTTTAAGCTATGCTACGAACTGACAGACAAACGGACCGACGGAATTGATAAAACATATTTTTTTGCATCTAGGGACGCTAAAACTTATAGATTTGTAAAACCTCAGAGGGTGACTTTTTCACGATTACAAACATTTTACTTGGCCGCCATTTTGTTCCGCCATCTTGAATTAGTACCACAGTTTTACTAGTTCATCTGTATATCACAATTGGTTATGGCACATATTTGAAATCGGTCCGTTAAGTAGATTTTCAGGCTGAATTTTTAAATATTTTAACCGTCAATTTGTTCGGCCATCTTGGATTCGTACAAAATTTCACCAGTTGATTCCTACATTTTTTCTTCGCCGATTTCTGTAGTTTTTTTTTTAAACAAAACTTATTATTTTGTATGTAGTGGTATTTTAAAAATCGGTTTGCGTTTTGGTTAGCCCTGGTTAGGCCTTTTTTTAGGTGATGAAGAAAATTTATCTATATTAAAAGAAGCAGCCAGACTCATAGTTTTTTTTTATAAATCCTACACTGACTGTTAGGTGGATCCGTTCCATTAGGTTAGGTTAGGTTAGCAAAAGCAGGTTTGTCAATAAACCCATCATTAAAGCAATAATAAATAATAAAAAGTAACAGAAGTGGGGAAGTCAACTATCCGAATATCCGAGTGCCTCTAAAGAACATATAATAACACCTCAAATATTTTGTATAATTACTTTCCCATATAACAGCCAATTAATAATTAATAAAGAAACAAAACTTGCGCCTACGATAACCTCGGGTCAAACCGATTCGTTTCAAGTTGCACCAAAAATAATCAGTCAGTGTCTTGGGGTATTAGATTTTGGGTGCCTTGGGAGGCTAATGGGTATAAAAAACGTATATATATATATATATATATATATATATATATATATATATACAGGGTGGTCCATCGAAAACGTACCGCAAGGCATAACGGCCAGGGTAATTTTTTTTCAAAAAATCCAAAAACACGTCAATTTTGTTTGAAAGGGGGACAACTTTTGCCCTTAAAATGATCGCAAAATTTTCAACCCTCTAAGCGGGGGTGTCATCCCCCAAACTATTTCAAATGGGAAGAGGGGTCAAGTGGTACCGCAATGAAAAGGGCTTTCTATTCTCTATACATTCCCGCTTTGGTTTTTATAATGAGGAGGTGAGAAAAACAGACTTCTAATGAGCTATTTGGTCGATGTTACGTGTCACCTAGCAAAGCAAGAATTATCTTTCAGAGGCCATAATGAAAAAAGCGATTCCGTTAGTGCGGGAAATTTTCGGGAAACTTTTAATCTGTTAATTAAACGTGATAACGAAATACAACAACATTTAAAAAAAATTGGAAATATTTTTTCTGGTTTATCAAAAACTATCCAGAATGATTTGATATCCTGTATTTCCGATTACCTTGCAGATACAATTCATAGGGAGATAAAAGAGTCGTTGTTTTTTGCAGTGCAAGCTGACGATTCTACGGATATTTCTGAGAAGTCCCAATGTGCGATTTCAATTCGGTACGTTAATAAATACGGTGAAATCAAAGAAAGTTTCTTGGGTTTTCATGACGTTAGCGAAGACAGAACAGCGGACGCAATGTATGGATTAATTGTTACAGTCATAGGCAATTTCGATTATAAAACAAAATTAGTTGGGCAATGCTACGATGGTGCTAGTGTGATGGCAGGTTCATTGAATGGTTTGCAAAAAAAAGTTAAAGATGATGCTCCTTTTGCTTTTTTTACGCATTGTAGTGCGCACAGATTGAATTTGGTTTTACAAACTGGTTCAAAAAATATAAAAAATTGCCGAATTTTTTTCGCAAGTGCGTCCTCGATTCCCGGATTTTTTCATCAGTCTGCAAAACGGACATTTACTTTAGATTCGACGATAGGAAAGAGGATTTCTTCCAGTTCAGACACCAGGTGGGCTTCCCGTTCTAAAATCATTCAAATCTTGCACTCTGAATGGGAAGGCCTAAAATTAGTTTTTTCTAAAATTATTGACGACCAATCATCATCGGCTGAGTCAATAAACGGGGCCAAGGGATATCTTAAATTTATGAACGATTTAGAATTTTCGTTTCTTACCGCTGTGTATAAACATATTTTTGACATAACTGACCCCCTTTTCAACATTCTACAGAAAAAATCATTGGACATCACCTATTGTAAAAAGCAAATATTTATGGCAAGAGATCGTATCAAGTTATTGAGAAATGAGACAATGTTTAATACAATATTTGAACAAGCCCAAACAAGGATTTTTAATAATAGGGACTCAGGGCAATTGTCAAAAAGAATTAAGTTATCGGACACCATTAAAGGCGATGAGCAAAGTTCTTTACGCATTTTATTTTATGAGATAATTGACAATATTGTGACTCAAATAGAAGTTAGGTTTGCAGATATGTCTCAGTTATTATATTTTTCTTTAGCGGATTCCTCAAAATTCGAAGAATATAGCAAAAATTTTCCGCTTGAATTTGTGACGAATGTGACCAACTTTTATAAAAATTTCTTTGACAAACAAAAATTAATTAATGAGCTTAGTGTAATATATCTCGATGAACAATTTGCATTGCTGAGCGTCGAGGCAATTTCAAAACATTTCGTAAAAAATGAACTTCAAGAAATATTTCCTGAAAGTTACAAACTTTTTGCGTTAATTGCTACCATACCTATTACAAGTACCTCAGTGGAAAGACATTTCTCTTGTTTAAAGCGAATAAAAACGTATTCTCGCAATACAATAAAAAATGAACGTTTATCGTCACTTGCGCTAATTTCAATAGAAAAAGAGTTGTTCTGCTCCTTACAGAAGGCTGATAACTTTACGGATGTCATAATAAGTAAATTCGCCCTTTTAAAAGATAGGCGGATAAATTTAATTTATAAAACTTAGTTGTCAGCTAAGTGTGTACGCGGCTTAACGTTTTCTTATAACGTCATTATTCTTGAAATTATTGTGGTTGTCGCCTACCCTAGCCTAAACACCACGAGCCGCCACTGAAAATCGGTCAAGTCATTTAGAAAATATGAAGGATTGAAATTTAAAATGTTTATTTACAAATTATCAGAGTAAATGATAAGGATAAATTCCTTCGACCAATTCGCTATTTTTGGCCTGTTATTTTAGATGTTTACTGCTGATTTTAGTGATTTGACATGCCACAACGATCAGGTGCGGTAGTTGCTAGATAGCTGTTCTGTAACTTGTGCGTTTAAATTTCTCAATATCATTAAATTTTTTATCAATAATTATGGTGTACTCACTTGCAGAAAAAGTGGAAATAATCGAACTTTATTTTAAAAATAATGAATGTGGCAATCGGGTTGCGCAGATATTTAATGAACGACATCCTGAAAAACACCTTTCCGGCAAAATTGTTCGCGAGTTAGTAGCAAAATTTCGCGAAACTGGATCCCTTATGAATAAAAAGAGGCAGATGGAAAATCCTGTAGTAAATGAAGCTATGGAGGTCTTTGTATTGGGCCAAGTTGCCATGGATAGTACGCTGAGTACAAGAAAATTAGCCAATGAGACCGGCGTGGATCGTACAAGTGTCCAAAGAATATTGAAAAAACACCATTTCCACCCGTATAAAATTCAGTTGGTACAAGAACTCAACGAAGACGATTTTGATCGCCGCTTGCAATTTTGTGAAACTATTAGTGAACGAGTGGCCAATAATAATAATTTTCTATTCAATGTGTGTTTTTCGGATGAGTGCACTTTCTTTTTGAACGGTGTAGTTAATCGGCATAACTGTCGGTACTGGGCTGAGAACAACCCCAGGGTATTTCACGAGGTGCACACACAACATCCTCAGAAATTGAACGTGTGGGCTGGTATTTTTGGAAATTCTATTGTGGGTCCTTTTTTTCTTCCTGGAACTCTAACAGGTGATATGTACTTAGATTTACTGGAAAATACCATCGACCCAGCCCTAACTGACATCATCGAAAATAATCCTGGATACGTTGAAGCGGAAATGATATTTCAACAAGACGGTGCACCTCCACATTACTCTCAAAATGTGCGTAATTATTTAAACACTAACTTTCCCGGGCGGTGGATAGGACGAAGGGGTGCCATTGAGTGGCCTCCCCGGTCACCCGACTTGACTCCTTTAGACTTTTTTCTATGGGGACACATAAAAAGTAAAGTGTATAGCACTCCACTTGCCTCATTAGAAGATCTGCGAACACGAATTATTGACGTTTGTCGCGAAGTGACCCTTCAAGTTCTTCAGAATGTTCGAGAACGATTTGAAGCTAATTTGTATTACTGTATGGAGGTCGACGGGCAACATTTTCAGCATTTGCTTCATGAATACGGTAAGTTTTTTTTTATTTAATTCAATTTATGCGTTTTTTGAAAAATGTATTTTTCAAATTTCAATCCTTCATATTTTCTAAATGACTTGACCGATTTTCAAAACCAAAGCGGGAATGTATAGATAATAGAAAGCCCTTTTCATTGCGGTACCACTTGACCCCTCTTCCCATTTAAAAAAGTTTGGGGGATGATACCCCCGCTTAGAGGGTTAAAAATTTTGCGATCATTTTAAGGGCAAAAGTTGTCCCCCTCACAAACAAAATTGACGTGTTTTTGGATTTTTTGAAAAAAAAATTACCCTGGCCGTTAAACCAAAAAAATAAAAAGTTTAAAGATTCATGAGGAGGTTGTTAAAAATGTCTTAAAGCTAAAAAGGCCCTATCTTGAGAGATCTTTAAGTACATTTTTTAAATAGGTAACTAGATGAAGGCTCGCTGTTCATCACTCACCAACTGATAGATCGTAGTCTTGTGAATTTCAAATATGTGATTTTTACTAGTTTGATATGTGTTGCACTAGTTTTTACAGGAACTTAAGACATTGCTGATGATCAATTGAGCCCTGAGGTAGATAAAAACGAAACTATCCAAACGTTTAAAACTATCAACAATAAAAAGCCTGTCCAATATTGAACTCGTGATCATTCCTCTACAAATATACAAAAGAAAAATGGTAGTTATATCTTAAAATAAAAATGCTCTTAGTGACATGTTATCTGAATATCCCTCGGAATATCCCTTAGATATAATAATTGCGTAATGCCGAAAAGAATTTTATACCATTTTTTTTTCTGCGCATCGAAATTTGTCCTAAATACCTATATTTTAGGAATATAGAACACAGACACCCCCAAAATTAGTGCTAAATTGGAAAATAACTTGAAATGTTGAAAGCTGTGGTTTTACAGATGGTTTTACATCACCATTTTTTAAAAATCAAAATGTATGTTTATTTTAGCTAAGATAAGTTAAAAAGTCATTTGCGAAACTTTTTTTCAACAATATTTACATGTATTTTCCCATTGTTATTAAAATTTTTAAATCAATTCAAAATGGACGCTTAAGGATACCTTGTTTGGTACAAATAAAATGATTATATTGTATTTCAAGACTATTTGGCCCCGAGTGTGGTCCTGACTTCAGCTGTCATAAGACTGTAGTTCCTCATTGAGTATAAATGTACTTTATCTAGCTCACAATAAACCCGTCTTAAAACCTATTATTCTTATTTGAGACGTAAAGTTTTTCCGACGAAACACTTAACACATTTACTTTACCAAGTCGCAGTTACTGACCGTGATGCTCGACCTGATGTAATATTTCTAAATTTGGAGGGACAGATTTGGTTAAATGTTGTGGACAAATATGTATATTTTTAAAAAATGTTTATGTACGTACTTTTTACTTTTCTTTTGAAATTGTTTACCTTTAAATATGATTTAAGAAAATTCATTTTACAGGAAAAATTCGTGGCGTGCCTGAACCCAAGACCGCGTCGTAAAACCGCGAACTTAAAATATGTAAAAACACGGCTAACAACTTTTGTGAATAATATTCTCGATAATATTCCGATTATTTATCCAGGCAAACCTATTATTAAAATATTTATGAAGTGTGTTTCCAATGTGTTTATTTTCTAAAAGGAATGTTTATTTAGTCGTCTTTAAAACCATAGCATCAATACATTTATGGTGTGTAGCTTTATAAGGTGATTATTTCGTAAGATTTATTTTTTATCAAGAAATCTTAAAACCAATAATTGATAATAAACTTATGAAGTTGGCTCCAAGTCATTTATATACTAAGACTTGATATACTTATGACGGGATTTATAAATTCTCTCTAGTATACGCAGCAACTACAAGATAAAACCTAAATATCTTAGTATAGGAATTCTATTAGATTTAATAGAATTCTCTCGGGAATTCTCAAGGAAAGGAAATAAGGTGGTGTTTATGTAGAAGCTCATAAAATTAGATTATTATTATTTGGCTTTATTTGACTTTCCGATTTTTATAGCGTTATTCGGCGGAGTGTAAAGAAGGCCCGTTAAATTTTCGTTGTGAAGTCTAGTTGCATTGCAAAGGATGTGTGTTCTAATCCCGATTCGGGCGGTGACTTTTTTTTTAATTTTTACAGAAAGTAAAGTAAATCGGATTGTGTTTTGGTTAGCCCTGGTAAAGCCTTTTTTTGAGATGATGTAAAAAAGTGTATTTATATTAAAACAAGGAGTCACTTGCTTCTTCTTTATTTTTTTTTTAATAAAACCTATACTGTTAGTTAACATTTCTAGACATCATTCCGAATCCATTGAGCCCTCACTCATATTTTTACTAGCAGTAGTTGGAATTAACACCATTTTGAGTTGGTGAACTAGACTAGCAGTCAAACTTCACAATATATTTTTAATTTTAATTACACTGGGGAACAAATTTTAACTTTTTTTTTGTTTCTTGAACAAAACCTACCAATCAACTACACCCAAGTAACTAAAAAATACCTATTAAAGAATTTCGTTAGCTCGCAAAAAAAAAATCTAATATCTATTAACAATATATTGTTGGTTCAACAAAAGCAATTAAATAGCACATTTTTATCATAGAATCTGAAGCTTAGACACTCATTTTGCGCTTCTTAATCCGCCTTTTGAAAGCAGCCTCTGGGCATCTCTCGTAATAGTCGAGCAGTAGTGGGCTAACATCTCACAATTTCATTTTCCTTGATACCTTCTTTCCATGTTTGAAATATCCTGGTGAAACCTCTAACCGTGCTCGTCACTTACAGCACTACAATTTTCTGGAAAGTAATCCAGATGAGAATCCAGGAAATGAATTTTTAGCGACATATTACACTCTAGGTTTTAGTAATACAAAAGAAATTGGGCAATCAGGTCTTTATAGTTTTCTGCTTTTATGTTTCCCAAAAAATTTTTTGCAACTATTTTAAAGGCATTGCAAGCGTCTTTTTATTTGCCTTCAAGTATGGAATTGAATTGCGCATCTCCGAAAAGTTTCCTAATCTGTGGATCTATAAATATTCCCCCTTTAATTTCAGCGTCACCGATTCTAGAGAACTTTTCTTTTAAATAACTAAAAGCACGGCTTTCTTTGTCCATGGCCTTCACAAAGTCCCAATTTTATATGAAGTGGCGCGGCGGTAGTAAATTCTTTTCAGGGGGAACTAATGACGCGCTATTTACATTTTTCTTTCCTGGCTCAAAAAAAGATTATCTCGGTGGCCAAATTTTCTGTAGTGATCCGATCGGGCTCGACTGTCCCAATCGCAGAGGAAGCAGCAATATTCGGTATAACCTAGCTGCATTCCAAGCAAAATCGTCACAAATTTTAAATCCTTCCAATCCAAATTTGCCATTTATTTTATATCTTTCATATTGTATGATCTCCAGTAACAATTTCAAATTGCTATACGTTTCTTTCATGTGGCCTGCATGACCAACTGGGACAACTTATTTCCTTATAGATTAACCCAGCTTTAGGACTTACTTTTGAGGAATCAATGAAAGGTCTCCAGTCTTTTGGATCATAGTTCATATTTAAAGTTGTCATTAATCCGTCAATATCTCTACAAGCTACCAAATTATTTTCCATGTTAAAAAATGGTATTAGGTTTTTCTGACGGCTTCGGTGCACAGAAAGTTTTACTTCATCTTGAAGTAAATTCCATTGTTGCAAGCGAGAGGCCAATAGTTCTGCCTTTTTCTCGGGCAATTATAAATCCATTATAAGGTCACTTAATTCACTTTGACGTATTTTGTTAGGCTTTTTACTGGGAAGTTCACAGACAAAATTGGGTCTTGTGAGGTTGATGTGCCGGCGACATTTTCCGGTGCACTATCGTTTGAATCCGTTTAATCATCAGAATCAAGGGTATATTCCTGAGGTGGATTTATACAAGTTCGCGACATATACTAGTACTTTTTTCAAAAAATGTTTGTTTTCATATCATCAGAAAAAGTGAAATGGAAAATGTAGGATCCGAGGTGGGATCATAATAAAGTTTGCAAGGGCAATTGAAAGCAATTAAAATTAATATGGAGGTATACTTAAAAAAAAAATTAAATTTACTTATTTTCTGCAAAACTGGTAAACCTGGCAATGTTGTCAATATCATCATAATATCGGTTACGATCCATAACTCACATATGTCAAATTTGGAGCATCACTAACATTATCATTACTCACAATGTGCGAAAGTTGGTGTGTGATTGGCGGGAAAAAAATTTTAATTGTTGTAGAAGATACTTCTTTCTGGATTTAATAAAAAACGCTTAAAATAGATAAACTTGCAGTGGAATTATCAGCTAACCGACATAGGGGTATTTGCTTATTAAACATGGCCAATTTTTTTTGTTAAATCTTAGTTGCAACAATTAATGATGCTTATTTAAGTGTTCTTGTTAACAAATAAAAACATTTTACGAAAAATTAATTATTAAGTTCATTGAAAGTTAAAAAGACTATTTTTGGCACACTAGTGGTATCTGAAGGAAGATTTTTAGACGGCGTTTCGTTCTTCTGTTATTCATTATCAAAATCTAAAAGATGTTCCCATTATTTATCCGTTTTTTTTATAAATATTTCGGTAAATTTTATAGAAAATCGGTAGAAAACACAATAAAAATATTCATGAAATTTTGTCGGTATCGTCGATAGTGTTTGTTTCGGACTTTAAAGGTCTCTTGCGAAAGGTATGCTCTATTACTACAGCTCCATGAGCTTAATAATAATACATCCTTGTAGAAAACTATTTAAAATGTACTTTTTGAGCACTAGAAATAACCTTTTTTATTTTTTAATCTAAATTTTAAATCTTTAAATGGGGTCTAGGTTAGTACCAGGAATGATGCTACCTCGGAATCGGAAGAAAACCTACGTAAAGTATTATCATCATCCCAAATCCAGCTTTCAGAATGTTCAGTTACAAAGACGTTTCTTCCATAAAGGCTTCTTGAACTTTTGTTACTTATCGTTCTCTAGTTTTTTGTCGGATTTTGCTCTTATTTGGTACTTCATAAGCCAAATGTGGTAGAGAATTACATATTACTACCAAATAGAATGGCAAATCAGCAATATGTGCTCGTCTATATACATCTTCAGACTATTTTAAAAATGTTGTATACTTAAGAGCATGATAGAAAAAATAATAAGAAAAGGAGACTTAAAAGCAAAAACAAGCTAAAAGCAACTATATATATATAATGTATTAATAAAAGAGCAAAAAAAAAATAAGAAATGTTAAATTCATATCCTTTAAGTAATATTATAAACGTAGGGCTCGATGTAGGGTCATATTCTTATTCAGATTGATGTTTCACTATGTTGGAACGTTCTAGTTGGAGTCCTCACTGTAGTATCTACAAATGCTAAATTAATGAATGATCTGTAACGTTGTGACGCATATTATGTGGAGAAGAACTTAAATGTTGTAGAGACATACTTGAATAATGTAGAGAGATGTGCGCGTTAAAAATAAAATAAACTACTGGCTTTTTTTATTTCGTATAAAACCTGTTTTATATAGAGATAATGACTATAGACTTCTATTATTAACCATTCTTAAAGCATGAGTATGTTATAAAAAAGCTAGAGCTTCTATGTTTCATAGTTTTAAAAAATATAGGACAATAAAAGTTGTCTTATATTTTTTAAAATTTAGTTAGGGGTAAAAATTGTCCTGAGGTATTCTCGGGTATTCTTAGGTTACGAGATCTTCAATACATACATACAACACAACATGACATAACACAATACATACTTATATGCATATGAATAATAATATCCGGTATATTTCATAGATATAACTGTTCATGTATTTTATAGACTCTTAGTATAACAAGCGAGATTTTATTAAAAATATTGTTCACCTATTTAACAAAAAACGTCCAAGTCTTTGAGACCCCCAATACTGAGTAGAAAATGCCACGCCCTAAAATGGCATCAAAATTGCAAATCGGACCTTAAGTTTTCTTATGGAGATTTACACGCAAAAATTGATCAAACTGCGGTAGTTCTGTATAGCTCAATCTACTAAAATGTCATTGTGCAAGATGTGTGTAAACGTTTTCGTTTAATTGATAGGCATCGATATTTTTTTCACGTAAATCACTGATTCTGATATATCTATCGCTATAAATCCAAAGACGGAACTGAAAGCACACGCTTCCCCTGGTTTGTGGTGGAATAATTTCCTAGATTCCGTGGAATAAGAAATTAATTTCCGTTTTTTAATATTCTTTATACAGTGTCGTCATTTAAGTGTGCAATGGGATTTTTTTTTATTAACTACACTATCAAAATAAAAATATTGCCAAAAGTTGGTGCATCCTCGATTATCATAGAAAGTGTACTTAGAATGGTTGCAAGTCAAACAGCATACAGGGTAGATCAAAAAATATTAAAATCATGCAAGAGTAAAGTACCCTTATTTCGAAAGATTCAGCAAAGAGTTATTAAGAAAAGTTGTTTAGCATCAAACGGTATGCCTACTAGATACCAAAACATAGCCTCCTGAGAAAATTTTTTTTTGAAAAAAATCAAAAAAGTTTTGAAAAATGGATTTTTTTGATAATTATCTAACACTTTCATAGTTTAATCAAAATCAGATCAGATTCGCATAACTCCCTTCAAATTTAAGTATACTTGTGAAATTAATTTGGATTTTTAATTCTGATCACAAACTTCAGGTTTGATGCAACGATATTAAACACAACTTGAAAATTTCGCCAATATTCTTTTTAACAAGATGAAACATTTGTGAAGAAAATATGCTCATTAAAAAAACTTTCATTTGAAGTGCAAAATTATAAAATTGTTATTAAATAACTGTACACATTAACTGACAACCCTGAAATCCTATAAGATAATCGCGGATACCCATGGAAAAAAGAAATGAGGACTAGAAGTAAAAATTATGACATTGCGGTGGCGTTAATATTTCATTCTAGAAGAATAATTAGATTATTACATATTAACTTTATTTGATTTAAAATGCCTCCTCCAAGACAATTAACTCTAGTCGAGAAAGCAGAATTAGTTTTGATATGTGGGGATAATTATAAAACAGTGCGTGACGCAGCAGATATTTTCAATGAACGACATCCAGACAAACAAGTTCACTACTCAACTGTAAGTAGAATTTTAATAAACTTTAAACAGACAGGATCTTTAAACTATAAATATAAAAATGAACGTGCCAAAACTGTTTGTACTGAAGAAAATCAATTAGCGGTACTTCAGTCAGTTGTTGAAAACCCTAGAAGATCCACCCAGGAAAATTCTGCTTATACGGGTATTAAAAAAAGCTCTGTTAAGAGCATTATCAAGAAAAACAAGTTTCATGCGTATAGGCCAATCTTAATTTGTACGTTTCAAGAACGAGACTATGATATCCGCTATGATTTCTGCATCTGGATTCAAGGACAAAATGAATCCACGTTCATAACAAATGGCACTGTCTCTTCCGAAAATTGTAGGTGGTGGTCGGACGCAAATCCAAATTTTGTTATTGACAATAGAAACCAGTATTACCAAAAAACAAACGTGTGGTGGGGTATTATCAACGAAAAATTATTGGGTCCGTTTTTTTTTCGCCGAAACCTAACTGGTGATACCTATTTACAATTTCTGAATCCGAATATCGGATTTTTGGCACAATATAAGTTTACAAGAACGGTATAAATTATGGTTTGTACATGATGAATGTCTCGCTCATTCTACTAGAAATGTTTCTGAATGGTTAAATGGGAAATTTGGTACTAAATGGTTAGGACAAAATACCGATCCACGGTGGCCTTGTCGTTTCCCAGATCTTACCCCATTACATTTTTTTATGGGAATACTTAAAACAAAGTTTATAAGGATCGACCATTTAATAATGTTGAGGACCTTGAAAATTCGATTCGTTTCTATTGCAGAAATATTCCAGCAAATATCTTGCGATCTACTTTTAGTGAATTTTATGACCGGACAATTAGATGCATTGAACGAGAAGGTGGGCACACAAAAACGCTTAGATAATTTTCATTTTTTTATGTACTTCCTTAAATGTTTTTTTGCTTCATGCTGATTTGTTAATTATTAAGTTATAATAAACATTTTTGGTAAAACTAGTGTGTTTGATTTTTTGTTAATATTAATTCACATTAATTCACTTTTAACCCTCATTTGTTTTTTCAAGGATTTCCAGTCGATTATGTGTACAGTTCTTTAATAAATATTTGAAATGAAAATTTTGCACTTCAAATGAAAGTTTTTTAATGTGCATATTTTCTTCAGAAATGCTTCATCTTGTTAAAAAGAATATTGGTGAAATTTCCAAGTTGTGTTTAATATCGTTGCAACAAACCTGAAGTTTGTGATTCGCTAAAAAATTAAAAATCCAAGTTAATTTCACAAGTATACTTCTGATCTGATCTGATTTTGATTAAACTATGAGTGTTTATGATAATTATCAAAAAATCAATTTTTCAAAAACTTGATTTTTTCCAAAAAAAATTTTTTTGTTCTCAGGAGGCTATGTTTTGGTATCCAGACATAACTTTTGATGCTAAACAACTTTTCTTATTATTTATTATTATATATATATATATATATATATATATATATATATATGGTATATATATATATATATATATATATATATATATATATATATATATATATATATATATATATATATATATATATATATATATATATATATATATATATATATATATATATATATATATATATATATATATATATATATATATATATATATATATATATATATATATATATATATATATATATATATATATATATATATATATATATATATATATATATATATATATATATATATATATATATATATATATATATATATATATATATATATATATATATATATATATATATATATATATATATATATATATATATATATATATATATATATATATATATATTATTCTGTGACAAAGTATTCTTTATCACGTCTTGAAAGCAAATAATCTTTATTACAATAGTGTTGGCTTTACCTCACACTTTATCTAGGCTTGGTACTGGTCCAAATTTATTTATTATCAAAAAATTTGAAATATATATATATTATGGCAATTCGACAAATTGGCATAAATCAGTTTCTTCTTTACATATTAAGAAAGTATTTGTAAACAATTTTTTGAAACCTGACATAGAAGGAAATTTACCAATATTATGAGAAATATGACATGTTAGTTTGTTTTATCAAAAGCAATGAAATATCTGACGAGGCAGCAGCTTTGTATCATAACAGGTACACATTTTTTTCTAATTAGATTTGAACGTAAGTATATCATAGGTCATATTTGCTTATGTAGGTATCCAGAAAGAAGATGACCTAGTAAATGCACATGTAGGGGAAAAAAGAATTTAATTAATCATGGATCTTTTGTTAAAACCCCGTCCAAAATTTATAAAGATATAAAATTGACTGAATAAACGTTTTAACAAATAATAATAATAATAATAATAATAACAAGCCGTTTATTAGTTACCAATATTATAGTCAACACAGTTACTTAAAATAATAATAAAAATAATAATCATGGTAACTAACGGGCCTTGTTTTCAGATTTCAGGGGAAGTTCATTCCCCGGATTCTGTTGAGGCAAAAAATATTTAAGTTGTAAAAGAAATTAATATGCAAAAAAAGTACATACTTAAAGGAAAGGTATTAAGTCTGAAATTTAGCATTTTGTGGCATAGGCAAGCAATTAAATTTGGTTTAGAAGACTCATCTATTGACCATATTTAACCAATTTTCTTCTTCTAACTTAAGAGAAACGTATTCACGTCTTTTTATATCAAAAATAAGCCTTAGACAGGAATTTTGGCATTTTGTATTCTATTAGCGTCGGCATTATCAAGATATCAAGAAAAGTTTATAAATGGTGTCCCAAAAATCTAATGGTTATAACACCAGTACGCCACAAAGTATTTTAAGTATTGTTTTTAAAACGGAATATTCACTCCTTAGTAACTTGTTCTTTTAATCTAATTGTATGATCAATTACGAGATCAATAATTATGAGTCCCAAATGTTTTGGCAGAATTTTTAAAAGCTATGGAATCGTTATTTATGTGTAGATTTAAGCTCGGATTTAAGATTTCAAAAATATTTGCTCGATTATTATCACTACAACAAGAATAGCTATTTGTTTAGTTGGGTTAATCTTTAAGAAAAGTTTTTGAGTTTCAGTATGTAAGGTGTTTAAATCCGCGTTAATGCACCGATTAGCCTCGACTACATCAGTACCTTTGTACTTGCTTGTAAAGGTGTTTGTATAAGAATAAAATAAAAAAAATAAACTTTTAAATCAATAATAGACCTAGGTATCATCTGCGTAGCAATGATAGCTGCAATATAGAATTGTATTTATTAATTGCGACGTATAGGGAGTATATAGTAGTGGACCCAGAATGCTACCCTGGGGCACCCCATAAGCAACATTAAGGGCTTCCGCTATTTTAACATCAGGTACGACTCTCTGTTTTCTGTTTGATAAAAAAGAAGACACCAGTGCCAACCAGAATCGCTAAATCCCAAACACTGCAACAAAGCTAATAATATTTCATGGTTGACCATGCCAAAAGCTTGACTAAGATTCAACAAAAACAAAACAATAGGCTAGATTATTATCAAGGGCTTTAAATATATTAACCGTTACCTGAGATAATGAGGTTGCAAAATCATAAACTTTATGGAAGCCAGACTAATATTCAGAGATCAAATTACTAATATTTAAATACTCAATTATTTTCTGTTCCATATTTTTTTCTAATCATATAGAAAGGACTGGAAGAATCGATATTAAACGAATTTGTTTAAATTCAGTAGGATTTTTAACTTTAGGCAAGGGAATAACATTGGCTTCCTTGTTTTGATCTGGAAAAAGTTTTTTTTTTTAAACAATGTGAGTTAGAAGATGAATTATGGCAGGACAACAAAGTAAAATAAATGTAATATTTAAATTACCAGCTCCAAATGCTTTACTCTTTATGGTTTTTAGAATGGAATGAAAATTTTATGGTTTTATGGTTTTTAGAATGGAATGAAAATACTTAAATTCTTTATCAGGCTTATTGTTATCTATATTTACATTTTGCAAAAAATTGGGAAGTTGTATATTTTGTTTTTTTTAGATATCATTTTTTTTAATTCCTGCCATATCCGCAACATATCCTAAGAGCTTACGCAGAACAATTAAAACTAGTGTAGTAGTTAAAAAAATCCCGTGTTTAAACTATATTGAGAAGACATACTTTTAATCACCATAAAGCTGTGCAAGATTTACATCCTGGGGATGCCGAGCTTCGAAGAGCATTTAGTATTTGGTGCATTCGAAAACTGACATTAATATAGATTTGGCGAAGGAATGTCCGAGGGAATGTCATATGGTCGAACGAGACTCACTTTACCATTGCGGGTTTACTCAATAAACAAAATAACAAATAGTGGTCTCAAGAAAATCTACATTAAATATTTCGTTGGCATCAAGGCAGATTTGGATTCAATGTATCATTTCAAATTAAACACGACCCTTAAATTTTATATTTATGAGAATAACTTAAATGCCAACAAATATTTAGAAATTTTGGAAATAGCCTCGGAAATAACTTTGCCCGATCCTCTCGATGACATACCACTGGTTCGTGGTAGCACAATTCCCAACAATTCCCAACTCTCAAGGCCAATCTTATATATATATATATATATATATATATATATATATATATATATACCTATATATATACCTATATATATATATATATATATATATATATATATATATATATATATATATATATATATATATATATATATATATATATATATATATATATGTTATATTCACTTTTCCAAATTTCACTTTTTAAAAAAAATATTTTATTAATACTTAAAACCACTACTTTATAATCTCAAAAATTAAACTAACATTCTAACAGCCTAAAATGTCAACTGACTATTTATTTACAATTCAGAACAATTTATATTAATTTGAATGCTGATGCAGCGTCTTCTATCCGTGCGAACTGCAACGGCTGGTTGCTGGCTCGGCATTCTCGGAGGTGTCGCAATTTCCTGTGCTCGATACCGTGTGACCGAAGGTCATCACCTGCACGTGGCTATCAGCGGATATAACAACTCCCCCTATAAAAGAAAAGTTGTTGCCTTGCAGCGACTTTTACAAGCCTTGGTGGAATTGAAGTTCTACTGCTTCTTCTATGGTCTCATCGGGATGGGCACTTGGTCTTCTTTTGGGCATCAAGTTCCTTATTCTTTGATGGACAGCGTCTCTGGACTTGGGAACTGGAGGTGCTGGTGGATTATCGTCGTTTGTAATTGCTATCCAATCCTGGGGTGTCTTTTACGTCGACATTTGCAGAGGATGTATAGAGTTACAAGTGCAACAATAAGGGTAATAGTGAAAATTGTGAACCAATGAACATGTTTGGTCACAAAGGGTTCATTGATGAGATTGTTTAGTTCGTCAGAATACTGATTGAGTTTGTGTTGGGCAATATTTAGATCCTCAATATCAAGTTTATTGAGTTTGAGAGGTTTCAGATCTAGGATCTGAGACTTTTTGGGAAGATGAATGCAGCATTCGAAGGGTATTTTTACCGGGTGATTTTGGTATGTGACAGTTTTGTATTTGTCAATGGGGTATTTGGCGTGCACCCTTGTGCTTCCAATGAAGGCATTGCATTTCGGTTGTAATTTTAGTAATGAGTTCATGTTGATTACGTTGGTGACGATGTTTTTACTTCCGCATTTCACTGTGACTGGCAAGGGATCAGAAACTGTTATCAGCTAATAGTTTTGGTTGAGTTCCTGCATGTTGTATTCCTTGGCTAGCAACACAGAAGTCTGGCAAGTTGCTGGTAGTCGTGTCGGTTGTTTCAGTAGCTGGGCCTCGCAGATGGAGTCGCTATCGATTGGGTACGGCAGGACATCAGAGCAGATCTTTGTATTGCTCTTCAGCTGTTTGCAATTGTCCAAGTTTCGGAATGATACGTACAATAATGAATCATCATCACGCGCAATGTATTTTTTAGTGGTTGGTAATATGTGGTGGAAGCCTGTGCGATTGTCCAAGATCGGGATAGGGTACAAGTGATAAATGGTATAGGTTTCAGGTTCTGTTAGTGGGATTTTTAGTACAAAAATAATTTTTTGATCAGATTGGTATGCTTCTAATTCAATTATATCGAGATATTCTGCTACATTTGATGAATAAGTAGGTAATGGTAAGTTGTTTTTTATTAAAGATCTAGAGATTTCTTGCAACGAGGTGATCATATCTTGTGGAGTTATAATTGAGCTATGGAGTATTTTTAAACGTGCGAACGTTATTGCATCCAAGATGTCATTGAGATAATCTAAAAATGCATAGCTTTCCATTAGCGATTCACATAAACTAATAGTCTTTATCTGCCCTTCATAAAAATCGATCGCGCTTGATATATTGTTGATTGAATTTTGAATATCTTTGATATTATTGTTAAAAGTTTCCTCGTCTATTTGTAGTTTGCGAATGGTAGTATTAAAAGTTTTAATTACAGATGTGGTAACGGAAATTTGGTTCTTTAAGAGGTTTTCGATTTGATGTTCGTCCCGTGTTACTTTTTCTATGCAATCGTTGAAGTATTCTCCGTCCGAAGCGTCTAGATTACCTGTAATCGATTTCCATACAGTACCAATGCCATTGAATATACCGCGTTTTGTCCTAAATTCGTAAGGTTTAGTGTCCGCGATTATTTCTCTGTATTTTTGATTAACGGCGTTGGCGAGTTGTTTTAGAAGACTAATGTGTGTTTGTACGTCTACTTTAGAGGCTAAAATTCTAGGTTCAGGTATTTCATATGTGTCTATTAGTTCGGAGAGAATTTTGTCGTTGTGTGAGATGGCTTCTTTTAAGGGTTTCAATTCTTTATAGACCAGAAGCGTCCATTTTTCGTTTGATATTTTGATGATACTTTCTTCATGGAAAAACAGTCCTACGGTATTGTTTATTGGAGTAATGGTAAACTGGGATGTCACGGCTGACAGTATCCCGAAGAGTCTGAAAAGAATAGACTAGTCATAGAAAGGTTTTAGTCTATCAAAATTTATTTTAGAATATTGGTTCGTAGATAAATTTTTGACTGTGGCGGAAGTTCCGAAGATTTCGGTTATTTCGAAAGGTCCGTTAAATTTGTTGTTAGCTTTAGTGACTATTTGGGATTCTTTCACGTAGACTTTTCTCCAATTTTATATTCGGTGGTGTTTCGTTTAACTGCGTTGTCAAATCGTATTTTAGATTTTTCTTTTTGTGCGTTTGTTCTTGTCCGTGCGACTTTATAGTAATGTTCCATTCTGTTGTTAAGGTCTCTGACATATTTTGTAATCAGTTGTTCTTGATTATAAAGGGTCTCGGGTGGACGACTAGATGTATGGCCGAAGATGAGCTCATACGGTGTAAAACCATGTGTCTTATTTTTGGTATTATTGTAGCAAATAATGGCGTAAGGGAGAATATTGAATGGGTGTTCGTTTGGGTTTTCAGCTTTATGTACTCGGATCATTTCGGTCAGGGTCGCGTGAAATCGCTCAAGAGATCCATTTGACTGTGGATGACTGACGCTAGAAAATGTCAATTTTACGTCATAGAGTCCGCAAAGATCCTTCATTAAAGCGTTGTCGAATTCACAGCCATGGTCACAATGTATCCTTAGGGGGTGCCGAAATGTTGGAAGAATAGTAGGAGTGTGCTCACGACTGTCGAGGCTTTTTTATCGGAAATGGGATAAGCTTGTGTGAACTTGGTCAGTTCATCCCTAATAGTGAGAGCGTAATTACTAACAGGATATTCAAAAAGATCGATGTTAATCCTCTCGAATGGTGTTTCGGGGTTTCGGTAATTACGAGGGGTGTACTGAGGTTTTTTCGACAAAATTTTACTTTTTGGCATATTTCGCACTTTTTGATTAAATTTTCGACATCTTTCGTTAATCCGGGCCAATTATATTTTTCCTTTATCCTTTTAATAGTTTCATTTATTCCGCGGTGAAGGTTGTTTCTTCCGGAATGATAGTGGTCTAGGATAACGGGGATTTGATCCTCATCAGGTGTTTTTACAATATTTTGGCATATTTTGAACTTAACGTCTAGGTCGGAAAGGATAAATGAAAGCATTTCCAAAATTGGGAGTTCTAAGTTATTTTCGACACAATACGGATGTTTTGCGTCAAAATTGTCTTTGCCAGTAAATAGGGCATAAAAGAGGTATTGGGCTACGATGTCGTTGTCAGATGGCAGAGGAATTATAAAATATTTCCGATCTTTCACGGTTTTGCTGGACACAATGTTTATTTTGTTATTTACAAAGTGAAAGTTTTCCTCAAAAATATCTTCAATGATTTTAAGGTGGATGTCCTCTAATTTTGCTCGACGAAAGAAGGTAATGATATTTTTATGACACTTGTCTAAAAGTTGGGAGTTTGATGATTCTATTTTGGAATAATCTATAATGGATTTAGTTTTATAGAGGTGTACAAAACGATTATATTCCTCTGTTAGTTGTTCTGTGTCTGGTTCGTCTCCATTTTCGTTGTCTGATTGGAATGTTTCTTTGCTAGTTGACGGTCTGTTTCGTACGTCGTGTTTGTTAGAGGCAAATATTTGAAGTTTAGACTGGAGTTTTGCGCATTCTTGGAAATGGTTAATTTTAATCCGAGATAGCGCGTCGGCATTTTTATTAATTTTCCCGGGTTTGTACTCGATTTTATAATCATACTCTTCGAGCTTAAGACGCCAACGAGCCAATCTGCTTCCTGGGTCTTTTATCGAGAACAACCACGTCAAGGGTCGATGGTCCGTAATGAGAATGAATTTTCTCCTAAAAAGGTAGGGGCGAAAGTGCTTTACGGCCCAAACGATTGCAAGTAATTCGCGTTCTATTGTCGAATATGTTGTTTCCGCACTACATAAGGTTCTAGACGCATACGCAATAGGGAGGTCTTTGCCTATTGGTCCTTGCGATAGAACAGCGCCAATGGCAAACGCGCTTGCGTCCGTGGTTAGTAAGAATTGTTCTTGAAAATTTGGGTATATCAAAATTGGGTTAGAGATAAGGGCTTTTTTCAGTTCTTCGAAATTTGATTTGCATTCAGGGTCGAATGAGAAAGGAGTGTCCTTTTTAAGAAGTTTGGTTAATGGTTTTGAGATTTTTGCAAAATTGGGAATTGGTTGGTTCGGGAAAATTGACGATACAATCTACTTTTGATGGGTTTGGTTTAACACCATTTTGGGTTATAAGATGTCCAAGGTAGGCGACTTCTTTTCTGAGAAATTCACATTTATCGGGCTGAATTTTTAGATTGGCTTTTCTTAAACGTTTGAATACTTCTGTTATGCGAGAAATGTGTTCGTGGATTGTGGGAGAGTATATAATTATATCGTCCATGTATACTAGAAAACGCTCATTCTGAATGCCAAGAAGAATGTTGTCCATAACCCTTTGAAAGGTGGACGGCGCATTTTTAAGTCCGAAGGGCATACGAATAAATTCGTTGTGACCATTTTCTACTGAAAAAGCAGTCTCTGGGATGTCCTTAGGGTCGATTTCAATTTGGTGGAATCCGGAGGCAAGATCTAGGGTGGTAAAATATTCACACTTCCCTAGCTGGTCGAGGAGGTCAGATATGTTCGGTAAAGGATACTTATCGTCCACAGTAAGCTCATTAAGCTTGCGGTAGTCTATAACTACGCGCCATTTTTGCTTTCCCGAAGCGTCGAGCTTCTTTGGGACAACCCAGACTGGTGAAGACCAGGGTGAGATAGACGGACGTATGATACCTTCGCCTAACATTTTGTTAACTTGATTTTTTACTTCGTCTTTATGTATTTGTGGGTATCTGTATGATTTAGTAAAAACAGGACGAGCGTTGTTTGTTTCTATTGAGTGTTTTATTTCATTCGTGAAAGAAAGGGCGTCTCCTTCAAGGTAAAAAATATCAGAGAAATCTAAACAAACATTTGTCACAAGTTCTTTCTCTTCCTCATTTAAATGCTCGGTTCTTAATAAATTTTGTATTTGTGAGACTCTGTCGTGTTGACATTCTTTTAAATTTGGTTCGGTTATATTATAGACAGGTTCAGAGGTGTCGTTAATCGGGTCTAAGGTTATATCGGAGAAATCGATATTTTTTGGAATAGCGTTTGTATTTACAATCGAAGTGAAAAATTCACCGTGTTCGTTAACTCGCACTAAAGCATGTGGGAGCCTAACTTTGTCTTTTTCTTGCGCAACTAACAAGGCATCAGTGTTAACGAGATCACATTTTAATTTAAAAATTCGTTCCGTTCGGTCTTCTATTGAAATTTTGTTGCAATTATTATTTAACGTAAGATTTTCGATTTTTTGTTCACCATCTACTTTAAATAAAGGAATAGTTTTAAAATTGGTAACTAATTGCTTTGATTTTAAGTCTATCACACATTCGTAATGTTCTAAGAAATCCAAGCCCAAAATACCATCGAAATCGATGTCTAAATTAAAAATATAGACCTTATGAGGGTCATTAGGAGCGAAAGGGACAAGGGTTGATTCGTTGATTGAAAGTTTTTGATTAGTAATGCCTTGGATGGTCACGTTCTCTGGTGATCTATTTCGAAAATTCTGAACAGTACTTTCCTTAAAAATAGAAATTCCAGCTCCGGAATCTATAAGTAACTTATATTTTTCAGTGGCATCTTTGATGTAATATAAGTTTTTAGAATTTACTGTGAGAAAGGGGCTTAAAGAAATGTCTGTTCGGGGAAGTTCAGATCGGGGTTCATGTCGTCCAAGTTCATTGTTTCGATTTGAGTTTGGATTTCTACTAGGGGATCTACTTCTGGGTAGTTTTGGTCCGGGGGCTGAGGGTTCACTGGGAGAGAAAGAAAATCCTGGTAATTTGTATGGCCTATCGGCTCTATTTGACACTGATCATAATCGTAATCTTGGTTGGGGTAGTTTTGTGGGTAGTCAAAATTTTGGTATTCATAATCATTATATGATGTTTCAATAGGATTAGAAGCTTGACCTTGCGAATAGTCGCTAGCGTTTACATGATATGTCCTTTGTTGATTAGGACGGAAATTAGAATTTTTATTAATTATCGGAGGGCGATATTGTGGTGGATTATTAAATTGTTGGGGCCTCTGCTGATTTTGCGAGAAGCCGCTTGCTTGTTTTGGTCTAGATTGATTTTGGGAATAACTACTAGACTGCTGAGGGCTGTTTTGGGTGTGGTGTTGATACGGTCTTTGAAAACCTGAATTAAAATTATTTTGAAAATTTTGCCGTCCCGATTGGGGAGTGCGGCACTGACTAGCAGAATGACCTGTGCGTCCGCAATTAAAGCATCGCATAGGTTGTGGCTGTGGCTTTCTAATAGGTACAGTGGGTCTTGAGGGTTGATTCCTATCTTGCTTTTGGGTTTCAAAATATGACAACTGAAGTTCCCTTCTAATTCGAAAATGGGCTTCTAAAAGGTTGACTGGATTTCCGGCACGAATAAGTTGGCCTAATCGAGGTTCAAGCCCTGTTAATAATGTATTTAGGGCCATAGTTTCTATAAGAGTACTTTGAGCTGTTTTTTGTTCAGTTGTAAGGTTAATTGCTTTTTGGATATTTGCATGCATTTTAGCATTTAATACCTGGAGGCGGTTAAAGAAAGTGAGTGGGGATTCATTGGATAATTGCTTAAGTCGTTGTAAATCTTGTATCAGGGAAGATAAATCGCGAGAATCTCCAAAATGTAGATTAAGTAATTGTTTTATTTCTAGGTACCAACCTGGATTTCTAGAACTAACGAGCTCTGCAGCTCTACCTCTAAGTTTATTTTTTATATGAATAGCTAATAGAGTTTTTAGACTTGTAGTAGCCATATTGTATGCACAATCACACGCATTTAAAAACGTTCCTAAAAAGATCTGATCACCTTCAAATTCGGGGATTAAAGAAAATATTTCTGATAATTTATAAGGCATTTTGAAAAATTACAAAGGTTCTGTAACTTATTTAATAGTGAGAAATCGAGTGAAAAATATTTAATTCTTGATATTCAAATTCTTAAAATCAATAAGAAATATCGGGAAAAATATTTGGAAAATCGAACAGTTTCAATAAGTAAATACCACAATAAAATAAACAATAACGAGATGATTCATTAACTTACAGCAGGATTATTTGCATCGTCGTGTTCTTAGCGTAGATTACCAGGGGCTTCACCGGGTGTTCCTTCCGTAGTTTTGCCAAGTGAGAGCGATTCGTCCTTCTTCTGTTTAGGGATTGAAATCCGCCGCTACCAGTTAGAAAACACTCTTGTTCTGACAGCGTTAGACAGATCCTACCACGACTGCGCCAATTGTTATATTCACTTTTCCAAATTTCACTTTTTAAAAAAAATATTTTATTAATACTTAAAAACACTACTTTATAATTTCAAAAGTTAAACTAACATTCTAACAGCCTAAAATGTCAACTGACTATTTATTTACAATTCAGAACAATTTATATTAATTTGAATGCTGATGCAGCGTCTTCTATCCGTGCGAACTGCAACGGCTGGTTGCTGGCTCGGCATTCTCGGAGGTGTCGCAATTTCCTGTGCTCGATACCGTGTGACCGAAGGTCATCACCTGCACGTGGCTATCAGCGGATATATATATATATATATATATATATATATATATATATATATATATATATATATATATATATATATATATATATATATATATATATATATATATATATATATATATATATATATATATATATATATATATATATATATATATATATATATATATATATATATATATATATATATATATATATATATATATATATATATATATATATATATATATATACCCAATAGTGTGTTCTCGGTTGATATCTTGATAACGGATAGCGATATAAGAAAAGTTCAAGTACAAAAGTTGTAGAACAATACGGGCTACATAACTAAAATTATTTTCATTTATACAGGGTGTCTCAAAAATCTGTAGCGAAGCAAAGTTGTGTTTTTTCTTATGGGGCACCGTGTATATTTTTGCATATTTAGATTCTGCTCGTGATTCTACACATTTTTTGTATAACATGTCTTATGTCTAAATCTTTAGCGTTCAGCGTTAGACAGATCTTACCACGACTGCGCCAATTGTTATATTCACTTTTCCAAATTTCACTTTTTAAAAAAAAATATTTTATTAATACTTAAAAACACTACTTTATAATTTCAAAAATTAAACTAACATTCTAACAGCCTAAAATGTCAACTGACTATTTATTTACAATTCAGAACAATTTATATTAATTTGAATGCTGATGCAGCGTCTTCTATCCGTGCGAACTGCAACGGCTGGTTGCTGGCTCGGCATTCTCGGAGGTGTCGCAATTTCCTGTGCTCGATACCGTGTGACCGAAGGTCATCACCTGCACGTAGCTATCAGCGGATATAACATATATATATATATATATATATATATATATATATATATATATATATATATATATATATATATATATATATATATATGAATATATATGTATATATATATATGATATATATATATATATATATATATATATATATATATATATATATATATATATATATATATATATATATATATATATATATATATATATATATATATATATATATATATATATATATATATATATATATATATATATATATATATATATATATATATATATATATATATAGACCCAATAGTGTGTTCTCGGTTGATATCTTGATAACGGATAGCGATATAAGAAAAGTTCAAGTACAAAAGTTGTAGAACAATACGGGCTACATAACCTAAAATTATTTTCATTTATACAGGGTGTCTCAAAAATCTGTAGCGAAGCAAAGTTGTGTTTTTTCTTATGGGGCACCGTGTATATTTTTGCATATTTAGATTCTGCTCGTGATTCTACACATTTTTTGTATAACATGTCTTATGTCTAAATCTTTAGCGTTCAGCGTTAGACAGATCCTACCACGACTGCGCCAATTGTTATATTCACTTTTCCAAATTTCACTTTTTAAAAAAAATATTTTATTAATACTTAAAAACACTACTTTATAATTTCAAAAATTAAACTAACATTCTAACAGCCTAAAATGTCAACTGACTATTTATTTACAACAATTCAGAACAATTTATATTAATTTGAATGCTGATGCAGCGTCTTCTATCCGTGCGAACTGCAACGGCTGGTTGCTGGCTCGGCATTCTCGGAGGTGTCGCAATTTCCTGTGCTCGATACCGTGTGACCGAAGGTCATCACCTGCACGTGGCTATCAGCGGATATAACATATATAACATATATATATATATATATATATATATATATATAGATATATATATAAATATATATGTATATATATATATATTTGAATATATATGTATGTATATGTATATATATGTATATATATATATATATATATATATATATATATATATATATATATATATATATATATATATATATATATATATATATATATATATATATATATATATATATATATATATATATATATATATATATATATATATATATATATGAATATATATGTATATATATGTGTATATATATATATATATCTATATATATATATATATATATATATATATATATATATATATATATATATATATATATATATATATATATATATATAGACCCAATAGTGTGTTCTCGGTTGATATCTTGATAACGGATAGCGATATAAGAAAAGTTCAAGTACAAAAGTTGTAGAACAATACGGGCTACATAACCTAAAATTATTTTCATTTATACAGGGTGTCTCAAAAATCTGTAGCGAAGCAAAGTTGTGTTTTTTCTTATGGGACACCGTGTATATTTTTGCATATTTAGATTCTGCTCGTGATTCTACACATTTTTTGTATAACATGTCTTATGTCTAAATCTGAGTTTTTCTAATATCCGCCATTTTGTAAAAAATTATGAAGTGCCTTTTTTCAAACGACGTGGGCCGTTGGCTCTTTGATATAGGATTATGATTTTTGGCAGGAGCATTAACAAAAGTATGGGTTGACTTTCAACGTGAACAAAATTTGTCGGCGTTGTACAGGGGGTCCTAGATAAGTAGGATAAATTAAAAAAATTAAAAAAAATAAAAATTTTTTTAAATGGAATGTATGTATTTTAATATTTTAGACTATTCGTGGCCCAAAACCCTATCTTTCGTTATAAATATGTCCTATACCTATTTGTCATAGTTTCCAAGATTTTGACATTTTTGTATTTATTATTTGGTTTTCAATGACAATCGCCTTAGAATTTGCTTTATTATCGAATTTTCTAATTATAATACACTACAAGTGACGCAAAATTAAAAATTCAGCTCATAATATTGTGCTAAGAATCGCGACCTAAAGACTTAGAACAGATATTTTACCAACTATTCTTAAATATTTACTATTTTGGCTATTATAAAAGCGTAGGTAGTGTCAACATTTAGTTAGAACTTAATGTACGAAGATGCCTTAGACAATCCTAAAGTAAAAACAAATGAAAACGGGGAAAATGTTGTCATGGCGAAATGTCAAACTCTTGTATTTGTGTAGTAACGGTGTTCAAATTGATTCAAAATTAATTTTTCTAGAGAAGAATTGATTAACATGATTTATGTTTTGGGCGCAAGTGATCAAAATTGTTTTTTAGCAAGTAGAGTATATGCGCATCGGTTTAGCTATGCTGAACGTCATCCTCATAAGGTATCATTTGTCAGAACGATTTGAAAGAACTGGATGTGTCGATTACGAACAAAAATTGGAAAGGCAGAAAAGAGCCGCAAATGAAGAAACTGAATATGTTGTTATGTCATATTTCATGTAGGCAGTTAGAAAAGGAGAGAGGTGTTGCTAAATCTACGGCAAATAGAATAATTAGAAAACATAAATTTCACCCATACCATATTCAACTGGTACAAGAGCTGGTTCAAGACGATTTCAATCGAGGACTTGAATTTTGTACTTGGGCATTAGCAAAAAATAGAGAAGAACATGATTTTTTCGATAACATTTTATTTACTGACGAAGCGACATTTCATAAAAATGGATACGTCAACCGACATAATTTCCACTATTATAGTTCTGAAAACCCCAGATTCATTATCCCCTTGGATCACCAGCATAGACGGTCTCTTAATGTATGGGCTGGTATAATCGGTAACCGTATCATTGGATCTTATTTTTTCGAAAATAGAGTTAATGGAGACACTTTCCTAAATTTACTGCAAAACAGTTTGCAGGAGTGGATTGACGAATTACCTTTGAATCTAGTGAGGCGGATGTGGTTCCAACTAGATGGCGCTCCTGCACATTTTAGCAGGCAGGTGAGGCAATTTTTAGACGCGAATTATAAAAATACATAGATTGGTAGGGGAGGTCCAGTATCATGGCCGGCAAGGTCTCCGGACCTCACAAAACTAGATTTTTTCTTGTGGGGTTTTGTTAAAGACCAAGTTTACCAAACGCCACCCACTACCATAGAGAATATGAAAATGAGAATTAGAAATGCATGTACAAATATCAATGCCGCGATGCTGAATAGAGTTAACAATTCCTTTGTGAATCGGCTACAAGTGTGTGTTGAAAGAAATGGTGGTCATATTGAACATTTAATCAAGTGATTGTAGGACTTCTTTTTCTGTTGTGTCTCTTTAATTAAAATATTTATTTACCTTTTTACATAAAGAAAAATAGTAGACTGAATTTTTAATTTTGCGTTTTTTACTCTGTATTAATGTACAGGGTGATTCACCGAGATTTGCCACCCCCCTTAATTCCTTTATTTTTAATAACAGAGAAAAAGTTGAAATACAAAAGTGTCCCTCGGATATCAACTTTGTTATTTTAAATGGAACACCCTGTGTATTATTACATTTTTGGATTCCTCGGAAAATTCTATAAATTCGATAATAAAGCAAACTGTAAGGCGATTGCCATTGAAAACCAAATAATAAATACAAAAATGTCAAAATCTCGGAAACTATGATAAATAGGTATAGGACATATTTATAACGAAAGATAGGGTTTTGGGTCACGAAATAGTCTAAAATATTAAAATACTATACATTCCATTTAAAAAAATGAAGATATGAGTTTTTTAATTTTTTTAATTTCTCCTACTTTTCTAGGACCCCCTGTACAACGCCGACAAATTTTGTTCACGTTGAAAGTCAACCCATACTTTTGTTAATGTTCCTGCCAAAAATCATAATTCTATATCAAAATGCCAACGGCCCACGTCGTTTGAAAAAAGGCACTGCAATTCATACTTTTTAACAAAATGGCGGATATTAGAATAACTTTCAGATTTAGACATAGGACATGTTATACAAAAAATGTGTAGAATCACGAGCAGAATCTAAATATGCATATGTTCCATAAGACAAAACACAACTTTGCTTCGCTACAGATTTTTGAGACACCCTGTAAATGAAAATAATTTTAGGTTAGGTATATATATATATATATATATATATATATATATATATATATATATATATATATATATATATATATATGTATATATATATATATATAATATATATATATATATATATATATATATATATATATATATATATATATATATATATATATATATATATATATATATATATATATATATATATATATATATATATATATATATATATATATATATATATATATATATATATATATATATATATATATATATATATATATATATATATATATATATATATATATATATATATATATATATATATATATATATATATATATATATATATATATATATATATATATATATATATATATATATATATATATATATATATATATATATATATATATATATATATATATATATATATATATATATATATATATATATATATATATATATATATATATATATATATATATATATATATATATATATATATATATATATATATATATATATATATATATATATATATATATATATATATATATATATATATATATATATATATATATATATATATATATATATATATATATATATATATATATATATATATATATATATATATATATATATATATATATATATATATATATATATATATATATATATATATATATATATATATATATATATATATATATATATATATATATATATATATATATATATATATATATATATATATATATATATATATATATATATATATATATATATATATATATATATATATATATATATATATATATATATATATATATATATATATATATATATATATATATATATATATATATATATATATATATATATATATATATATATATATATATATATATATATATATATATATATATATATATATATATATATATATATATATATATATATATATTGGTAAGATTGGCCTTATACGAGCCAGTGGTATGTCATCGAGAGGATCGGGCAAAGTTATTTCCGAGGCTATTTCCAAAATTTCTAAATATTTGTTGGCATTTAAGTTATTCTCATAAATATAAAATTTAAGGGTCGTGTTTAATATGAAATGATACATTGAATCCAAATCTCCCTTGTTAATGCCAACGAAATATTTAATGTAGATTTTCTTGAGACCACTATTTGTTATTTTGTTTATTGAGTATACCCGCAATGGTAAAGTGAGTCTCGTTCGACCATATGACATTCCCTCGGACATTCCTTTGCCAAATCTATATCAATGTCAATTTTCGAATGCACCAAATACTAAATGCTCTTCGAAGCTCGGCATCTCCAGGACGTAAATCTTGCACAACTTTATAGGGATTAAAACTATGTCTTCTAAATATAGTTTAAACACGGAATTTTTTTGCGGATATGACAGGAATTAGAAAAAAATGATATTTAAAAAAAAAACAAAATATACAACTTCCCAATTTTTTGCAAAATGTGGGTGAACTTAAAATTTATATATACTAATATAAATAAAAATAACAATAAGCCTGATAAAGAATTTAAGTATTTTCATTTCTTTCTAAAAACCATAAAGAGTAAAGCATTTAGAGCTGATAGTTTGAATATTACATTTATTTTACTTTGTTGTCCTGCCATAATTCATCCTCTAACTCACATTGTAAATGTTTGTTTAAAAAAAAAACATTTTCCAGATCAATAGAAGGAAGCCAATGTTATTCCCTTGCCTAAAATTAAAAATCCTACTGAATTTAAACGAATTCGTTTAATATCGATTCATCCAGTTCTTTCTATATTATTAGAAAAAAATATGGAACAGAAAATAATTGAGTAAAACCATAAAACCATAAAATTTTCATTCCATTCTAAAAACCATAAAGAGTAAAGCATTTGGAGCTGGTAATTTAAATATTACATTTATTTTACTTTGTTGTCCTGCCATAATTCATCTTCTAACTCACATTGTTTAAAAAAAAAAAACATTTTCCAGATCAAAAGAAGGAAGCCAATGTTATTCCCTTGCCTAAAGTTAAAAATCCTACTGAATTTAAACAAATTCGTTTAATATCGATTCTTCCAGTCCTTTCTATATTATTAGAAAAAAATATGGAACAGAAAATAATTGAGTATTTAAATATTAGTAATTTGACCTCTGAATATTAGTCTGGCTTCCATAAAGTTTATGGTTTTGCAACCGCATTATCTCAGGTAACGGTTGATATATTTAAAGCCCTTGATAATAACCTAGCCTATTGTTTTGTTTTTGTTGGATCTTGGTCAAGCTTTTGGCATGGTCAACCATGAAATATTATTAACTTTGTTGCAGTGTTTGGGATTTAGCGAGTCTGGTTGGCACTGGTGTCTTCTTTTTTATCAAACAGAAAACAGAGAGTCGTACTTGATGTTAAAATATCGGAAGCCCTTAATGCTGCTTATGGGGTGCCCCAGGGTAGCATTCTGGGTCCACTACTATATACTCCCTATACGTCGCAATTAATAAATACAATTCTATATTGTAGCTATCATTGATACGCAGGTGATACCTAGATCTATTATTCATTTAAAAGTTTATTTTTTTTTTATTTTATTCTTATACAAACACCTTTACAAGCAAGTACTGATGTAGTCGAGGCCAATCGGTGCATTAACGCGGATTTAAACACCTTACATACTAAAACTGAAAAACTCTTCTTAAAGATTAACCCAACTAAACAAATAGCTATTCTTGTTGTAGTGATAATAATCGAGCAAATATTTTTGATATCTTAAATCTACACATAAATAACGATTTCATAGCTTTTAAAAACTAACAAGTTACTAAGAAGTGAATATTCCGTCTTAAAAACAATACTTAAAATACTTTGTGGCGCACTGGTGTTATCACCATTAAATTTTTGGGACACCATTTATGAACTTTTCTTGAGATCTTGATAATGCCGGCGCTAATAGAATACAAAATGCCAAAATTCCTGTCTAAGGCTTATTTTTGGTATAAAAAGACGTGAATACGTTTCTCTTAAGTTAGAAGAAGAAAATTGGTTAAATATGGTCAATAGATAAGTCTTCTTCTAAACCAAATTTAATTGCTTGCCTATGCCACAAAAGGCTAAATTTGAGACTTAATACCTTTCCTTTAAGTATGTACTTTTTTGCATATTAATTTCTTTTACAACTTAAATATTTTTTGCTTCAACAGAATCCAGGGAATGAACTTTCCCTGAAATCTGAAAACAAGGCCCGTTAGTTACCATGGTTATTATTTTTATTATTATTTTAAGTAACTGTGTTGACTATATTATTGGTAACTAATAAACGGCTTGTTATTATTATTATTATTTGTTAAAACGTTTATTCGGTCAATTTCATATCTTTATAAATTTTGGACGGGGTTTTAAAAGATTCATGATTAATTAAATTGTTTTTTCCCCTACATGTGCATTTACTGGGTCATCTTCTTTCTGGATACCTACATAAGCAGATATGACCTATGATATACTTACGTTCAAATCTAATTAGGAAAAAATGTGTACCTGTTATGATACAAAGCTGCTGCCTCGTCAGATATTTCATTGCTTTTGATAAAACAAACTAACATGTCATATTTCTCATAATATTGGTAAATTTCGTTCTATGTCAGGTTTTAAAAAATTGTTTACAAATACTTTCTTAATATGTGAAGAAGAAACTGATTTATGTCAATTTGTCGAATTGCCATCATGGACTATCAAAAAATTAAAAGAAATTATTAAAAACCATTAAATGCTGCGTTAATATCAGGGATAAGTATCAACAACTAAATATTTTTGAGACGCCGGTTTTTACCATCTTGATAAACAAAACAATAACCGAGATTCGAGGGCGGGCTATGAAAATTTTGTTTAAGGCATCGTAAGTTTCACAAAGAAGTAGCATATATTCTCGAAAACCGCAACGATTGTATATTTACTAATAAAGCAAATACGCCATAATTTCAACGAAAACTGGACGCCGTGTATATCATTAAATTCTTCACAATTTAACATAGTATCCTAAAGCACTTATAGGAAGAAGAAAGAACATGTTCCGACAGTTTGACAGAACAAGTTCCACGGTTGACTTATTCTGCAGTAACTATCCACTTATTATTAAATTATTGTAAATCCTTTATTAAAGCCATACACATACGTTTTTCTACTGATCTTAACAAGATAGTTTTAACAGTGGCGGCTCGTGAGTATATTGAAGGGTGAGGCTACATGAGGTTAATTTTGTTTAAATGTGAATAAATTTCCACGTCACCCATGAGGTATTATTCTGCGACGCGTTGACCTTTTTTTTTTAATGGAGGTCATCGCCAATAGCCCTACTAAACCATTAAAAACTAAAAAAATAAACTCTAAAAAAAGTAAATAAAAAGTAAACAAAAACAAGTAAAATATGTACACCTATCACTAAAATATAACGGTGATTGCGATAATAAAAACATAATTTATAATAAAATAAATAGTTGTATGAAATAAGATAAAAAAACTACTTTTTGTACATTGAATCTATACGTCTGTCTTTTAAGGTTGCAAATTTATCTATAATTTGGTCGTAAAAGTTTTGGTCTTCACTAAGTTCTGACAGTAATTCCTGCTCTATTGACATCATTGCTAAACCCGAAAGCCGTTCTTGTGTCATTGTTTTCTTAGGTAGGTTTTGATCCGTTTAAGACATGAAAAATTTCGTTCGGCCGATACACTTGTTGCGGGAATAGTTAAAACTAAATTAAAAAGCTTATATGCTTCCGCAAAAATTGCTTTAAAATCTTTAAATAACAAAGCTAGACTTTTTTCGACATCTAAATTTGAAAATTGTTCATCCCTATACAATACAGAAAGCTCATTCTTTAATCTATCTCTGTCAAAAATGTTTGGATAATTTTTTAATAAATTATTTAATAAGTCGTCTGGAAAGCATTTAACATATTCCGAATATTTTGTGCAATCGACTAAAGCAAAGAAATTTAAATTATTTAAATTTTCAAACCGCGTCCCTAATTGAAGAATTATTTAAAATTTGTTTATAAATATGCGTTAAAAGGCAAAATTCGAAATCATTAAAATGCTTTAGAAATCCTTTTGCACCATTAATAGATTCTGTTCCAGAACTTAAGTCATTAATAATAGTTTCAAATACTATAATTAAATTGTCCCATTCATTAGCCACTAAGTTTAAAATTTTAGACCGTGTATACCATCGCGTTTCTACAGCTCGCGGAATTCTTTTACCTACTATCTGATTAAGCACAAAAGACCGTTTTGGTGATTGGTGGAAATAATTTGGTATTCCTAATAAAGTGGCAAAAAATATACGACTTTGGGTAATCAGTTTTGTTCCCTGTTGTAAAACTAGATTTAATCTGTGGGCGCAACAATGAGTAAACATAGCTAAAGGAGCAATAGATCTAACTTTTGTTTGAAGCCCATTTATTTCACCTGCCATAACACTAGCCCCATCGTAACACTGCGCGACCAATTTATTTTTAAAGTCATAAGGCTCTAAGCTGTTTTGTATTAAATGAAAAAGGCTCTCTGCAGTTCTATTATCGCTAACGTCAAAAAATCCTAAAAATCTTTCTTTTAAAGATCCGTTGGTCACATACCTAACTGTTATCGAACACTGTGATTTTTCTGTTATATCAGTACTATCATCCGCAATTACGCCAAAAAAACAACAATCGGTGTCATTGATTTCTTTTTTTATATATTCTTGAATATAGTCATGTATGCAACCAATTAGTTCATTTTGTATAGTCTTAGATTGTCCCGTAAAAATATTACTAAATTTAGCACAATGTTCAGTAAGTTCGGCATTTCTTTTTATTAAGCATGCAAATATTTCCTTAAAATTGCCACGGTTAAAAGAATCTGTTGTTTCATTATGACCTCGAAATGCCAAGTCCTGTTTACCCAAAGTAATAGTAACATCAATTAAATAATGTAATAATAAACGGTTTTTTCGAACATTTTCATTATAAACAATTTTATTAAGACTTGCATTTTCTTGTAGTGCATCCGCAATAGTCGCCCTATTTTGCTCCAGTCTTGTAAGTGCTACCGAATTTTTAATATGCTCTCTTGAACTTTCATGCGATTTTACTGCTCGTGAAAAATTTTTTAAATCCGAATATCCGCCCCCTGAACTCCAATTATTTTTGACGCAACCTAATAAAATACAAGGCCAACAATATAAGCTTTCTTTATAAATACTTCCGCATAGCCACCTATAAGTTTCGTACCAAGATATTTGAAAAGTTCTTGAATATTTTTTACCTTGCCTCTTATAGTTAAATATTGCTAAAATTTTCGGCGTCGGACGGCTACCTAATATCTGTTTCTTTTCAGTTTCGCTTCTTCTTAAAAAAGGCGTTTCAATTAATGAAGCAATAATGTCGTGAATAGGATTCATTTCAAAAGCAAAAAGAAAATACAAAAAATGGAACGGTCCAACTTACCAAATCAAAACAAAACAAAAACTTACTCACGCGTATTTATTCACCTTAAAAGACATCATCATATTTCTTTCTCAGCCGCACGCACCACGTAAAAAGAAGCCGTTGGAATATTTCGCTAGTCATGTGATTTAAATAACCAATAAAAGCATATCCAAGCTACAGATTTATCGCCTCAAGAATGCAATAGAAAACGCGTGCATCGGCAATCGCCATCCCGCTCTGTCGTAATCAGGTGACTCGCCGGCATCGGCACCGGCCGTTGATGAATAGGTCAGAAGTCGAAACTTTTGTTTAGGAATGGGTTTGCACGGATTGCACGGTGGGTTTTTTGATGTGGTCAGAATTTATTTTCTAAAATATTTATTATGGGATTATATTTTGTTTTTTTTTTAATGTTATTATGTTGTAAAACTGTTAAAAAGTATATTTCTAATTGGTAATAGATAAAAAGTTATATAAAAAAATTCTCTTTTCCTTTATTTTGGGGGTGAGGCGCGGCCTCAGAGGCCTACCCTGACGAGCCGCCACTGAGTTTTAAAGGCACTTTAATTAACGATATAACGGTATTTTCAAGGAATTTATTAAAACTTAGTACCTAATGATAATATATTATTGCAAATGATGTATGGCAACACGCTTCAGTGATTTTAATTGCAAGGTTGCCATATATTATCTACTTTCATAGACTTGCAAGTTTTTATTTTATTTATATACAGTTATGGAAAAATTATAAGGAAAGTAATGAAATATTAACTTAACGTTATAAAAGAATTACAGTAGAGATCCGCTAATAATGAACCCGTTTAGAGCGAATTTCCGGTTAAAACGAACGTTTTTTTCTCATACGAAAAATCATCCATAAGACCAATGTATTTTTAGCGGTTATAACGATTCCTCCTCCTATATTTTTAACAATCTGGAATTGTGTTTTCTTTTATAACAATTATAACATATATAACAGGTCACGAAGGCCTAGTACTAGTACTAGTTACCGTGGTTGCATTAAATAAAGACGGAAAGTTTATTGATGTGGGATTTAAAGACTTGCAGATTAGGAGAAGAAGGAAAGACATTTGCTAGTAATACATTCCATATTCTGGACACTCTGGGAATAAAAAAAGCGAGCAAAGTTGGAGGTCCTTGGTCTTTGCAGTTGGACTGTGAAGGGATGCATGTGGGTCGATGGTCTGTTTCCCTGGCAGGAATGACTAAGGAGAGCAGAATTGATGATATTTCATCAGAACAGAATACGTGGTACTAGGTATCTGTAAAACAGAGGCAGATCTCCCACAATTCGACGATGCTCTAGTGATGCAAGCTTCCTTGTGAGGTTTGGATCAGTCAGACTAATAGCTTTTCTCTGGACAGTTAAGGAGAGGCTGCTCCCCATATGTGGGAGAAATACTCAAGGCAGGGTCTGATTTGCGAAGTGTAAAGGGTAAACAGGTTGGCAGAAAAAAAGCATTTTCAAACTCGGAAAAAAAAATCCCAATTTCTTCGCGGCTTCTGTGGCAATTGAGGTAATGTGATCATGCCAGCGTTGATCTTTCTGAAATGAAATGATACTTAAAAGTCATTACTCTACGCCTGTCATCAGTTCTAGTCTTGGGAACAGGTTTGGGAAATTGTATATGGGAGTGGAGTGTGCTATCGTCAGCACAGCTGTGAATAGGATTGCTGGTAGAACAAAATAGGTAGGGCATTGATATGCAGAATATATATATATATATATATATATATATATATATATATATATATATATATATATATATATATATATATATATATATATATATATATATATATATATATATATATATATATATATATATATATATATATATATATATATATATATATATATATATATATATATATATATATATATATATATATATATATATATATATATATATATATATATATATATATATATATATATATATATATATATATATATATATATATATATATATATATATATATATATATATATATATATATATATATATATATATATATATATATATATATATATATATATATATATATATATATATATATATATATATATGATAAAAGATGCCAGGTAGTCTTAGATGCTAAAAGCTATTCTACGAAATGCTAAAAATAATAAACCAAATTTTTATAACATTTTTTTTATAAAATAATAAAAGTTTCCATAATTATTTCCAACTTTTATTTGAAAATTTCTTATAATTTGAAAATATGAAAATGAACAAAAATAATTTCCTTTGTAAAATAGATATGTACCGCTCTAAATTACATTATAATCATGCTTACGGTGCAATAAGATGCCCATTTATTTTACTGATTATAACAATACCGGCTTTGATACCGTCTTTAAAGACAACCGAGAAAATTGACACGAACCTTGCCCAAAAAAGCAGTGTATCCCTTTCTAATGTTTTTAGTATATGTATTTTCCAATAGTAATTTGTTTATTTTTTTAATAAATCCTGACTGTTCAGAGAACAACAGAAGACTCGACTGAATGCTTGTAATTTTGTTAAAAAAATGTCATTCTCGAAACCGCTCTGCAACAAATTTTCACAATAGAAAAATTTTCTCTCTTGTGGTATTATATATCTGAATACCACTTTTATTTTCAATAGGCGCGGCTTTTCTGTAGCAACGGCAAAGTTCCTGAAGTGGTGGTTTGTTGGGTCTTTCCTAAGAGGAGTAAAGTTGATTCACAAGTTCAATAAGCGCAAGAGGCCAATAAAATTGATTAAAAACTGAGGAATGCTTCAAATTTAAATCTGAAGGTTCTTAAAAGAAATAGTTTTTAAATTTTTAAAATTAACAAATTGCTCTTTATAGTTTTTAGATTTTAGTTAATTGAAAATTATCCTTCTATTTCAAAATTTAGTCTCAAGCCTTTAAGCTAATTCTGTATCGTCTGTTAACAAATTAGGAATAGTTTATCCATTTTTTATACCACACGAGAAACGTTTCTCTCGAGTTAGAGAGGGCCTCTCGTCTCGTCTCTCATGATAATTATTTTCTAATTATAGACCAGTGTCAGTCATATATGATGGAATTAACTACTTCGGAGATGGGCAGTATGGGTTTCCCAAACCAAGTGACAAGGAAATTGCTGTCATAGATCTGATTAGTCAAATGCAAGTCAAGATCGACCGAGGGTTTTTATGTGCAAGGGTGTCATTAGACCTGCGGAAAGCATTTGATACTGTGCAGTACTCAATCTTATTGCAAAAATATGGGTTTTGGGAATACGGGGTACATCTCATGACTGGGTTGTGGAATATTTAGTTCAATTTGTCTTAGTAAATTATATATATGATTTTTGATTTAAATCTTAATGGTAAAATTAAGCTATATGATGACACAACTTTATTGTATTTTAGTAGAGATAAGAATGAAATTAGGGCACAGATAAAAAATTACTTAAAGAGTCTGTTAAAATGGTTAGTTTCATACAAGCTCACTCTGAGTATTGAAAAGCCATCCTATATATATGTCAGTAGTAGAAGCTCAGAGGAAGATCGGCTTATTGGATCTCAACAACTTAAGTATAGAAAAAAATAGTTTTTTGGACTGTTAATTCATGACAAGCTCTCGTGGTACATACGTGTGAAACATGTTAGCAATAAGATTTCATCATTTGGAGGTGTATTGTATCGCCCCGGTAGTTTATTAAAATTAAAGATCCGTAAAAAATTGTATTTTGCACACACATATATAGTCATTTAAACCATTCCATGTGTTTAAAAGCATTTTTCGGCTTCCATATAGATATTCGACTAATATGTTGTATCGTCCTAATGGGATGTTCAATGTGTCCGACATTCATAGATTTAATATATTGCTGTACATATATAACATGGTCAACAGAAATAAGCACTCCCTAATAAAATTTCAAATAACAAACACAATACATTAAGAACATTTTACCAGGCAATTTCATAATATTTATCTCCTACACCCTACATAGTCTGGGGGCCCGGGGGTGTTTCGAAGCCGTTATAGAGACATGGATTTTCTCCAACGTTTCTTATGTATTTTAACCTGCTGATTACGAATTTCGAGGGTATTTTTCCGAAAAATGGTCAGAAAATTTTGTTAAAAAAAATTTAATTGTTTAAATGACTATAGCTAATAAACTATAACAGATATAAACATTTACAAGAAATACTTCTTTATTCCTTGTGATAATACCAAAGTATTTTTTTATTTTAAAGTTTATGCTATAAGCTTGAAAATAAGATATGACACAGTCTCCAACTATTGTTCTGAAAAAAGTTAAACTAGGTTAAAGTCATAATTTTTTATGTGTCTTTTGTTTATAAGCATTTTAACTAAAGGTTATTATCATTATCACTCAAATATTCTAGTATTATTTCTACTTCTCAAACCAAACATTTTGAGACCTGGTTGATGTATTGAAGTTGATTTTTCGCGTAGATAAAATGAACATGTGAGTTTACGTTCCGCGTTTACTTAAACGTTTTTAGCACGGCTCCTAGAGAAGCTGCGAAAAGCTTGGAAAAGTCGCTATTTTGCAATTTTGCAATTTTACACTACATTTGCAATATCTCAGGTTCTAATTGACGGATTTTAATTTAAAAAACACTTTCTTCGTATTTTCACAATGAATAAAAAAATATTTCTTGTAAATGTTTGTATCTGTTTGTATTTTTCGGGAAAACACCCTCAAAATTCGTAACCAGCAGGTCAAAATATATAGGATCGTTTGAGAAAATCCATGTCTCTATAACGGTTACGAAACACCCTTGAGCCCCAGGACTAACAGCTTCGCACAAACATGAGACGAAATTCAATTTTCTATAAAGGTCTAAGGGAGTTAAATTAAAAGTTATCGTCCCGATAAATATTAGCTACTCTGTATTAAAACAAAATCGTATATATTATTTTTGGTAGTACTAAGCTAATGTACATGATTCCTAGTATAAGATTTAATTTTGTTCTTGGGATCAAAAAGTAAAAAAGACGTATTTTACTAAACATTGGCAACGTTGTGCGTTGTTAATAAGCACTGCCCTGTAGTTTCAGAGGTTTTCTTATATCAGTGCAGCGGAAGTAAAGTTCAGGGACAAATTGCCCTTGTTTAGTTTGTGCACCTCTATAATGGAGTTTTTTACTTTATATTTGACTATAACATATATTTTTTTTAATATTACTTAGAGTAGATCGCGTAATTTAAATATATAAATATAGTTTTCCTAATGTTTTCCCATTTTCCTATATAGTTTTGTGAACAATATGCAACACAGTTGGCATTTGTATAATATAAAAAACAAACCAGCATTAGTTGGCAAAAATGGAAATTATTTTCATCTCTCATTTCAATTAATCCTAAAATTTTAGGAAAACTAAAGTTGCTATTGGAGCCTTGTGTTTTTCCAGTTTTCTGGTTTCCTTAAAATTTTAGGATTAATTGAAATGAGAGATGAAAATAATTTCCTTTGTCATTGTCACTTTTTCTCCTCTACAAAACGGCAAGGTTATTTTTCCAATCCGACGTGTCGGATTCGAGAGACCATCAGCAACTTTCTTAATTTAATTGCGGATCTGGATTTTTTATTTCCCTATAGAATGCCTTTCATAACTATTAAATAAATTGTGATATCAAAGTCATAGCGTACCATTTGATTGTTTTGAGAAAATCAGCATTATTTGGAGAATTTCGAAAAAACGCCATCTAGTGACCACTAACAAATTCATTACAATACGGTTTATGGCTCCACGAGTAGAGCAAAAAAAGCACGTTTTTTCGACACCAAGTTGATTAAAATTGGTTCATCCAAAACAGAGATATGTACATTTGAAAGGAAAAATGTTTGACCTTCCCCCACCACTTTATTTTTGAAAATGACAAAAATGGTCTTAAGCAAAAAAGTACGCAATTGGTTAAAAAATACAATGTTTATATTTTATACATACCTAAATTATGGAAATTTAGGTGAAAATTGGCATTTACACTTTCGAGACACTTTTGTGTTACTCTTACGCCCCATAGCGGCCAACTTTCGAACTTAAAAATAATTTACAGCAATTTCTCTTAGCCGATTTACCTATAAATATAAATTCTGCCATTAACGGTTCCCGAGCTACAGCCGACGTCCTCTATTATTGGATCACCCTGTCCATATCAATATATCAGGCAACCCAATTTTTATAGCAAAAGTGATAACGAAAAATTGCTAAATTTTCATCATTATTACAACAATATAAAATGAGATTTTTAGGGATGAATTGGTAAGGTTATGATGGTATTATTATAATTTAATAGTTTTGATGGCATTCTAATATATATACAGTGTGTCGCAGATTTGGTTTACATGTATTGCTATCTCGGAAATTGTTATAGCTACGAGGTTGGCTAAACCAGCAGAGTTTTTGAGAATTTTATTACAAACTCAAAACCGCCTTAAGATTTAAATTATCTTTTGTGGTTTTTGAGATAATTAAAAAAAACAATTAATATTATATTATTTTATATTAAACATATTTCTGCATTTAAACCGAGAGCGTACAGAATTTTCCAAGATTTCCATGAATATCCAAGGATTTCCAAAAATGAACAAAAGGTTTCCTCTCAAGTGTACAGACGTCCAAAGACTTCCCTTTATTCCTCGATTTAAACTCTCGATGTCATAGATAAAAGATACAGTACACGTGCGGTAAAGCACATTACTGCACTTATTTTATACTTTTGATTCATATACATAATTGGTACCATTTTTCGTATTATCTAATGAATTGCGTAATGAGCTCATTACATCATTAGTGTAATAAAAATCCTTACAACCATTACCATGAAGCGGATTACACGCAAATAATTTGAAGTGAGTGACCCCCCGTTATCTCTAATTGAAATATTTTCAAGAGGGTGTGATCCTCGGTGTTATCTCAGTATACATTTTTTCTAGATGCAAGGTGTTTTATATAGGAGAACATGGAAACGTACAGTACTTAGCAGCCGTGCTTTAAAAAACATTTAAATTCAGTATCATGTGAGGAATAAAATAATTGAACTCTATCGTCGCTTTTACAAAAGCCGTCATTTTGAAATAGGTAATTTACGGTCACCATATTGTGAGGCTAAATTAAGGTTAAGAAACCTTTCAAAACTACTTTCGACCCCCCATTTCAATTTAATGTGTTTGTTGAAAATGGCTCCCAGCTTCCGTTTTGATCAATAACGAATTATCCATAAAATAGTGTTTGAAGTGAAATTGTTTTCCTGCCTAATTCAAAAAATGTGCCTAAAAATTGTGTACTCGTCTTATCTTTCACTTTTCTGGTAAAACGAGATATTAATTATGTTGAAAGTTCCTATTTCCTGTTCCATTACAGGCCTGTTTGACCCAATTATTTGGAATTTTCCTATTATCTTTAATTAAATATTAACGTCACTTTTCCGCGACGAAGCCTGACTGGAGGAATCTAGAGCTTAACGTGGATTCTGAACGGTTCTCATTGGACCCTTGGCCTTCACCCTACCCTCGAGCCTCTACCTACTACTACAGTGCTACAGTGCAACTTTTCCCAGCAACTAGCAAGTGTTTATTTATCTGCACCAATTTCTTTCTCTCTACCCAGCTTACTAATTTACTACTAAGAATGAATTGGCGCATGATGTAGATACCTTTTATACTCTCGTATACCACTCGATGTAAAAGTAGTATGAGGCCAAGGTAGGAATCAAACTCCAGCTTACGTGGCCAGAAATTCGACCTCTTACCCTCATAATGAATCCAGGAAAGTGAAAGATATATAACACAATTTGTATATATATGTACATATAACCTGTGTACAGACTAACCTCAAGACATTATAAGGGTAACTTAATGGCCACAGCCAAACTTAAAATACGCGGAGATCCAAGGAAGAGTTTAATATTGCTTGGTACCAGCGGTTTATCTGAACGAGCATCTTACACCTCAAAACAAGGCAATTTTTAGAGAAACATATTATGTGACTTGGTAGAAGGGATTCAAGTTGGTTTGGATCTGTAGTGGCAATGTCTACCTGCGTAAGGACGATCGATGCAAGATCATGAACGTTAGTGGTATTGCCACTCTAAAGAATTTTAGATTCTGTATATTTGAGTAAATTGAATGAGATTGTTTTCTATCACTCAATAAACTAAACTCTGTTCATTCAAGCGAATTTCACTTAATCTGTGTATCTGAGTCGAGGCTTAATAATAGCGTCCTTGATAGTAGGGAGGTTATCGATTTTAATTAAACATTCCTAACAAAAAAATTCTCAGGCAAATTACGCCAATATATAGATTCACTTCTGCAAATACCTTGGGCTAATATTTTTCCAAATAATATATTGAGTGATAATATATCAATTTTTTACAATAGTATAAACAATCATATTTCTGAAAATTTTCCATGTGGAAATCTTAATCACACATATCTTGTACAGTATGTACGTAAAAATACAGTTCATAATAAATGGAAACGTTATGGTAATCTTCCTGATCTCCTCGCCTTCAAAATTTTAAGAAAACAATCTAAACGGCTTATTCAAGAAGATCATTTTAATTATTTAGATCATATTGAAACAGAGATACCTGGTAACAGTAAAAAGTTCTGGTAATTCGTCGCTATAAAAACTCCTAATTCAATACCTTCCAATATGTCACTCAATGATCTAACTGCCAATGACGGTAAAAGTAAATGTAATTTGTTTGCTAATTTTTTTAAGATTGTTTTTAATCCGAAATCAAACTCAAATCGTACCGCGTCCTTTGAGAGAGGCGTTCTGTCAACTTTATCTGAACAGCTTTAAAATAATGATATTCTCAAATGCTTAGATATTAAAAGGGTGGCGGTTCAGATGAGATTCCAGCAGTATTTGTCGCAAGATGTGCCGAAAGTCTGTCGCTGCCACTCTGCCTCTTATTCAGTCAGTCATTATCCAAGGGACTCTTTCCGGATTTTTGAAAGAAAATTATAGTAACCCCTATATTTAACTCTGGGGATAAAAATAATATCAATAATTAACGACCCAATTCCAAACTCTGCATTTTCGCGTCATTTATCGAATCAAATAAGTAATAAGTATTCATCCACACACATTTTTTCCTAACAGCTCAATAGGCACCAATCTTATTTATTAATCCGAATATATTAAGAGAAGTATGGATGAGCGGCTCCAGATGGTATTCATCTACACCGATTTTAGCAAGGCTTTTGATAAAATCGATCGTATTGTTAGAAAAATTGGTCGGGGGTTGGTGTGGGTGGGAAGATCCTGGAATGATTTGAGTGTTACCTGGTGGAAAAAAAAGACTAAGTTGTTTCAGTGGCCGGATTTGAGTCGAATAGTTTTATTTCTATCCATGAAGTGCCTCAGGGCAATCTTGTTGGCCCGTTATTATTTATAATATACATCAATGATATTGTTTGTAGTTTTAAACATTCTCGCTTTATGTTTTATGCTGACGACCTTAAACTCTATAGACGCGTAACTGAAGCCAATGACTGCAACGACCTGCAATCTGACCTAGTCAGGTTCCATTCATATTGTCAAAATAATTCTCTTTTTGTAAATTTAAGTAAGTGTTTCTCTATTACATTCACCCGTAATCAAAGACTAGACTTTATTCACGATTCATTTAGCGTGTTTAACAATAGCTCTAAAAAGAAATCTTAGTTTGTCTAAGTTTTACACTTGATGTTTAAAACCATATAACTTTAAACCACACATTTACGTTAAGTGATATAATGTTACTTTAAGTAAAATTAATTGTAATTAGTGGGTACTTAATTGAGAGTGTGTCCTGTCTGTAACCCAAATAGAATAAAAAAAAATGAAAATTTTAATTTTTCAAAAATATTCTATAAAAAAATACCGTAATAAAACGTAAAAACGCAATCTTTTCTTGTAGGTTAGTTAGTATACAAAATAAAGTGTATAAACTCTGACATCATCAAAATCGGTTAATAAGATGAAAATATTTGTTTTTTTTATATTTTTACTATTATTTCATTTCACAATTTTAATTTTTTAATTGAGAATAAATCTTGATATACAATTTCTTTAGTAAAAGGAAGGTTTTAATGGTGATAAAGGTCGATTCTGATTTTTCAGACATTTTATTAGGTCGTCATTTTTTTTCTCCATATTGGATTTACGCCAAACTTTTACCAGTTCATTAGTCACGCTACAAAATTAATCACTGATTTTTTAAACGATTTATTAAGACGTTATTTTTCAATCGATCAATTCGATAATTTTTGATGTCGATTTATTAAATATTTTGTTAGTACTCTATTTTGTTCATCCTTACTAAATTTTTATCAAAATGTTACCTTAATTTTTGAGCAAAATTGAAAGTTAATCGGGTAAGTAGTTTTTAACTATACCGTTAGCTCTTGCATTCGCCAATGTTATAAGTAAATTTAATTGTTAGATGAATTAATTTGGTTTGAAAAGCGATTTTGATTAACTGAAATTCTTACACTAGACAGACTAACGGAATACGGAATTGAGAAAACATCTTTTCGGCATTTGGGATCAGAGAAATATGATAGTCTGTAAATACCTGAAATGACTTTTTTTTCACTATTACAATACTTCCCTCACACGGAAAAAAAATCTTGAATTTTTCAAAAAAAAGGAATCAGTGGTGTTGTTAAATGTATTTTTGTTGATACTAAACTGGCGTACAAAAGAAGCGCACCAAATAATATTTTTGATAAAATTGATAGTTAAATAATTTCGAATAAAAAAATACCGACGTTAATTAAAATCTTAAATTCCAAATTTTTGACTAAAAATTAAAAATCTGTCAAGGAAATACCTCGATATTGATGTAAAGTGTAATCAGACTATAAATGGTAAAATTGCCTTTAACTTATCTTATATAGTAGTATCAAAATGCATATACAAACTGTATAAATGTGCTAAAGTTTCGGCTCAATATCTCAACGAGAAGTGGGTCAAAACTAAATTACAAAATTTGATCCAGTCAGCCGATCCTGCACAATAGTGGCATGTGAATCAATAAATCTTGATCATTTACGTCACTAATAGTGAGATTGGAAAAAGTTATTGTACAGATAGTGAGAGATACGAAGTCTGTTACATTAGGGCGAAGTTGTATTTATCGGCTAAAATAATTGCCGCTTACAAATTTAAGAAAATCCTAGTACTTTCGGAAATATCCGAAAAAATCAGAAAATGAAAATTTTTTATTTTATTTTTTTCTATTATTTACAAAGGCAATGACACACTTACGGTTTTACGAGCCTTTTCTTTTTAGTGGGGTATTGAATTTACAATTAAACATTTTTAAAAATAATTAATTAAACATTATTATAAAGAAAAATTAAATAAACATTCAACACGAAATCATATTTTTTAAATATATTTACAACATAAACTTAATGCTGTTTTACTTAGATCTAAATTATAATAACTAGTATGAAATCTAATAAAACCTAACTCTAAATACAAAATTGATAAAACATAATATTGGGCATTAAGGAACGCTAAAACATGAGGATTTGTAAAATAGTGATTTTTTCATTATTGCAAACATTTTATTTGACCGCCATTTTGTTCCGCCATATTGAATTCGTACCACAATTATACGAGTTCATCTCTATACCACAATAAATTATTGCACCGAATTTGAAATCAATCCATTAATTAGATTTTCACGCAGAATTTTTCGTACCAAAATTTTACCAGTTAATTCCTTGATTTTTGTGTAAAATTTGAAGGAAATTGTATAAGTAGTTCTTTAGTAATAATTTTTTCAACATTTCATTAGGCCTTCATTTTGCTTCGCCATATTGGATTTTTACCAAAATGTTACCAGTTCATCCCCACCCATATATATATATATATATATATATATATATATATATATATATATATATATAGAGAGAGAGAGAGAAACAGAAATTTCAATTTCTGTCCGGTTCTTGGTCGTAAAAAGTTATACAAAACGAATGAACTAGGAAGGATTACTCCTTCACCATTCTGTCGAAAACATGACGCTATGTTTGTTTCCAGGGCCAAGGAGCCATCTGCTACCGTGGTGTCTGCCCAGGCAAGGCTCATCAGGCAGTTTGGTTGGGGGATATCGGTATTAAAACCGAAATACCCAAACCCTGAAACAAACAAGGTGTCATGTCATTCGACTTTGAAAGTCGACAACTAAATCGCTTTAGATGCGACCTACTTTGGAGCACAAGATGACACATCTGTGCAAAAATAGAGAAACACAAATTTCAATTTCTGTGCGGTTCTTGGTCGTAATACAAAACGAAAGAACTAACGGTAAGGATTACTCCTTCCCCATTCTGTCGAGAATTGACCAAAACATGACGCTATGTTTGTTTCCAGGGCCAAGGAGCCATCTGCTACCGTGGTATCTGCCCAGGCAAGGCTCATCAGGCAGTTTCCTTGGGGAATATCGGTATTAAAATCAAAATACCCAAACCCTGAAACAAACAATGTGTCATGTCATTCGACTGGTTGCCTATTTCCCTGGTCGACTTTCAAGTCGAATGACATGACACCATGCTATTCATTCACATGCTATTGATATGATTTTCCATGACTATTTCAATTTTTTTCTCCAGGCTAGGAAGTTTCATTTTGTAAGTTTGTGTCACGCATTTGTTTCTAGGCTACCTTTGATTAATAAATAAATGACTACCTTATAAGGGGAGTTTAAGGTGAAACTGACGGAATCTATTTAGTTTTTTAAGGTTTATTGAGTTTACCCTAAGGAAACTAGTTGATGTAGATAGTTTTCAAATTATTGAATCAGTATGACATGAATTTTAAAATATATATCTCGACTCTCAAAAGGCGCACACTTTTGCAAAAAAAAAATGGATTTCACATAACATTTATGTGTTATAAATATGAAAAATAAAGAGTGTGGTTTAAAGTGCAAAAAAACTAGATTAATTGCATAATGACATGCTTAAAACCATTTTGAAATTATTTAACGTTCAATTTTCAAAAATATTTGCCAAAATGAATTCTCAAAAATATTGTTTTCAGTCAAACTTTTTTCCTATACTGTATCTTCAAGCAGTGAGCCCCTTTAAAATCTTCAGGCAGTAAAAACAATTTATACGAGTTACTATGTTGTTATTTCTGTTCATGTATGTTTTTCATTTCAGGGCTTTCATTTGTATTTTACACCTAGTTAGAGCTTCAAGAAAAGTTAATTAATTAATTAAATACAAAGGTTGTAAAATTTTTCTTGTATTATGTTTTAAGAATTTCAATTTTTTTAATGAGATATCCTGTATATTATTATTTCATTAAATAGGTCTCGTCTTATGGACTATAATATACCAGGTCTGATACCTTATCTTTAACTACAACCGAGAAAATTGGACAAAAACCATGCCATGCTGTCAATATATTCTTACTGATTCCACATTTATTTATTAGAAGAAAATGTTACCTCAATATTTAAGGCATTGCGTCTTAGGGTAAGGTTTTTATCAAGATAAATGTATTTATAATCGGTAAAAATGAACCATTTAGGGAAATAATAATGTGCAGGGTGTCCCATTAAAAAAGTTATTATAGTTTATTTATATCTTTATATTTTTTCATAATTTCTGAAAAAATTTTGATGCTCTTAAAAGATAATACAAGAAAAACTCTAGAACTTTTGTATTTAATGTTTTTTTGTATCTTCTATAGTTTAAGATTTTAATATAAAAATCAAAATAAATGGTGGCTCAATAAAATATTTAAAAATTCAACCTGAAAAACTTCTTAATATTAATTGCGGTATAGAGATGAACTTGTAAAATTTTGGTACGAAGTCAAGATGGCGGAACAAAACGGATGCCAAATAAAATGTTTGCAATTGTGAAAAAATTACCCTCCCAGGTTTTACATATCTTCACGTTTTAGCGTCAATAGATGCCAAAAATATGTTTTTTCAATTCCGTCGTCTGTCGGTCTGCTTGTCTGTCTGTCGGTCAGTTCGCGGTATAAGGACGACCTGGTAATATTGTGGTAAAAATCCAATATATCGCAACAAAACGGGCGGCGGCCTAGTGGAATATTAAAAAATGATTACTAAAAAACTAATTATCGAATTTACTTCAAATTTTACACAAAAATTAAGTATATAGTAATGAATTGGTAATATTTTGTTACGAATTCAAGATTGCAAAACAAAATAGCGACCTAATAAAATGTATAAAAAATCAATCTGAAAAACTACTTATTAGATTAATTTCAAATTTTATGCAAGCATTAAGTGTAACTAGGGCTACTACCTATCCGAGTTTTGCTACCCTATCTCCCGAATCTGGTTTTAATGCCAATATATCCAGGGTAAACGTTTTTGGAAAACATAAAACTAACTTCAGAAAATGTCTAATTACTTGACAACATAACCAAAGGAAACAATCCGCACCTCTACGTTTAGTATCGTTGAGAGGTAAACAATCGCCTATTTCTGTTTCTGATGTCGAAGTTTCAGCGTAAATATTTGCAAATACGTAAAAAGTAATGTGAGGACGTTTTTTTTCTGTTGGTAATATTCGGGATAACTTATTTTATAAGGTGGCATCCCTAAGTGTAACATAGCGATAAACTATAAAAATGTGATACCAATTTAATATGGCGACACAAAATAGCGGCCAAATAAAATGTTTAAAAAATCAATGTGAAAAAGTCTTGTTATTCAATGACTTTAAATTTTACACCAATTAAATGAGATATACGGATAAACTGGTGCGAATTCAACATGACGGAACGAAATGACGGTCTTAAAAAATCAGTGAAAAAACTACTTATTTATTTCTAAGTATGCCTAAAACTCAAGTGTGACATAGGTAGAAATCGGTAAAATATTATTGTACATAGCGCCCACTAAAAATGTTTGAAGATGGTGGTAATATTATTAAATGACTATGTTAGGAACTAAATTTGGTCACATTATTCCTAATAAAAGGAAAAATTCATTACGAGGCAAGTTACGGGTAATTTTTTAAAGTCATCCACATACAACTAACAAGGACTTTGCTACTTCTTATAATTGTTGTTTATTATTTTTGCTTTGACTTTTTGTTTTTTAATTGTGTTGAGTTAACTATAAGTACAGTTAGTAATGTACATTGTTATATTAGGTTTTTTCTAAGCTTTTGACCACGTGTTACCTTGATTAAAAAAAAGATTTGATGGAGAGCAATACTTTGTGTTTTATTTAATAAACTAACTATTCTTGTTTCATATATGCTCGAGTATATATACCGCCACTATATCAGTCATGTCTATGTAACTGCAGCTGCCTTTCTTCTTATAAGTAGTAGTTTGTATAGTAATAATAGTATAAAATGAAGGCAGAATACTAACCTCTATTTACTAAACTAGACTAATTTACACTTTAAATGGGCTAGCACACTACATTTGCCTGTTCCGCCCATGTTCTAGGGTGTTGTTCCAAAGTTTTACTATCGATCGAGCTCCAAGTAGGACACACCGCTTTACTGCACCGAGGTCGTTGCCCCTGTCCTGCAACTAGGCCGGAAGGGGACGCAAAGAGTGGAAATGAGGATATGGGGGCATTAGACACTGCAATATTAAAAGAGGTAGTAGAGATGTATTACAAAAGGGAAATATCTTTAAAAATCAAAATCAATACTGCTATGCTATAAGGAAGTTATAATCGCGAAAAGACATATGCTATGCATTGAGGTTTGAATCTCGTTATTATAATTGAAACCATTTTTATAGGTGTCCAAAACACTCAGGTCGGTTAGAAAAATTATTCTATCTAGGATTTGAAATTTTTAGTTCATTTTATGTTTACCTCAAAGATTGCTCGATTGCTTATATCTAAATATAAGAAAAGTTTTTTTCAATCACAAAAAATACTTATATTTATATACGTATACAAATATACGTATGTAAAAAACGGATGTTATTTATTTGTATATGTAAATAAATTGTGTATAGCAGCCTCCAGATCAATTTGAACAAGAACTAGTCTTCATAAAATGTACAAGCGTACATTTGGTTCACACGTACGTACTTGAACACGAAGGTACATGAGGCACGCCGAGGCCGCACGGGGTGCAACGGTAAATAGTACAACAGCAGATACACGATGCATTCTAGGACCTACTTTCATACTGCAGTTAAGTTGTAAAAATGTGATATGCGTGTCACACAAATACACTAAGCATCAGTTTGTGCAACCGATTATTTAAAATTCAACCGATTTTCGTGTAAATCTTTAATCGGTCAATTGTTAGATTGGTTATCCGGATAACTGTTTCTAATTAACTGGTTAACTGGCTGACTGAATAAAAAATAATTGATATGACTTTAAAAGAAGTCATTCATAAGTGACTGGTGACTACAAAAAAAGTTCGACCATAGTGTTTTAATCGAGCAGATCGTTTTTTCTCGGTTAATCGTATCAACGAATAATACGTTTCTGGTTACCTACTCCAGTGACTGCCTCACACGTTCCCTGCTTGCATCGTTTGCATTCTCTATTCACCTGAGCGCGAACGCTCTTGATGCAAGCCATACGAAATTTACTACATAGTCCGGAGCGAACATATCGCTTCGAAACCACGAGGCCGACGGCAAAGTTTACCGAATAAAATATTTTATTTTATAAATTTTGCCAACGGTACACCGCAATACGTCCCGTCGTCGGCGTCGTCGGCTAAAGACGGGTATTCACTTTAACCCGAACGTGAATGAGGCAAGCCGAGGTCGCATGAAACAGTCAGAGTATAGATGTAAACTAAGGCCCTGAGTACTGTTCGACTAGGGGCTTTAAAGAAGTCGGGCTGTGCTGTTTAAGTTGAGGTACTTCGTGTTTATTATTTTTAATGGTATATGGTACCCATTTTATTTTTTGCTATGTTTTTACTTCCCACGTAAGAGGCAAGTGTTATAATCGTGAAAAAATCACCTCTCAGGTTTTCAGATCTTCGCGTTTCAGGGTCCCTAGATGCCGAATAGTTGAGGGTCATATAGGAAAATGATAACATTTCGGTAAAAATCCAGTGTGGCGGAACAGAATGGCGGCCTAGTAAAATGTTAAAAAAAATATTATTAAAGAACTACATATCCAGTTTACCGGAACAGGTTAAAATGTTGTACGAATCCAAGATGGTGAAACAAAATGGCGGCTTATTAACATATTTAAAAAATCAACCTGAAAGAACTACTTACTAGATTGATTTCAAATGTGTGTAAAGATGTTTTGAAAAGACAGTATATGTATATATGTTACTAAATGGCTATGTGCGGAACTAAATCGGGCCACACTGCACTAATCCCATTAAAAGCGAAGGAAGTTCCTGGTAAAAAAAAAATTGCCGATTTTTTTTTTACCAGGAAACATTTTTTTTACCATTTTTTAAATATGTAATCGGTAAATACATGTAATTAATATGCCATCATTAATTAAAATTCAATAGATTTGTTATGCGATATTAAAAAGGGTCCTTTCTAATGAAAATGGTTTCCTTTAAATGTTTAAACCTGTTTAGTTCTGTAAACACCAGAAAATGGAAACATTAAAAGAAAACACGCGGTGTTATCGATCTCAGCCTCTAAATGTTCACCCTCTCTCATCAACCATAGTAAAACTACCAAAAATGGCTTTTCAAATAATACGTCTTTAGGTTATTTATATTAATTAATAAGAGGTGTCTCGGTCTCGAGTATGAGACTCTCTCTGAGACAGACAGACGGAACTGAACCCCTAGTTTTCACTATTTTTTAAAAAATCGATATATTGATTAATTAATACATCGATTTTTGATAAATCGTTAACCCCGTTAGACGTTAAGTCAGTCAATAAATCAATACATCGATTAACCGATAAATCAATACATCGATAAATAGATATATCGATCAGTCGTTATCAATGTATCGAATATATTGTGTAGTTGAGTGCCCAATCATAGGTATCTCATAAATGATTAAATAATATATTCGTACATGACTATGCAGCCAAATGTAGCGAGTTAAATTGCAACAACGTCAACCAAGACATTAATTAAATATTGACTTTTCAAATGCTAAAAATCTAGATTTTACGAAAAAATATTTTTTTAAAAAAATTCATTAATATACTAAATAATCGATATCAATTTCTAAAAAAAAAACCATTATTCGAATAATAGATTTTGTTCGATTTAATAAAACAATCGGAAAAATCGATTGATTGAAAAAATCGAATAATCCCAAAATATGTATTAATCCAGAAAAATCGATTAATTGCAATAGATAATCGTCCAGTCCTAGTTTTGCTTTTTATTTAGGGATTTAATAATCTAATTAAAATAATTAGCATTTTGAATGTGTCCCTGTCCACGTGAAATATTAATTTACACATTTAAAACATGAATTTAATTAATCGGATAAAAATAATTTAATCAAGGTCCAAACTACTGAGTCTAAGAAGAAAGTAAACCAAAATATAGGTATAACTTTTGAAATGAGCAGTAGCAGATTAATCGGCTATTAACTAATTTAAGCAAGGTCCAATCTGCTCAGCCTAAATCTATAAAATATGGTTTCAGTTTAAATAAATGTGAAAAAAATGAAAATACAATATATTCATGACATGAGGTTTTAGTCTGTTTGTTAGCAAAGTTCTAGCCCAAGGTAACTTCCCTCATTAAGAATTTTCCTTTTCCGTTTATTAGGAATAGTACCAATATTTTACGAGTTTCTAGCTATGCCACACGTGATTTTTGGGCGTAATTTAAATAAAGTACATTGAATAAGTAGTTTTTACACTGATTTTTTTAAGACTGCCATTTTGTTTCGTCACATTGAATTCGTACCAGCTTACCCCTATATCACATTTAATTTATGGGCAAAATTTGAAGTCAGTAATTGAATAAGAAACTTTTTTAGCTTGAGTTTTTAAACGTTATATTTAGTTCCCAATTTTTTCCATCTTGAATTCGTACCATGATCTTACCATTTTATCTCTAGATCACACTTTGAGATTAATCTAATAAAAAGTTTTTTTAGGTTGATTTTTTTAAGTATTTTATTTTGCGGTCATTTTCTTTTACCATATTGGATTCCTTCCCTTCCAAAAAGGGAAATAAAAATACTAAAAGTGTTTAAAAAGAAAATAAATATTTCCGTTTTTTATTACTTTTAACCCTTATTATAGTTATTGCTATGGTTGAACCTATAGGCAGATCAGATGAACAGAGGAATTCAACGATTTCCTGTCATGAGCCCGCGGCAGCAAAATTCCGTATAATGGTTAGCAAATCGACCATTTTGTATGTGTTCGACGCGCGACGCACGTAGTGATTTCATTCACCTTCTTGCTCCGGCCGTAGTATACTCTGTGAGGCACTTAACCCAGTGTCCGGGTGTATTGCCGTGGATTTTGGCATAATACGTATAATACCGAGTGCATATGGTATGGCTAGGACAATAAAGGTCATGATAATTATTTAAGATAAAAAAAAAACATCTGAAAATTTGGAGCACTTACTCAAGAATAATCTTTCGCCCCATTCAACTCCGTGAAAAGATCTTAATGAGATTTTTTCAAGATACTATTATCGCATTCATACAACAGTCACGTAGGAGACAACAAGAAGTGGTAAATAATGACGTCATATTCATACAAATTTTTGTAAAAGATTTAAAGTATTGTTTTTTTTATATCTGAATCCGTTGATATTAATAATATATATATATATATATATATATATATATATATATATATATATATATATATATATGTTGATTTTTACTCCTTCACGGATGGAAAAATACAATGTGTTTTCATTCCGGGTGTACATCCGTTCACTACTGTCGTTGTGTTTTAAAGAAAAATGGCTACACAAATCGCACCATAGAGAAAGCTATTAATGCACAAGTTTCCCGAACAACAAACAACAAAAAATATGAACCGGGAAAGCAACGAGTAGTCTTACCATATGTAAAAGGCACAACAGACAGAATCGGAAGAATTCTGAGGAAACACATATATATATATATATATATATATATATATATATATATATATATATATTGTTTTTGTAGATTTTCTTGGACCGTAACTTTTATATATATTTTTTTGGTTTTTTATTTTCTTGGGACTTTCTTAGGGTCCTTGTAAAAGTAAGTTGTGTTTATGTTTTTATTCACATATTTATTAATGTTTCGGCCTATTTTAACCTTCTTCAGAATACATTGAAGTTAGAAACTAGAAACTAAAAAAATTTTAACTGTTAAGTCAGAAAAAAATCATACTTTTAACTATGAAACACTAAGATATTAGGAACAGAAAAAAACGACAGTTTTTGGAAATGATTGAAATTAAAACGCTATAAACTCAAAAACCGAAATAAAACATCTTAGTAAAATATATTACAAGATCCTAAAATAATAATATTTAAAAGGAATTCTAGTTTTGTGTAGCAGATACCTTATAATCTAATTAAATCTTAGAAAAAATTTATAGAAGAAGTCACCCATAGCAATAACCATAATAATCTCACATCGACATTCAGTCTGAAAATTTCTCTGTCCCATATATGTTTACTGTTTTTATTTTACTATTGTGGATTGTCATACTAAACGTCGCGTTAAATGTACTTACGTGTAATTACTAAAACTAATTTGTATTTTATGAGAAATTACCCAGGAAATTATAGTTTATGACTGAAGCAATGCATTTTGCTAGATTGATTGTTCCTAGGTAAGTGAAAGTAAAAAGTTTGTACGATAGAGAACATGACTTAACAGTTAATTTTTTTTAGTTTCTAACTTCAATGTATTCTGAAGAAGATCAAAATAGACCGAAACGTTAATAAATATGTGAATAAGAACATAAACACACCTTACTTTTACAAGGACCCTAAAAAAATCCCAAGAAAATAAAAAAACAAAAAAAAAATATATATATATATATATATATATATATATATATATATATATATATATATATATATATATATATATATATATATATATTATATATATTATATATATATTATATACCGGGTGTTCCTAAACATCATGTACAAACGAAGAGGGGTGATTCTTTGGCCTATTTTAGGGTGAAAGTTTCATATAAACATGGGTCCGCAAATGTTTGGTTTTTAAGATACAGGGTGTCAAACTTTTTTCTAAAAAACTTTTTTTTAATAATATCTCAAAGATCCTTTTGCTGATTTTGTTCAAATTTGGCAGTGTCATTTAATGTGATAAGAAGCTAATTTAACACTAACTAAATGGTATTTATGAATTCCAGTGACGTCCCGGAGGGCACGTTCACAAATAATATTGACAGAAAAAATGTACGCCACTGACTTTTTGACAAATGTTATATTTTTTTCAGATTAAACATCTAAAAGTACGACTTTTTTGCCTCTTGATAATTTTTTGTATCTTGTGTCGTTTTCGAGAAAAAAAATAAAAACTAGTTCATTGCATGCCCAAGAAGAACAAAAAAATTTTTTTTTTCGAAAACCAAGCCTAATAACATAAAATATCAAGAAAAACAAAATGTAGTTTTGATTGTTCAATCTGAAAAAAATGGAAAAATTAAGAAAAAAAGTGGCGTTACGTATTTTATTAATAATTCGTAATTGTACAGGGGAACGCCATTATAATTATCATTTTTTTTTCTCTTGTTTAGTAGTTTATTGTCTTCTTGTAGTTCCTTTTATATCTGACCGTTATCTAGAAAAATAAATAAACACGATTTTCTGTAATTAGCCAGACGAAATAAATTTCTATCAAAAAAGTAGTAACTATGGTAGTAGGCTATGGCGTTGTTTGGATAATCTTTTGTTTTTATTATTCGTGACATTTACCATTTTAAATCGTAAGTTATGTCAACATTATAGTTATTGTAAGGTGTAGAGTCTTTTAATATTCCCTACAAAAAAGTGTAAAGTGTATTAAATATTCATTACAATGGTTTATACGAATTCTGAAATGGCAGAAATGCATTTTATCTATGGTCTTGCGAACGGAAATGCAAGAGAAGCCAGACGTCTATACATGGAGCGTTATCCAAATAGATTGATACCTGATCACCGAATATTTTCGAATATTCATAGGCGTCTCGTCGAAACTGGAAGTGTCAATAAGAAAAGCAATGAAACAGGTAGACCACGTACTGTTCGGACACCGCAGATCGAAGAGGCTGTTCTGAATGAAGTAGAAGAACATCCGGAGACTAGTACAAGAAAAATTTCAATAACATTGAATATTAGCCATCAAGTTGTGTGGCGTATCTTGCATGATTCTCTGCTATACCCTTACCACCTTCAAAGAGTGCAGGCGCTGCTTCCCCGGGATTTTCCTTTAAGAATTAATTTCTGCAGGTGGTTTCTCAATAGGCTAGCAGCCAACCCCAACTTTAATTCCATCATTCTTTTTACTGATGAAGCCAATTTTTCGAGAAATTCCATTATGAATTTCCATAACAACCATCTATGGGCAGACGAGAATCCTCATGGAATTGTCGAAACTCATTTTCAAGAACAGTTTTCTTTAAATGTATGGGATGGTATAATCGGGGATCATTTAATTGGTCCTGTCTTCTTACCTGGTCGGCTAACTGGTGAATCATATAGACACTTTTTACAAGACGAACTGCCTCCATTACTAGAAGACTTGCCTCTTTTACTAAGAAATCAAATGTGGTATATGCATGATGGTGCTCCTGCACATTTTTCTATTTTGGCTCGGGAGTATTTGAATGACGTATATCCAAACAAATGGATAGGCCGAGGTGGACCTCAGCCATGGCCCCCTAGGTCCCCTGATCTCAATAGTCTAGATTTTTTCCTATGGGGGCATCTTAAATTTTTAGTTTATACAACACCGGTGAATACAGTCGATGACCTACGACATCGAATAATAGGTGGATTTGAAACCATACGAAATACTCCCGATGTATTTGAAAGAGTACGAGAGTCGATGCGAAGAAGATCGGAGGCCTGTATAAGGGCTGGAGGAAGTCACTTCCAACAATTTTTGTGATGTTGTTTTTTGTCATATAATAATTGTCATATAATGTCAAATCATTTTTGTCATTAAATATTGTTGTTAAAATCTAAACTGCATTTAATTGCTACAAAAACTGGGTCATTCCCGCTTCAATTTTCAAGTATAATGCGAAAAAAAAACATCAATGAAACAAAATTTAACCAAATTAAGCTTGAGCCTACTACAGGAAACAATAATAATTATTATCAGTGGCGTTCCCTGGATCCACGGACAGTCTCAATATTATTAATAAAAAATGTACGCCACTGACTTTTTTAAATTTTTCCATTTTTTTCAGATTGAACAATCAAAACTACATTTTGTTTTTCTTGATATTTTATGTTATTAGGCTTGGTTTTCGAAAAAAAAATTTTTTGTTCTTGGGCATGCAATGAACTAGTTTTTATTTTTTTTCTCGAAAACGACACAAGATACAAAAAATTATCAAGAGGCAAAAAAGTCGTACTTTTAGATGTTTAATCTGAAAAAAATATAACATTTGTCAAAAAGTCAGTGGCGTACATTTTTTCTGTCAATATTATTTGTGAACGTGCCCTCCGGGACGTCACTGGAATTCATAAATACCATTTAGTTAGTGCTAAATTAGCTTCTTATCACATTAAATGACACTGCCAAATTTGAACAAAATCAGCAAAAGGATCTTTGAGATATTATTAAAAAAAAGTTTTTTAGAAAAAACTTTGACACCCTGTATCTTAAAAACCAAACATTTGCGGACCCATGTTTATATGAAACTTTCACCCTAAAATAGGCCAAAGAATCACCCCTCTTCGTTTGTACATGATGTTTAGGAACACCCTGTATATATTATATATATATATATATATATATATATATATATATATATATATATATATATATATATATATATATATATATATATATATAGATATATATATATATATATATATATATATATATATATATATATATATATATATATATATATATATATATATATATATATATATATATATATATATATATATATATATATATATATATATATATATATATATATATATATATATATATATATATATATATATATATATATATATATATATATATATATATATATATATATATATATACATATATATATATATGATATATATATATACATATATATATATATATATATATATATATATATATTGATTTGGTAAGAGTTTCTTGACCTTCCTTTTATATTGTTAATATATATAATTTTCTTGGGTATAGGTCCGAAAAAAGAAAGTAATTGTGACTGAGGTTTTGGTAGTGTCACATATATTGTCAATTTTAAAAAAATATCATTTTTGACGTTTCGGCAGGAACACCCTTGCCTTTCTCAAAAAATGTTTATCCTAAAACCAAAAAACAAAGTCCTACATTTCACAATAAAAACCTATCACTTTTAACTTACCATGAAACGTAATTAATCATTTAAAAATAAAATCTTAATAAAGAACAAATTTCACTTATTTTTACGAACATACGAAAATAACAAAAAAGACGACAACAACATATCGTTTGCTGCTCGCTCTTGGGCGATATCACACTGATTTGGATTTTATTATTTTTAAAGAAAATAACCCATCGTTGGTATGGAAGGGAAAACAATATTTACTTTAGTTATATTATACCGAAATAGATTTTATTTAACACATCTATATCCTTTTTGTCATTTATGGCATGTTTGTTTTTTTTATTTCTATTGACTCATAGATTTCCCTTTTCTTTTTATGTAACTCAGTTTTTAGAATCTTTTTTCGGTCAAAATCGAAAGTATGATTATTTTGTTGTGCGTGTTTAGATAATGCAGTTTGGTTTTTCTTATCGTACTTGTGGCCATGTAATCTTGACTGTAGATATTGTTGTGTCTGCCCAATATAAACACCATCACAATCCCTGCATGGTACCTGATATACTATATGTGTTTTTTGAAATTTTGAGTTTTTTGTCTTAAGTTTTGTGTAATGTTGATTTAGCAAATTATATCCCCTATGGGCAACTTGTACGTTATATTTAGAGAATAAATGATTAAATTGTTCGGATAGCCCCTGTATGTATGGTAGTGTCAAGTAATTTTTTTTTGTTGTTTTATTTGACTGATTTGTTTTTCGGTGACCCAGATTGTTGTAAAATTTATTGATTCGTTTTTTGAAAACTGAATTGATTAAATGCGCAGGATAATTATTTTTTATAAGAGCTTCTTTTGCTTTTTCGATTGATTCTCTTCGAAACTCTGGATCTGATAATTGGATTGCTCTATCAGCCAGGCCAATAATGACAGATTTTTTCTGGGTAAGAGGGTGATGGGATGAGTAATGTGTGTATCTACTAGACCATGTTTGTTTTGTATACCACTGTGTTCTGATGGTGTTGTTTTTTCTGTGTAGTGTTATATCAAGAAAGCTTATTTTTTGTTGTTTTTCGATTTCAATGGTAAACTGTAATTTTGGATGGTAGCTGTTAAACATTGATAGTATGTAATCGGTTTTTTCTTTGGGTACTAGAGTGATACAATCGTCAACATATCTATAGAAGAATGGTAAATTAAAATCCAGTTTCGGTATTATATTTTCTTCTAAATTCTCAAGAACAAGTTGTGCAATTACGCTAGATATACTTGAACCCATTGCACATCCCTCTGTTTGCTTATATATTTTATCTTTGTACAGAAAATATGTCGAATTTAGTGTTAGCTCTACGGCTTCCATAAATTCGTCAAGTGGTATATCTGTGTACTTTTTTATGTCCTTCCATTTATTTTTTATTATGTCTTTTGCTAGATTTATTGGCACGTTTGTATATAGGGAAATTACATCTAAAGATATTAAAAAATGATTATGTGGTACATGAAAGTGTTTTATTTTTTCCTTAAAGTGAGAGGAATCTTTAATATAGTACTGGTTTTGGTTTATTACTTTTAAAATTATACTTTTTAAAAAGCTTGACAAGGCATTGAAAGGGGACTGAATGCAAGATACAATAGGGCGCAGGGGAATTCCCTCTTTATGAAGTTTGGGGAGCCCGTAAATTTTTGGTGGAAGAGCATTATTAATTTTTAATTTTGAAGCGGTGTCAGGTGAAATGTAACCTTTTTTATTCCACTTCTCTATTAGATCATTATTCTTTTTTTGATATTGTTTGGTTGGGTCGGCTTTGATTTGTTGGTACGTTGTGGTGTCATTTAGTAAAATATTTATTTTGTTGTCATATTCCTGTGTTTCCATAATGACAGTTTTATTTGATTTGTCAGGTTTTAAAATAGTCAAATTGGGATGTTCTTTTAGGAAGGATTTAGTTTTTTTAATTTTCCTATTCAGTTCCTTATTTTCAAATTTAAAATTATTTTTGTTTTTAAAGTTTGTTAAAATGTTGCAACTTTTAGTTCTTAATTCGTCTTTTGTTGAGGTGTTAAGGTTAGAAATTGAGGTTTCAATGCTGCAAATTATGTCAGGAATGGGTATATCTTTTGATTGTTGAATAGGTACCGCAAAGTTTGGCCCTAAACTTAAGACTTCGTTAGCATATTCGGGAATTTCAATGTTTGTTAGGTTTTCCACCCAAAGATTGTGCGTGTTCGACATGTTTTTGTTTGAAATTGCCGCAAGTCTGTTTATTTTATTTATGTTTCTTTCCTTACATTTTTCAAAGTATATTTCGTTTTGACCAAGCACGTATTCTTTAAAACTGTTAAAAACATTAGTTGGTAGAATTTGTTTCAGATTTGCATCTATTTTTAATAAGTCATGTTCTATCCTTCGCAATTTAAATATGGTGTCGGATATTAACAAGTTTAGAGTTTCTCTTTGAAAACGATTGAGGACAGTTGTTGTGAATTTACGTTTCAGGTTTACATTAACAAAGGATATATGGTTTATATTAAATTTCAAAAAAGTTGGTGTGAGCTGTTCGTTTTTGCAACGCAAAAGAAAAATCCTTCTGTTTTTAAAATTTGTATTCTTTGTCAATAATTTGGAATAAGCTTTCATTTGCAAGACTGTAGATCTTCCGTACGAATTCTCCATATCCTGATAACAAAACATATTTTCACCCATGTTTTTATATATTGATTTGGTAAGAGTTTCTTGACCTTCCTTTTATATTGTTAATATATATAATTTTCTTGGGTATAGGTCCGAAAAAAGAAAGTAATTGTGACTGAGGTTTTGGTAGTGTCACATATATTGTCAATTTTAAAAAAATATCATTTTTGACGTTTCGGCAGGAACACCCTTGCCTTTCTCAAAAAATGTTTATCCTAAAACCAAAAAACAAAGTCCTACATTTCACAATAAAAACCTATCACTTTTAACTTACCATGAAACGTAATTAATCATTTAAAAATAAAATCTTAATAAAGAACAAATTTCACTTATTTTTACGAACATACGAAAATAACAAAAAAGACGACAACAACATATCGTTTGCTGCTCGCTCTTGGGCGATATCACACTGATTTGGATTTTATTATTTTTAAAGAAAATAACCCATCGTTGGTATGGAAGGGAGAACAATATTTACTTTAGTTATATTATACCGAAATAGATTTTATTTAACACATCTATATCCTTTTTGTCATTTATGGCATGTTTGTTTTTTTTTATTTCTATTGACTCATAGATTTCCCTTTTCTTTTTATGTAACTCAGTTTTTAGAATCTTTGTTCGGTCAAAATCGAAAGTATGATTATTTTGTTGTGCGTGTTTAGATAATGCAGTTTGGTTTTTCTTATCGTACTTGTGGCCATGTAATCTTGACTGTAGATATTGTTGTGTCTGCCCAATATAAACACCATCACAATCCCTGCATGGTACCTGATATACTATATGTGTTTTTTGAAATTTTGAGTTTTTTGTCTTAAGTTTTGTGTAATGTTGATTTAGCAAATTATATCCCCTATGGGCAACTTGTACGTTATATTTAGAGAATAAATGATTAAATTGTTCGGATAGCCCCTGTAGTATGGTAGTGACCCAGATTGTTGTAAAATTTATTGATTCGTTTTTTGAAAACTGAATTGATTAAATGCGCAGGATAATTATTTTTTATAAGAGCTTCTTTTGCTTTTTCGATTGATTCTCTTCGAAACTCTGGATCTGATAATTGGATTGCTCTATCAGCCAGGCCAATAATGACAGATTTTTTCTGGGTAAGAGGGTGATGGGATGAGTAATGTGTGTATCTACTAGACCATGTTTGTTTTGTTACCACTGTGTTCTGATGGTGTTGTTTTTTCTTATCAAGAAAGCTTATTTTTTGTTGTTTTTCGATTTCAATGGTAAACTGTAATTTTGTTTTGATAGTATGTAATCGGTTTTTTCTTTGGGTACTAGAGTTTTTTGGTTTTAGGATAAACATTTTTTGAGAAAGGCAAGGGTGTTCCTGCCGAAACGTCAAAAATGATATTTAATTGACAATATATGTGACACTACCAAAACCTCAGTCACAATTACTTTCTTTTTTCGGACCTATACCCAAGAAAATTATATATATTAACAATATAAAAGGAAGGTCAAGAAACTCTTACCAAATCAATATATAAAAACATGTGAAAATATGTTTTGTTATCAGGATATGGAGAATTCGTACGGAAGATCTACAGTCTTGCAAATGAAAGCTTATTCCAAATTATTGACAAAGAATACAAATTTTAAAAACAGAAGGATTTTTCTTTTGCGTTGCAAAAACGAACAGCTCACACCAACTTTTTTGAAATTTAATATAAACCATATATCCTTTGTTAATGTAAACCTGAAACGTAAATTCACAACAACTGTCCTCAATCGTTTTCAAAGAGAAACTCTAAACTTGTTAATATCCGACACCATATTTAAATTGCGAAAGATAGAACATGACTTATTAAAAATAGATGCAAATCTGAAACAAATTCTACCAACTAATGTTTTTAACAGTTTTAAAGAATACGTGCTTGGTCAAAACGAAATATACTTTGAAAAATGTAAGGAAAGAAACATAAATAAAATAAACAGACTTGCGGCAATTTCAAACAAAAACATGTCGTACACGCACAATCTTTGGGTGGAAAACCTAACAAACATTGAAATTCCCGAATATGCTAACGAAGTCTTAAGTTTAGGGCCAAACTTTGCGGTACCTATTCAACAATCAAAAGATATACCCATTCCTGACATAATTTGCAGCATTGAAACCTCAATTTCTAACCTTAACACCTCAACAAAAGACGAATTAAGAACTAAAAGTTGCAACATTTTAACAAACTTTAAAAACAAAAATAATTTTAAATTTGAAAATAAGGAACTGAATAGGAAAATTAAAAAAACTAAATCCTTCCTAAAAGAACATCCCAATTTGACTATTTTAAAACCTGACAAATCAAATAAAACTGTCATTATGGAAACACAGGAATATGACAACAAAATAAATATTTTACTAAATGACACCACAACGTACCAACAAATCAAAGCCGACCCAACCAAACAATATCAAAAAAAGAATAATGATCTAATAGAGAAGTGGAATAAAAAAGGTTACATTTCACCTGACACCGCTTCAAAATTAAAAATTAATAATGCTCTTCCACCAAAAATTTACGGGCTCCCCAAACTTCATAAAGAGGGAATTCCCCTGCGCCCTATTGTATCTTGCATTCAGTCCCCTTTCAATGCCTTGTCAAGCTTTTTAAAAAGTATAATCTTAAAAGTAATAAACCAAAACCAGTACTATATTAAAGATTCCTCTCACTTTAAGGAAAAAATAAAACACTTTCATGTACCACATAATCATTTTTTAATATCTTTAGATGTAATTTCCCTATATACAAACGTGCCAATAAATCTAGCAAAAGACATAATAAAAAATAAATGGAAGGACATAAAAAAGTACACAGATATACCACTTGACGAATTTATGGAAGCCGTAGAGCTAACACTAAATTCGACATATTTTCTGTACAAAGATAAAATATATAAGCAAACAGAGGGATGTGCAATGGGTTCAAGTATATCTAGCGTAATTGCACAACTTGTTCTTGAGAATTTAGAAGAAAATATAATACCGAAACTGGATTTTAATTTACCATTCTTCTATAGATATGTTGACGATTGTATCACTCTAGTACCCAAAGAAAAAACCGATTACATACTATCAATGTTTAACAGCTACCATCCAAAATTACAGTTTACCATTGAAATCGAAAAACAACAAAAAATAAGCTTTCTTGATATAACACTACACAGAAAAAACAACACCATCAGAACACAGTGGTATACAAAACAAACATGGTCTAGTAGATACACACATTACTCATCCCATCACCCTCTTACCCAGAAAAAATCTGTCATTATTGGCCTGGCTGATAGAGCAATCCAATTATCAGATCCAGAGTTTCGAAGAGAATCAATCGAAAAAGCAAAAGAAGCTCTTATAAAAAATAATTATCCTGCGCATTTAATCAATTCAGTTTTCAAAAAACGAATCAATAAATTTTACAACAATCTGGGTCACCGAAAAACAAATCAGTCAAATAAAACAACAAAAAAAAATTACTTGACACTACCATACATACAGGGGCTATCCGAACAATTTAATCATTTATTCTCTAAATATAACGTACAAGTTGCCCATAGGGGATATAATTTGCTAAATCAACATTACACAAATCTTAAGACAAAAATCTCAAAATTTCAAAAAACACATATAGTATATCAGGTACCATGCAGGGATTGTGATGGTGTTTATATTGGGCAGACACAACAATATCTACAGTCAAGATTACATGGCCACAAGTACGATAAGAAAAACCAAACTGCATTATCTAAACACGCACAACAAAATAATCATACTTTCGATTTTGACCGAACAAAGATTCTAAAAACTGAGTTACATAAAAAGAAAAGGGAAATCTATGAGTCAATAGAAATAAAAAAAACAAACATGCCATAAATGACAAAAAGGATATAGATGTGTTAAATAGAATCTATTTCGGTATAATATAACTAAAGTAAATATTGTTCTCCCTTCCATACCAACGATGGGTTATTTTCTTTAAAAATAATAAAATCCAAATCAGTGTGATATCGCCCAAGAGCGAGCAGCAAACGATATGTTGTTGTCGTCTTTTTTGTTATTTTCGTATGTTCGTAAAAATAAGTGAAATTTGTTCTTTATTAAGATTTTATTTTTACATGATTAATTACGTTTCATGGTAAGTTAAAAGTGATAGGTTTTTATTGTGAAATGTAGGACTTTGTTTTTTGGTTTTAGGATAAACATTTTTTGAGAAAGGCAAGGGTGGTCCTGCCGAAACGTCAAAAATGATATTTTTTTAAAATTGACAATATATGTGACACTACCAAAACCTCAGTCACAATTACTTTCTTTTTTCGGACCTATACCCAAGAAAATTATATATATATATATATATATAATATATATATATATATATATATATATATATATATATATATATATATATATATATATATATATATATATATATATATATATATATATATATATATATATATATATATATATATATATATATATATATATATATATATATATATATATATATATATATATATATATATATATATATATATATATATATATATATATATATATATATATATATATATATATATATATATATATATATATATATATATATATATATATATATATATATATATATATATATATATATATATATATATATATATATATATATATATATATATGTTGATTCTTATTCGTTCACGGATGAAAAATATAATGTGTATTCACTCCGGGTGTAGATCCGTTCACTACTGTCGTTCTATTCGAACGCGAGAAAGAAAGCTCGAAAATGCCAAATGTAATTTTGGCGAAACGTCAGCAAAACTGTTCTTTTCAGAACGACAGTAGTGAACGGATGTACAGCCAGAATGAAAACACATAAATTTATATATATATATTTTTTTTTTATTTTTTATTTTCTTGGGATTTTCTTAGGGTCCTCCTTCTTAGGTTAACGTTTCGGTCTATTTTGACCTTCTTCAGAATACATTGAAGTTAGAAACTAAAAAAAATTTAACTGTTAAATCATGTTCTCTATCGTACAAATTTTTTACTTTCACTTACCTAGGAACAATCAATCTAGCAAAATGCATTGCTTCAGTCATAAACTATAATTTCCTGGATAATTTCTCATAAAATACAAATTAGTTTTAGTAATTACACGTAAGTACAATTAACGCGACGTTTAGTATGACAATCCACAATAGTAAAATAAAAACAGTAAACATATATGGGACAGAGAAAAGATGTTTTATTTCGGTTTTTGAGTTTATAGCGTTCGGGTTATTTTTAATTTCAATAATTTCCAAAAACTCTCGTCTTTTTGTATGATTTTCTGTTCTTTATATCTTAGTGTATTCATAGTTAAAAAAAGTATGATTTTTTTCTTGACAGTGGTAAGTAAGAGCGGTCTTATTTTTTTTGTCGTATTTGTGGCTGTTAATTCTATTTTTCAAATATTGACTGGTTTGACCGATGTACACGCCATTGCAATCTTGACATGGGATTTCGTAAACTACGTGAGATTTTTTATTTTTGGGAATTTTTTATTTTAGTTCACTGAAATTATTGTTTAATAGTTGATATCCTTTATGTGCGATTGTAATGTTATGAGGCTTAAATATATTTTTTAACTTTTCTGATAGACCCTTAACATATGGCAAAGAAAGATACTTATTTTTTTGTTTTTGGTGTTCCGAAGGATTTGTTTTTTGTAGTTGATTGTAACAACACAAAACATCTTAAATAAAATGGCAAAAACAAAAACATACCTAAAGAAAAACAAACAATTAAAAGTCTTAAAATCAGATAAGACAAACAAAACCGTAATAATGCTATATATATATATATATATATATATATATATATATATATATATATATATATATATTTCAATGCCAATCATGGCATTAGCTAGCGGTGTAGTTGCTTCTGTGATTTTCCATTTTGTGCCTTCTCCCGTCACGAGGCTCGTTAGTCTATGGCTGCCTGATGAGCTCTAAAAAGAGCGATATCGATATCGTCGTTTGACCAAAATAGATCATATGTCTGCTGGTACGCATTACATTTGTCCTAATATATATGTGACTAGAAATACAAATTTTTTAACATCAGGAAATGTACCAGCTTCCGATATACTAGATAACGATATAAGTCAGTTAATGGAATTTTACTATTAGCTAGCGTTGGCGTTTGAAAGTAAGTGAATACGAAACAAATATTCTTTACATTTGCAAATTTTCTTTGGCAGACGTATTTAAGATGGACCTCATCAACAGGATGGTTTTTGGAATCTCTTCAAAATATTCAAACCATTACATATGTATGTTCTAATTTCAATGTCAAATTTTCAGCATAACATTAAGTCTGGTTTACTTGTCTCTGTGAACATTGTAAGGATATAAATTTGTTGTCGACATTTACTTTGTAATTTATATACTTACTTCAGTTTTTGTGTTTTTGGTCAGATTACAAAGGCCTGAGATGTTGCATTGTGGTGACCCTAGTATTCCTCACCCAGGAAGCCAGGGCGAGGTATCATAGATACTGTCAGAGATCTTCATATCCCGAGACATACATTCGTTTTTCATGGCATTTTGGATAATGGGGTAGTATGGATACGGTCGTTATTGATTTGTTACAATGTACTAGTTCAAGCAACCCGCACCAGGGCTTTTGAGACTATTACCCATCCAAGTACTAACCATTCTCGATAATTGTTGCTATTTTGATTGTCTGTATTTTATTATTATAATTCCCTAAAATTATTTAATCGACATTTCAAACAAATTGAAATTGAAAAAGTTAACTAGTCTTCGCTGGTACTCGAATCCAGGACTTCTCGTATTCTAGGCAAACGCTCTGACCACTGGATCACGAATTTGTCTGAAATACCGTTTAATTAATTTTGGGAAATTCTCGATAATACTGCACAATGCCTATGCCTAGATCGGAGAAAGTTACCTCCGTATGACATTATATTATAAATTCGTAAATTATAATGAAGTGCCATTGCTTTTGGATAAATAATTACTGAGATGCACCATCCATACGTTAAAGATATAATTTATCCTGGTAAGAATTACAATGGATGGCCATGTTGCCCATATTACAACGGACGTATATTTTTTAAATCTACATCATTAGAAACAAGATTCTTTTCATAGGCCAAACCTGACCTGGGCTAACTAAAACTTACTGAGACGCCTTTTGTTAAGAAACCTGCAGTTTCAAGTGCAGTCCATTCACCCCTTGAGTTAAAAAAAAATCAATAGAAATAATCATAAGAAGGATAAAGAAATCGGGTTTTGGCAATTACAATAGTGTACAACGGTCTTTTCTTGGACCAGTATATATAACGATTTTACATTTGAACAGGATTTAATTTTTGTTAAAATTTTTGCGTTAAGGAACAAAAATATAAAACTGTTATTATGTGTTTGTTCGCTTAACTAAAATTAAACATTTTAGAGACGCGAAAGTTACTTGTTTCGGCTGACAGATCAAGGGCAGCTCCTCCTGTGTTCGTAAACATTCTCTTACGTACAGTTTACTCAGTAATTGAATCCATTCTTACGCACAATTGTGCGTTATTATGCATGTTATAGCAATCAAATTAGCATTGAACCGCTCAAATTCTGCATTCTTTATTGTTTGTATTGACCGATGACAGCGACATTATTTGAGATTTGAGGTTCAAATCGGCAATAACTAAAACTTAATGTAAAACTTAAAGAAGGCATCACCCGTTATTTTAAAAATAGTGAAAAAGTGTAGTAGGTACACAACTTGAACTGTAAATAACTTATTACAAAATCACTCAATTACAACCCTAGGTCGCTCGTGCAGTAATATTTCTCGTTTGTAATAAGCACTTTACCATTCTCGTTATCTAATATGCTATAATATACACGCTGTCCATCGTACTGTCGTAAGCGGGACCTGATTAGAATATCGGAAATCGTAAATTTAGAATATAGCTAGGTTAAAATCAAAAGTGTATTAAATATGCAGACGGCTTTTAAAATTTTTCCAGCGTTGCCGAGTTACTTTGAAAATTCTGAAAATAAAATATCTATTTTTTATTATTGACGATATCTTTTAAACCGTTAATCCGTTAACAAAACTGTAAAAAAATCAAATTCACGACGTACAGTGGTTTAGTATTTTGTTTAGTGGGAACCAGTCGGAAAATATATACGGGATATGTACTAGCAGTATGGTTAGATGGGTGTGGTCTTATGTCTCGGATCGTCCCCAATTTGGTACTATTAATGGTTTCAAGTCTGAGGCTTTTGTGGCTAGCTCGGGAGTTCCCCAGGGAAGTCTCTTAGGTCCGCTGTTTTTTATTATCTACCTACATGATATAGCCGTTTGCTTCAAAAATAGTAAATATTTATTTTATGCAGATGATCTAAAAATACATCGGTCAATAGCGTGTCTGACTGACTGACTTAAATTACAAAGTGATATCGATCGTCTATCACATTATTGTAAGAAAAATAGTTTGCACTAAACGTTAGAAAATGTTCTTATATTACTTTTTCCAGAAATGTAAACATAATAGCTTTTTCATATAACATTAACCAAGAAAATTTGAGAAAGGTGAATCAAATAAGAATTTGGGAGTAATTTTGAACTCCACTTGGTCATTTCAAGCTCAATAGGATAAAATTGTAAATGAGTCCAACAAAAATGCTGGGCTCCATTACTAGAACCTGCAGAGACTTTCGTATTTCTCAGAGTATATTATCTCCCTACTTTGCATGTTCATAGCAAACTTTCATTTGCTTTCGTCATATGGAGCCCCTCTACCATACTCTTGACAAAATAATGGAATCTGTTCAGAATAGATTTATTAAAGTTATCGCCTTTAAATCTCATAGCACTCTTGAACATGTCTAAAGGTCTTATAATCTACTGCCATTATCAGAAAGAAGAAAAATTACAGATTTATGATTTTTTCATAAATTAGTCAACAGTGTTTCTTGTTTTAAAAATCATTTTATTCAAAAATCATTACATACCGAAGTTTAAAGTGACTGACAGGTATTAAACTGTAAGAACTTACAGTTCTGTTCGCATATTAAACTTGTAATAAATAAATAAATAAATTAAAATGTGCGGGGTGTATTAAAAATCCGAAAAACTATATTAAAATTGTAACATTTTGTGTCTCGAAAACCAAGCGTTTGTGTTTTTTTTTCTTTATATGACTTAAGATAAAACTCCTTTTGGTCATGACTTAATTTACACCCTGTATAGGCTATAATTTATAAAGCCTGTTTAAAGGTGGGGGATGCCAATAGTGCCATCTGGAAAATCAAAACTAACAGTAGTTCAGCTTTTTTGAGGCAATCTATATAAGACAAAATCGAGGACAAAATATTTATAAATGCACCAAAGAAAGTAAAACTGATGCGTCTAAAAATGTTTTGACGAGAAGGAAATATATAATTTCAATGGATTTATTCCTTAATTTATGTACAAGATCTTTCCTCATAATTTGCCTCCCCAAAAATTGGCTTTTTTAAGAAAAAAAAATTAAATGTGAAAGTGGCGGGATGTGTTTTATTGTTTATTAAAAAATTATTTATTATTATTTACGTATATAGAATGCCTAAAAAATGCGCAGTGACCAAAAATCGTTTTTTCAAATGAAACACCCTGGATATTATGTCTACAATATGGACCCGAAAAATTTGAAAAAACCTTCCCATAAAAAGCAATACGTTCGCAGTGAATCCACCGTGTAGTAGAAAGTTCTCCGCGCCTCTTATGGCAAGGTTTTTGTAAAATTTATCTAGTGTATAGGTATCAAATGTACTAAATTTATTTATAATCAGCAAGGGACCCATTGTCCAAACATATCTGATGAATTTATCAGTAAAAAATTACAAAAATTGTAATACAAAAAGTATAAGCGATAGCAAAAGTGAAATGTACAATCCTTTTTAAAAAGGGTTAGGTACTGTTAATCGCTGAGGGAAATAATTTAGTATTTCCGAAGCATCTACAGAAAAAAAATCAATTTTTTTTACATACATGATTAGTATTTATTATAATGTTAAAAAATGCTAGAAATAACAATAATAATTTTTAGAGCAAAAAAACGTTGTTTTAAGAGTAGGGAGGGAGGATAATAAAAAAAGACTAACCCTTTTGCCTAACAATGATTTTTAGTTTTTATACGTCGTCCGGTCGTGACTTGCTCGTTAATTTATTGTATTTCACGTTGCGCCAAAGTCTTAAAAAAGATACCATGACCCCTGTATAGAATATGCCCTGCAAGGCCGCAGGCGCAATTATCCATTTTAGTCAAATGATTATCGCGATTTCGCTCTTTCTAGAGCTCATCAAGCCGTCATGGACTAGCGAGCTCCGTGTAGGGCAAAATGGAAGCACAGCAACTCCGTTGGCTAATACCACGACCGTCATTGAGTTACACTGTTGGTTGGTGTAACACTCTAAAGTAAAAAAAAATTGATATTATTGCTTCCAACTAAAGTCAAGAGTCAACAGTGTAATTCACTACCGTCGTTGTATTAACTATCGAAGTAGTTGTTTCTGGGGTTCCATTTGTGCTTATGCTATCTCGTGAAGGCTGACTAGTAGTTTGACGAATGGCAGTTTGGGAGTACCCAACCTAAGAGTAGAATAACTAGTCTTTGAGCAAAAACCGTCTGAGACGAGCTGGCTAAAATGTATTTGTTGGAGGTTAAAGGAAAGAGCATCAAAAAATAATATACCGGGTACCAACCAAGTGGTTTACCCTTATAACTTTTATCTTTGTCGACATATTAGAATGAAATTTTGCTTGTTATAGGACATAATTTTTGATTGAACAGCATTGCCATATTTTATTTTTGGATTGCTGCCATTAACTTTTATTTTTACTACCCTCTTAAGAGGGAAGTAAAAAATCACCCTCCGAGATTTTCGCAGATTGTTGCGGGTCGCTGGACCCCGAAAAACATGTTCTCCCATTTCAGTTAGTCTGCATGCCAGTCTGTCGTTCTATCGGTACGCGGCATAGTTCAAAAAGTACTTATCCGATTGACTTAAAATTTTGGCCAACAAACAAGGGTCATATGGGGATAAAATCGTTATTATTTTGGTAAAAATTCAATGTGGCGGAACAAAATGGACTTCAAAATTTGCGCAAAAATAAAGTGTGATATAATGATAAACTGATAAAATTTTTGCATAAATCAATTATAGCGGAACGAAAGGGCGGCCTAATAAAATATTTAAAAATTAAGTAAAATTTTGCACAAAAGTGTTAAACAAGAGTATATTATTATTAGTGTGAATCCTATATGAAACTGCTCACAGAAAGCCAGTGCAGAGTGTCCATACAACGAAGTGAAAGAATACTCCGTACGTTAGGTGTAAGAATTTCCCATATTTGTTTAAAAAGTACCGTCAAAAGTACGTTTTTTCTTTTAAAAAAAGTTGAATATGGGATTTTTTTTGTTATTTCGTTAAATACGAATTTTACTGCTACTACCCTAAAAAATAACTGAGTATTCATTTTTTGTATTTCACATTTTAATTGGATATAACTCTCAAGATGAATAAGATGGCAATTTTGTGTTGTGCGCCAACGCACGATTTAAATTTGAGATACGTTATAGACAAATGGATATTCAGTTCTTTTTGACGACCTAATAAAATTAAATATTTGGTAAAATTCCCTTTTCTTTAAATCTTCTTTTCCCAGAATTTTGCCAAATCACTGCACTCTTGATTGTAAAATAAAAACTGAATAAAAAATAGCATGTCACAATGACATAAATGATATACGGTTATACTTAGATGTCTTAACGAATCAAAATATGCAAACAGGGAGCCCCATTTAAATACTAAAAGTTAGTTTTATTTAACCAACCAAAATTGTATTTTAATAGAAAAAAGTTATAGTACGAACCACCTATTTGTGACACCTGGTAGATAGATTATGGAAGGGTAGTAAATATGTGGAAACAAAGAAGCGGTCAAAATTTTTTTAAATGCTCCATTTTTATGTATGTTTCCCATAATAGGAATGTAATTTTTTCAACTACTTTCATTTAGTAATATGAATTTTACAGTTCTATAAATGCTTTTTTAAGATCGTCTACTACAACACTAGTAATGTAATGACATTCATTGCAACCCATTTTTTTTCGTGCTGTTACAATGTGAAAGTAGATAAAATTTTGTACAGCATTCTTGTAGTAAAGATTAATATTACAACACGAGATGTTAAAGTTAACAAGCGAAGCGTCAGCGGAGTTTGATAAAACATCGAGTGTAGTAATATCTAGATAACCAATAAAAAGCATTGGCAAGAAAAAGTATTGTTTTTCCCATATAGGAAGCGAAGACATTAAATGGTGGGACAAATTGCAGCTCAAATCAGAATTTATTAAAGGCTATATCTTAAAGTTTTTTTACATACATTTTTTAATAAAAAGCATTAGCGTTTAATTTATTTTTTCAAGAAATTTGTTGAATCCTGATATTATTTTTAAACCTATTGCAAAACCCGTGTTTTTTTTAGTAAGGAATATTGTCAACTAAAAATAATGTATATAAAAATGCTACATACATTTCCGCAATATCACTATTGTCGCTATCGCTATCTGTGTCACTATTCCAATAATCTGGTTTAAAATTTAGGGTAAAATCTTTCTAGAGAAAATCTTTTTATATCCGTGTAAATTTTGATGTGAAAATGCATGAGGTAAAATATTTTAATTTATTATATTTTTGATTATAAATACAAATTAAATTAAGCATATTAGAGTAAATGTTCGCAATTAAAATCAAAGCCTTCCGACAATAAAAATGTAATTTACAAAATAAACCAATATTAACTTTGTTGCTACTGATCATACGGCCTGGCAATAATGTAATAATCACTGGTGGTAATAATAATTGCACGAATAAACTCGAAATACAAAGTAGCGATTTTATGAAGTCTAGGCCGGCTAGTAAGCACCTGTGCAATAATTTAAAATGCAGGCATTACATCCGCCATTTGTGCATCATAACGGTACATAGGCTTAATAATTAGCGAGCGCTTGGGTATTCTAGCAGAACATTGCATTGTGGAAAATTATGTGCATCTATTGCCGCCCATCTTGTCTTGGAATTAATAATACAGTTATAAATGTTTACAAATTAAGTAATATAGTATATTCATATACTATTCCAAAGCAATTACATCCTAAAATAGTAAAATACCGAACAGTTGTGTGGAAACTTTTTGTCATTTTATTTTTTTAGATTTGCCGGTTTTTTGTCTCTGCTGATAACGAAGTAAGTCTGTACAGTGTATTTATAAAATATTAGTGTGCTTCGTTTTAGTTGATATAATAAAAAAATTATTTGTCGATCTTGCTTTGTCTTTACTGTTGATTTCTAAAAGTTATGATTAGCATCTCTAGTCGTTATCAAGTAATTGATAAAAAATTGTACCAGATTTTCGGAAAAATAACCTACGAAGAAACAACTTAGATATATTTATTTAAACTTTTTTTCAAAAATCAACGGTTTTTTACATAGTTTACGATCTTTCTAGAGTGTTTTTTATGGTTTATAATTATTACTTCCAAACAGTATGGCAAACCAGTAATATTGTTCTCGTATATATAAACGACGATACGTGTTTCAAGGTCAACTGCCATATTTTGTATTTGACTGAGATCGTAACGTAACGTCAAATAAAGTCACTATTTAAAACCCTAGCAATAAATAGAAATTAAAACGATAAAATTCTAATACCCTAGCTAAACCTACCTATAAAAACGTATATTTTTTTTACCAAAACTTATGATTAATAAAAATGCAGATTAGGATAGGATTGGTTAGGTTTGCTGTAAAGATATCGAATTCCCAGTCTTTTTTTTAACAAAACCATATAGGTTAGGTGGATCTGTCGAGTTAGAGGTTAACTAGGATTCGTCGATAAAACCATCATTAAATCCATATAATCACGTACTAAGCTAACCTCAAATGATCGAAAATCAGTAATTGGAGTCCCAGCGGATTTTCTTACCACTCTTTGCAGATTAAAAAAAAAATAAATTTATTCTTCAAAAAACCCATGTTTGTCCTAAAACCACCAAACGAGGTGACCTGATATACGTTTACAAGTGCAAATGTGGGATTGAGATAGCATCGGTGGAAAAATTAAATGAATAGTTTGATTGTTGATACATTTTTACGACTCAGTCCTAACCGTATTCCGTGTTGTATGATAACAATGTCATATGTTGTGTTATTTGACAACGTATAGTACTACGTAACTAGAATGCCATTGCCCATATTTCTACAGCGTATCAGGGACAAATGTGGCAAAGATAGTAGTTGAGCGTTGTTGTCCCGGTTTTACTCGTAACATTAAATAGGTTGATATGCACAAATAAATGTTGGGCTCAAATTTTAGATAGTTTGTTTTACTTATTTGATTAAATGTACCCTTGTGCTGGTAAATTAGTCACAACAGCTTTTGAGCATGCAGATAAATTTAGCAAGATGTGGTTTTAATCGTTTTTTTTCCCGTGGGAAGTTATCACCTGTATACATTTTAAAGTAAATGGTGCGATTGATTCGTGTTCTGTGTTCATGTCTTACGTACATGTTATTAGATTTTCAGCGTAGAAAGTAGTTTTCAGTGAAAAATCTAATTACCTACCTACCTATTTAAAACAAGAATTTTTTTCCGTTTCGCCAGCAGCTCTCACATGGCCGATTATATATATTTTTAAAAATTAAAGCTCTATCTACAGACTTCTTAACACTACCTTTTATTAATTTTTTTTGTTATAGTTTTCATCTATTGTTTTAAAATGGTTTTTATCTGTAAATTTGAGTTTTGAGTGAATTCGAATTCCGCTGCTATCAGAAAGCTTTTTCGTTTTAACAACATTGATTTAATTTTTCATATATCAGAGGTATCTCATTAAAATACTAAGTTAAAAATCTATATATTTAATTATACCTAAATAGATACCTCTATGTAACTTTTGTTTTTAAAATGGTGAATGCGCTGCAAAATGTCCGTACTTTCAACAATAAAAGGTGGCAACCCGAATTACTTATAATAGCACTATAATTGGTTTTATTTTAAATTAATGAAATGTAAAAGGTTTTCAAAAAATGCTTTTTGCGTTTTGGAATTATTTAACAGTTCAGAATAAAATTTTCAATAAATAACTGAAATTATTATGCCTTTAAAAGCCTGTGCTTGAAACTAAAGTAATAACAATGAAAATTTAAAATTCACTTTATCTACATTATATGGTATTTGGTTCTTATATTTTCGCACATTTGTAAACCTCATTACGTTTGGTTAAAAAAGGAAATTGTTATTATTTTTAATAAAATAAAACTATGCAGTATCGTTGCCCGAAAATACCATAACAATTATATTTGTTGTTAGTAGAAAATATATGCTGTATTATTTTCTTTCAAATTACTTCAAATAATATATAAATAGCAGTTTTTTATCCAATAAAATCTTTATTTTACCGAATAAGAAGAGACGGAACCCCTCAAAAACAGCGGGTTGCATACAAATATATTTGCCTCGCTTTTGTAGATCGACGGGGCCGTTGCAAATACCGTAGTTCATTAAAAAATGTTGCAATAAAAGAACTTTCAATTTACGAATGGCCAAATTGTACTGAATTTAGGACGAATTGTGCAAGCATACGCCGTACTAGACTATAGCACTAACCTTTAGGTCAGTGGACTATAGCCCAATGTGCTAGATCTAGTACAATATACTAGACGTGGCAACACTGTAATTGATTATCTTAGAACTGTCTTTATTTAAAAGTGATTGGCGTATATAGAAATCGCTTCTGGGGGGGTCTTCAGTTTTTGTTCTTTACCTAATTGAGCGTAAATAATATGAACAAGCAAAAAAAAAGTCATTCCATTATTTTCACTGTTGGTAAAACTGGCTCCGGAGGGTTACCCTGCAATTCCGAAAAAAAGTCTTTATACTATTTTTATCATTTTAATTGTAATAAAAGTGTCTCGGGGGGGGGTTAACCCACCAAACCACCCCTTATATACGTATACACTTACTATCCGTTCTTTCGTCCGCATAGTGTGGAAGGTCCGGTTCATCCTTTTGATTCGTTGTAGTAAGCTTTGATCTCGGCGAACCATTCGTCTGAAAGTGAATCTTTTGTTGTTTGTGTTTTTTCAATCATTAAAAGCCATGAAATAAAAATTGATGAATAGTGTGAATGGAGGTTGGCTGTGAAGAAAACGCGCCAACAAAATTTAGAGATTATATTAACACGATTTAATTTAATAAAAATTTTGACGGAATCACTAATTATTTAACCACTCGTCCTTATTTGCAGTGATGTGTAAAGTCCCGGTCACTGAGTTTTTGAGAGTCAGTAGTGCGACCAAGTATGTCACAAAACATTGGGTATCTCGAATTTAGGTTTGCTAAAAATCCTGATATATATTTATTTATGACCTTAATTAGATAAAGTATTCCCTGAAAAACCCGGTTTTAATGTATCTTCGGTTTGAGTGTGTTTTAGAAGTCTCTTTGTCACTCCTCGCTCTGCTCCATTCTGATTCTCTGACATACAGAATTATTTATTGTCATGAGAAAGCTTGTTTTACTGTACAAGTTCCATTATAAAATAACAAAATTTCTTAGCCATATTGGAATATTTTATATATATAAAAATATATATCAGTAGTAGAGAGTCAGTAGTGCGACCAGGTATGTCACAAAACATTGGGTATCTCGAATTTAGGTTTGCTAAAAATCCTGATATATATTTATTTATGACCTTAATTAGATAAAGTATTCCCTGAAAAATCCGGTTTTAATGTATCTTCGGTTTGAGTGTGTTTTAGAAGTCTCTTTGTCACTCCTCGCTCTGCTCCATTCTGATTCTCTGACATACAGAATTATTTATTGTCATGAGAAAGCTTATTTTACTGTACAAGTTCCATTATAAAATACCAAAATTTCTTGGTTTAAGTTAAAAAACTTTCGAAAAAGTATGACAATCTTCTAAGAAAGTCGAGTCAGCCGCAAAGACCATCAGTAGACGTCAATAAATTAGTACATAAAATATCATCCTACAGTCTCTCAGAAAGTGAAAAATCCGTACTGAGTAAGGGTTTTAATTTTGCGATATCTCCTAAAGAAATCCCTAAAGAAGAAATAATAGCTGGAGTGGAAGCTGTCCTTGACTCCTCTGAAGAAACAAAAGCAGAGGAGATTCGACAAGAGGTGGCAAGAATTTTAAGATCAAGCAAAACACCAAAACAAAACCTAAATGCCACTGAACAAAGGGCCCTAATAAACCTTCGAAAAAATAAAGACATCACAATCCTTCCAGCAGATAAAGGAAACGCAACTGTGGTTATGAATATTCAAGATTACGTACAAAAAATGCAGGATATCCTACAAGACAATTGTTATAGGCCTGTTCCAAGGGACCCGACAACGTACCTAGAAAAAACAACTAAAAATAAAATAAAAAGTTCACCAATAAACCCCGAAATTCAACAAAAAATCATACCACGGGAAAAGTCGAGCAGATGTCCTAAACTCTATGGTTTACCAAAAATACACAAACCAGGGGCGTTTATCAGACCTATTGTTAGTGCTGTTAATTCGCCGCTACAAAAACTGGAGAAATACCTTTCTGAAATTATGCAACCAACTGTAGAAAAACCTGATTCATTTGTAAAAAACTCGGAGCATTTCAATCGAATTATACGAGATATCGTCCTTGAAAAAAACGATATCATAGCAAGCCTAGATGTCAAATCGTTATATCCCAGTATTCCCATCGACGAAGCATTGGACAAGATTGCTATGAACGAGGATTTCCAGGCACATATAATAGAACTCTCGGAGCATTGCCTCAAAAATACTTATTTTTCTTTCAACGGGCAAATGTATATACAGATGGATGGTGCTCCAATGGGGTCCTCGCTATCACCAGTAGTCGCGAATTTATTTATGATATACTTCGAGAAAGAAGCTGTTGAGAAAGCAAGTTTAAAACGCAAATTATGGATTCGTTATGTGGATGACATATTTATTATATGGCAACATGGTCATGCAGAGCTCGAAAAATTTCTGACTCACGTAAATTCAATCCACCCCAGAATACAATTTACTCTAGAGTTAGAGGAAAACAACAAACTACCATTTTTAGATGTTTTGGTCACAAAACTACATAACGGACATTTCGAATACACCGTGTTTAGAAAACCAACACATACAGACGGATATTTAAATGCAAAATCACATCATCACCCAACACAAATTCAAGCTGTGGCAAATACTCTAATATCTAGATCCGTGCGACTAACTGAAACACAGACGAGACAAAACGAACTTAAGGTGATATCTAGTGCTTTAAAGAAAAATGGTTACACAAATCGCACCATAGAGAAAGCTATTAATGCACAGGTTTTCCGAAAAACGAACAACAAAAAATATGAACCGGGAAAGCAACGAGTAGTCTTACCATATGTAAAAGGCACAACAGACAGAATCGGAAGAATTCTGAGGAAACACAATATACAAACAATACACAAGCCACAAACAACTATAGGTAAACTACTCGGAAACCCAAAAGATAAAATCAAACTGGAAAACCACGGAGTGTACAGTATTCCGTGCCAGGACTGTGAAAAGTTGTACGTAGGGCAAACTAACAGGCGAATATCAGCAAGAGTGGAAGAGCATAAACTCAGCATCAGAAATAAACAAACAACCTCAGCTTTATTCCTACATCATCAGGAAACCGGCCATAAAATAAATTTCGATGGGTGTAGGGAGATTGCCAATATAGAACATTATAAGACCAGAATAATCCGAGAAGCCATAGAAATTGAAAAACAAGGTGATTTGAATAAAAGGGACGAATCATTAAAACTACCAACAGTATGGAAGACAATAATCGACAAATCTAAAATCCCAAAAACTCAAGCGCAATTAGCGCAACAACAACAGCACCATCCGGAAAACATAAATAACGACCAACGCCTACGCAGATATAACCTTCGGCCCCGAGTGGGGGTATAAAAGGAAGCGTCGCAGTCACCAACACTTCTCAAGAGAGTCGAACGTATACACAAGTGCGTAGCGTAAAACATCGCAACCAATAGCGAACAAAAGCCTTCAATAGTGTGTGACGTCCATTGTCATGGACAGTAAAGGGGAACCACCCCCCAAGACCCCCACCGTAGGGGAATACATCGAACTTAAAAAATATGCAGAAAACCTAATCCTAAACAACGACATAGCTAACCGAAAACTTCAAGACGAATTCAAACAAGCCCAGGAAGACTGGAATAAAAAATTCAACAAAGCCCAAGAGGACTGGTCCCGGATAATTAAGGAAAAAAACAACCAAATAGAGAAGCTAACAAACACTATAACAAAGCTGGTCACAGACATTAAAAGGTATGAAAATGAGTATCCCGATCCCCCTAATCCCCCCAACAACTTATACACAGACATATCCGACGATTACATGAGCCAAGACTCAGACAATGAACAATCACTTACCGAAATAACTTCGAAAAAAAAAAGAAACGAACAAACACAAACACATCCCCAAACAATCCCAACCCGACTAAAAAACCGACCACCATACAGGAAAATACTACCTACACCCAACAATTCCCATCGCTTGCCCCCAAGCAAAACCTGAAACAAACTAACACCCCTACCCAAATTAAACCAATCACAACCACCAAAATAACAAACCCGCCTAATCCAAATATTAACAACACCCCTAAACCCAAAATTCCTCCTATAATATTAAGAGAGAAATCAAAATATAATAACATCTTAGCTTATTTTCGCGCTAACCAAATCAATTACGGCAATCCTACCAACATGACAGAGGGTATTAGGTTCAATCCTCCAACCGCTCAGGACTATCGTTCAATAACAAAATTTTTCGAAAATCAGAAAATTCAATTCCACTCATACAACTTTGAAGAGGACAAACTTCTACACGTAGTCCTGAGAGGAGTACTGGAGGATTGGACCACGGAAAAAATAACCAATGATCTATTAAGTCAGGGCTTCACCCCAAAGAGAGTAATAAGATGGTACCATAAAAACGGCAATCCCATGCCGTTGGTGCTAGTGCTACTACCTAAGACACAAAAAAACATTTTCGATTTACATATTCTAGATGACATGGCTATTAAAGTTGAATCCCAAAAAAAATAGAACAAATTATACCCAATGTCACAGATGCCAACTATACGGCCATGCTCAATCGAACTGTCAGGCTTCACCAAAATGCTTAAAATGTGCAGAAGAACACTTCACACACCTCTGTAACTTGGAAAAAAACACCCAATGCAAATGCGCCAATTGCGGAGGCGAACATCCTGCCAACTTCCAGGGGTGTGTGAAACACCCTAAAAACCAAATTTCTAAACCCTCAATAAATATCCCACCCCCTACATTCAAATGGGGAGTAGATAACCTCAAAAACACAAAAAACAATAGCACAACTAGCAACAACGACATGAATGATCTCACCGTTATAATACAAACCTTTGCAAATATGAACAGCCAGCTGCAGGCGTTCATGAAAAATTTCATGGACACCTTGCAATCGCAGTTTAAAACCATACTACCGCAGATGACGCCTAACACTAAGCCCCTAGTCAGTGGATAACAAAAACAAACCCGTACGTAACTCAATTCCCCACAGAGACAGTAAACTCCCCTATCTTCAAGAACATATAAACAAACTCAATACAAATTACTATATACGTGCAGATTTATCTGAAAATAGACTTATTAATAACTCCCATAACTTCTCTAATCCCAACGACAAATACAAACTACCTAAAGACTGCCTCCTACCTTAGTTAACTCAAACCACCACCCCTAACCCACATCTCCCCCCCACCCCAACTCATTAACTCATACCTTAAACACAATTCAAGAAAGTAAGCCGACGATCCAAAAGGCGTTATAGCTATTTAGCTGACGTAAAAGAGAAGAAGACCCCGAAGAAGACCAACACTTCAGTCTCTATTCAGACGCGAGAAAGAAAGCTTCGAAAATGCTAAATGTGATTTTGGCGAAACGTCAGCAAAACTGTTCTTTTCAGAACGACAGTAGTGAACGGATGTACACCCGGAATGAAAACACATTGTATTTTTCCATCCGTGAAGGAGTAAAAATCAACATCATATATATATATATATATATATATATATATATATATATATATATATATATATATATATATATATATATATATATATATATATATATATATATATATATATATATATATATATATACTATATTTATGTATATATATATATATATATATATATATATATATATATATATATATATATATATATATATATATATATATATATATATATATATATATATATATATATATATATATATATATATATATATATATATATATATATATATATATATATATATATATATATATATATATATATATATATATATATATATATATATATATATATATATATATATATATATATATATATATATATATATATATATATATATATATATATATATATATATATATATATATATATATATATATATATATATATATATATATATATATATATATATATATATATATATATATATATATATATATATATATATATATATATATATATATATATATATATATATATATATATATATATATATATATATATATATATATATATATATATATATATATATATATATATATATATATATATATACAATGTGTCCCAAATTTGGCTTACATGCATTGCTATCTCGTAAACCGCTATAGCTATAGGGTGGGTTAAATTAGGAAAGTTTTAGAGAATTTTATTACAAATTTGATGACGTTTTGAAGTTTAGGATATCTTTTGTGGTTTTCAAGATAATTGGGAAAAATCAAAATGGTGCATTTTCAACTTTTGCCCGTAGCTTCTAAACGACTCGTATTATGGTTTTATGGTTTATACATTATTAGGGCACTTTTATTAGAGGAACATTATGCAGGTAAAACGAAGTTTCTAGCTTCAATTGTTTTTGAGATATTGGCATCAACTTTTTATTTTCTTACCGACGCCATATTGGATTATTGTATTTTTGGAAAGATCTTTTTAAGAGCTTTCCAATGATGTATAACAAGGTAAGATTATTATTTTTCTTGAGCTCTAAAAACCAAAATAATTGTTTTTTTTTAAGTAGGCTTTGATTACGCATGGCGGCCATAATGAAACAAAAGAATGCCGCATGTCAACAATCATTTTGTGTTCCTGAATAATACTTGTTATCATTTTCTCGTTGTGCCGAGTTTTTACAAAGTTTATTTGAGTTTTTTATACTACTTAAAATGGAGGGTAATTATTCCAACGAAGAGAATTTGGATATGATAGAACTTTATTTTAAAGCAAATAGAAATACACAAGCAGCTGCGCGTTCATACGAAGAACAATTTCCAGACCGACATCAACCAAACCAAAGGCATTTCAGATTACTAATTGTTAACCTGTTAGCCTACGGGTCTTTTTTGAAACCGAAACCAAAGACCTATTCAATAGATAATGAAGCAAGAAACGCAGCTATAATAGAAAGTGTCAGGGACAACCCAACAACCTCAGTAAGAAAGATTGAAGAACAAACGGCAATTCCCAAATCAACCGTCCAACGAGTCTTGAAAAAACTTCACTTTCATCCCTATAAACCTACTATTGTACAGGGTCTTCAGGTAAATGATTTTGCTAGAAGAATCACGGTTAGTGAATGGTTCATCAACAAATGCCAGCAAATACCCAACTTTCATTCTAAAGTACTTTGGACAGATGAAACACGATTTACAAACTGTGGAATTTTCAATAAACATAATACTCATTACTGGGGCACCGAGAATCCTCATAATTTAGAAGAAAGACGTTTACAAACAAAATTTGGGTTCAATGTGTGGTGTGGCATTATAGGTAATTCCAAACAATGCACTTCTGCTTTAAATCACTCATAACAATTTGTATTTTAGATAACCGTTTGATTGGGCCGTTCATTTTCCAAGAAAATTTATCGGGTAACAGATATTTGCAACTATTACGGGAACAAATTATTCCAGAAGTTATAAATTCTGTTCCCCCAAACGACCTGCAAAATATTTGGTTCCAACAAGATGGCTGTCCGGCTCACGGTACCAGAGAGGTGATGGCGGTCCTCAGAAATACTTTCGGGGAAAATATTACCGCTAATAATGGCCCTGTTGCTTGGCCGGCAAGGTCACCGGATATTACTCCTTCCAATTTTTATTTATGGGGATACGCAAAAAATGAGGTCTACGAATTTTCTCCGCCAGAAAGTCTCAGAGAGCTAGAAGACAGAGTCCGAGATGTTTTTGCTAATATTAACAGGAACACCTTAAAAAGGGTTACACGGAAGGTATTGGAGAAATGTCAAAAATGTGTGGAAAATGGAGGGAGGCATGTGGTGTAACTTATATTTTTTTTTCTACAACCGTCCTTAAAATCCTATTTTACACACTGATTGCAGTAGCTAAAGCTTGTTTTCAAGCACCGATGCGTGAAATACAATGCTTTCCCTAAAGGATTTACTTCACGCACCGGCTCAATAAGAAATGCATGGGCCGCCATTAATTTTAGGCACCGGGCCCGCACTGGTAATAATTTTATTAGGCGGCCGTGCCTCGCAATTTGTATCGTTGTCATGGTAACGAGTTGTCAAATTGCCAATGCAAACAGTTTAAAATAGACACTTTAAGTTCGAATAGTAATTTGAACAGTTTATTATTTTAAGTTATAATAAGCAATAATTATGGACTCTGATATAGAAATGTGTACTCCACCAGATATTACGGAAGCAGCGAAAACAGCTAGTAATTCTCTGTTACCTCAGAAGTCAAAGGAAATTTATGAAAACACGTACAATAAATTTATGACCTGGCGCAGTAAGAACAATATAATAAACCTTTTCTGAAAATGTTTTACTCGCATATTTATCAGAATTGTCAAAAAATGTGAAATCATCAACACTATGTCATTATTCAATGCTAAAAAGTACTATTAGCATTAAAAATAACATTGACATTGGTAAATATCCAAAAGTTCATGCATTTTTAAAACGGAAGAATGAAGGATATATTCCACAAAAATCTCGAATATTGGAGAAAGAACAAATTTTCAAGTTCATAAATAAGGCTCCTGACGAAGTTTTTTTATTAACCAAAGTGATATTAATATTTGGGATTGTTGGTGCTCTAAGAAGAAGCGAAATTTATAAGCTAAAAATGTGCGATATTCAAGATTTAGGAAGTGTTCTTGTTGTATCCGTCCCTGATACAAAAACCAAAATAACAAGAAAATTTATCATTACCGAGCATTTAGAATTATACAGAAAATATGCCGCCTTTCGTCCCCAAAATTATCAAGAAAACAAATTCTTCATCAAGTATCAAGGAGGAAAATGTACTCGCCAAGTCGTCGGGATAAACAAATTTGGAAAATTGCCTAGTGAAATAGCAAAATTTTTAAAACTACCACATCCAGAAAAATATACAGGCCATTGTTTCAGACGATCATCTGCTTCCTTGCTAGTTGAAACCGGTGCAGATTTACTTATGTTAAAACAACACGGCGGTTGGAAATCTTCAACGGTAGCTGAGGGTTACGTAGAAAATTCCCTTAACAAGAAAAATGATATTTCAAATAGACTTTTGTCAGTTCAAAATCCAAATATGACCTCGATCACAAGCAGCAATATTATTAACAAATCATCATCAAAGGAGGCTACAGAAGTTAAATTTAGTAATCTAACAAATTGCAACATTACTATTAATAATTACAATAATTATAAAGAAGAAAATTAAATAATTTAACTATAATTTCTATTAAAAAGTTACAATTATTATAAAGTAGAAAATTAAATAATTTAACTATAAGTTCTATTGAAAAGTTACAATTATTATAAAACAGAAAATTAAATAAATAGTTCATTAGTTTAATTTGTATTATATAAAGGAGAAAATTAAATAGTTTAATTTTATTTCGTACTTGTATTATTTACGGTTGTAGAAAAAGTATAGTGTGCAATACGTGCGTGAAGACTTTTATACCCTTGTGTGATATTGTGACCCTCGCCTTCGGCTCGGGCCACAAACATCACACTCGTGTATAAAAGTTAACTTCACGCACTTGTTACACAATATACTATTTATGTGTTAATTTAAATTTAGTTTAGGTATTTTCAATAGTGTGATAGTTACATTTTAGTCACTAGGTATTCACTGTTAGTATAATATCTTAGTTGAAAATCTGAAACATCGATGGTTGAATTAATATTTTTACCCATAAGCTAACAAGTTTACAATTAGAAATCTGAAATGCCTTTGGCTTGGTTGATGTCGGTCTGGAAATTGTTCTTCGTATGAACGCGCAGCTGCTTGTGTATTTCTATTTGCTTTAAAATAAAGTTCTATCATATCCAAATTCTCTTCGTTGGAATAATTACCCTCCATTTTAAGTAGTATAAGAAACTCAAATAAACTTTGTAAAAACTCGGCACAATGAGAAAATGATAACAAGTACTATTCACGAACACAAAATGATTGTTGACATGCGGCATTCTTTTGTTTCATTATGGCCGCCATGCGTAATCAAAGCCTACTTTAAAAAAAACAATTATTTTGGTTTTTAGAGCTCAAGAAAAATAATAATCTTACCTTGTTATACATCATTGGAAAGCTCTTAAAAAGATCTTTCCAAAAATACAATAATCCAATATGGCGTCGGTAAGAAAATAAAAAGTTGATGCCAATATCTCAAAAACAATTGAAGCTAGAAACTTCGTTTTACCTGCATAATGTTCCTCTAATAAAAGTGCCCTAATAATGTATAAACCATAAAACCATAATACGAGTCGTTTAGAAGCTACGGGCAAAAGTTGAAAATGCACCATTTTGATTTTTCCCAATTATCTTGAAAACCACAAAAGATATCCTAAACTTCAAAACGTCATCAAATTTGTAATAAAATTCTCTAAAACTTTCCTAATTTAACCCACCCTGTAGCTATAGCGGTTTACGAGATAGCAATGCATGTAAGCCAAATTTGGGACACATTGTATATATATATATATATATATATATTTTATATATATATATATATATATATATATATATATATATATATATATATATATATATATATATATATATATATATATATATATATATATATATATATATATATATATATATATATATATATATATATATATATATATATATATATATATATATATATATATATATATATATATATATATATATATATATATATATATATATATATATATATATATATATATATATATATATATATATATATATATATATATATATATATATATATATATTCCTTGTTAGTTCTGAGGAGGACAACCATATTATGGTTAAATAATTCCACAAAATAGATGTGGATTTATGCCAAAGGAATTTGCACCTGTATTGATTGCTACGGAAAGTTGCGTCACTTCTTTCCGTATTTTAGTAATAAAACTGCTTTTTCTACCAAACGTTGATTGAAATATTGGAGAGGTCAAGGATTCGGTTGGTTTTTGGAAATCAAATTATTTGTCTACCGAATTAATAAATAATAGTGGCATAACCTTGAATTCTTAAATCTCGATTTACGCGTATCTCATCATGTGACTTTACTTACGTCGATTCGATACCGATTGTGTTACCTTCGATTATCGCGATGAATTAAATTGATACGTTCTTTTCCTTTTATTCTCTCACTCCTCGTTGAGTTATGGTATCAGTTTCGTATTTCTCTTTTTACACTCACGTGAGTATCAAAATAGGTTCTTCTATTTTCCTTTAAATATATTTCCTCGTAAGAGAAAAGTAATCGTAAAAAAATCACTCTCGGAGATTTTTTCAGATCTTCCCGTTTCAGGGTTCCGAGATGCCGAGATATTTTCTCGATTCCGACGACCTGTCTGAGTGTTCGCATCATAGCTAAAAAACTCTATCGGATTTGGTTAAAATTTATTTTCTAAATCACTCAAAAATGTATTTAAAAAAAAATATTTTTAACATTTTCTTATTTTTTTTCCTCTAGAGTTCCTGATATACTACTATCATATAGTTTATTAAGGATCTATTTATAGGTGGCCAAAAGGTTTTTAGTTTGTGACCTTAGGGGAAAATATGAAAACAGCTCAAAATTGATTTTCTAAATCACTCAAAAATTTAATTAAAAAGATATATTTTTAACATTTTCTTATTTGTTTTTTCTCTACAGTTCCTGACAGTATACTACTATCAGATACTCATGCTACTTAGATTTTTTGTGTGATTGTTGAATTTTGAGTAATTACAATCATACTTTTTTTTTAAATATACTGCAAAAATAAATACCTAATATGATTTAAACAAAATAGAGTTTACTGAAGCAAGTATTTGTTTCCTATAAGCGAAACAAAAAACTTGTTTAAACTTATTTTGTTCACAAACAACATTAACAACTAAAACATATTTCATCAAATAATCACCAACATTTTCTAAATAAGGATTTGTCTTATATTTATTGCTTATTTCTGCTTCGTTACTAGTATGAGAGAATTTTTAGAATAATTAAAATACAGCTGTTTCAGACCCTTAAGATTATTAAAGTTATTTATTTTCACTTTTTCGATTGACACTAGTTTGGCTTTGCCCTGGTTTCTGCCAAAAATTCGAAAATGATTTAGTTGCTTTATTAGTTAAAACAGTTGTTTACTGCAATTTATAATTAAGATCGGTAAAAACCTCAAGGAATTACATTAATAATGGAGATTATATTCATCCAGCAATTTTTGTACTTCCATAACACACTTTTGAAAAGCTAGAAAAGCAGCGCTCTCCACAGTAGTAGTGTAGTGCTGCAGTATAGCAGTGGGAGTCTATAACTGATATTTAAATTTAAAAATGGTTCCCTTTAATAAACATTTGTTTAGCAAATATGGTTATTATAGAATAACAAAAAATTATTTAAGATTAATATTTTTTGTTTAAATCATTGCTTCAGTGAACCAAACAAATATATACAAAATTGGTTGATTTAAAACAAACGTTTGTGTAAACAATAATTATTATTTGCCGATTCTTTGAAAAGGCCCCAAATTCTCTTCAAATTTATTGTGTGTAACAGTGCAGGCACGTTGCTAGAGCTCAGTCTGGAGGGGTGTTTAAAACCTCTTGACAAAACTACTAAAAAAAAACAAAAACTGTCTTATTACTGGAGGGCCAAACTTGGGAAGTGGGCTAGGGGTGCCCTTTTGATCTAGCCAAATTTGATGTTGTTAAACTCTCTATAAGTACAAAAGAAGATGCAAACTTTTACAACAATTTGTATTTTGCTCATATCCGCCAAGATATTGCAGGTAGAGCAATTATATAGATGTAAAAAAATGATATATTTGTTGTTCGGCAAATAATCGGCTTTGACGAAAATTTTGTCGAAGATTTCGCCGAAGCTCTCAAATAACAATATTATTGCATTTTGATGAATACTTGACATCTTATTTAAAACTATCTCTATTTTGAGATATGTCAATATATTTCATTACTGAGAATCTAGCCCTTAAACCAGGCTGCGAAAACATTTTTATCAACACCTCCCACTTGTTGCTAGTGAACAACTATTTAGTTCAGCTGGCTAACTTTATGCTGACAGAGGAACTATAATCTCGAAGCTAATCTACTTGCGTAAAACGCTTCGGAAAACGAATAGTTTAGTTCAAAAACTCGAAATGGTGTTAATTCTTGCTACCGCTAGAAAAAATATAAGTTAGGGTTCATTGAATTTGGAATGACGTCAAAACAATATGCAAAAGTTATAAATCCGCACATAAACAATTTCAATAGTTATTAATAAATTAAGATTTAAAAAAGAAAGTTTAGTTTTTTGCAAATAACTCGGAAACAATTTAATATTTAAATATACGTAATACAACTTGCAACCACAAAAATGTGACGAATTGCTACTTCATATATTAATATCAATGATTTCCGTAGGCTTCGGCCCTCGACCGAAAGGGTGAGAGGGAAGCCGAAAATCGGCATAGACTCCGGCCAAAAAAATCACCTTCTGTCGGACTCTAGTGGTAAATAGTCATTAAATTTTTGTCATTTTACTTTTTCTATGTAATCTACATTTTAATGAGTGTGTTGTTTTTCTTATAATTTCTACATGACATGACTGTCAAAATCGAGCTTTATCTTCTTGTTTCTTTTGTTCCTTTTCAAATTTATATAGACAGAAATATAATTCACTGTCAAGTCAAACTTTGACTATGAATGCTAAACTTTTTTTTTTCAGAAGTTCCATAAAGGGTACAAAATTCTGCTCGATCAGCGTTAAAGTTCATTTTTGAATAATTTTAGAAATGTGCACGAACTTTTTTTACGTTGTTTTGAGCCTTAGTACCGGGATATGTCCTGGGACAAAAACGATATCCAAAATCCTATTTTTGCTTCAAGGCATAGGTTTACATTTTTTGTTTGTCCTAGGTCAAGAAATTGGGTGAAGTTGGGTTTAAAAAGCAACATATTTTTCGTTGTTAAAGAATCTTGTCGCTTTTTCTGGTGGGACTTGTCGACGCGACATCAGGATAAATATTTTGACAAGATGGATTTTCAACACGACATGGATTCAGAAATTTTCAAAGGTTTCCTCAAATGCTTTTAAAAGCGGTGAACATTTATATGGATCAAAAAATAGAATACATTTAACAGATCCTGTACATATTTCGCAAAGTTCAAACATGTTTCATGCCGAATTTTGTTTACCAAATGAAAGTAACTATTATAAAAATCGGAGTATATTCTTTCTTCCGTATTCGGGAGATTCAGAAGTAGTTTTATTTTAATTTTTTGCTTTATACGGGCTACCAGGTACCTATATAAAGTAGTTCCTAATTTGGTACTTTCTGAAACTCTTGGGAGCTCTTATTCTTATGAAACAAAGGAGTTTGTATAACGTGTATAATTATTATTTTAATTTATGCTTTTCTGATAATCATCACGGACCATTGAGATTTTCAGGGCTCAAAAACTTACATGTTATACAGGAAGAGTATAGGTAAGATTTTATAATTCTTTAGAAATTTCGGATTGAGAACTGTTAAATTGTTTTCTAGTATAATCGTGTAAGATATCGAGTTGGAATTACTGGTTGATGTAGGACTTTTGGCGACTTAAACAAATAAATATTTCGCATATAATTAATTAAAAATATATATAATTTATACCTTCGTTTTTAATCAGTCTGGTTTAGAGTTTTACATTAAACAAATAACGAGAAAACGTAAGCTGATTTCAATAATATTGGGTAGAAAAATAGTGTAGGTAAATGTCTAAAATTCATTTTGAGAGTGTGGTATTAAAAAACGTTGTAGGTATTATATTCAGATCATAACACATACTAATACATTAAAGGATTTGTTGTAATGATGTAATACTAACGTGTTTTTATAAAATCTATTTTGTAGATATTAGGTTTATCATTTACTTAACTATTCGTGGTAGTAGTCGATGGGAGACTGAAGCCTAGTAGGTACGCCAAATTGCAAAATTAAATTGGCCTTCGTGGCCTACCCCAAGAACTAAGGCTATTTTCTTATTCCAGTGTCGTTTTCCGGTTGATGTTCTCTAGAAAGAGGAGGGTCAGTGACAGTGAGTGATAGCGTTCAATCAGGATTCCTGTTTCAATAATAGGTAGAGGTTTCTACTGAGTTGCTAGAGAGGACATTGTCGTTTTCTTATGCTGGTGAATCTTACGATCTTCCTAACCAAGGCTACTGGTTCTCACTTTTTAAAATCATGATGGACGGTTTTTAAGAGTTTGTTCTATGGCTGTAAGTGACAATAACTTAGGTGGACTAGGCATAAAAATGTTTAGACTGGCCGTCATCCTGGCAAAATGTTTAGTTTATTTGCTTGTTGCACTAATAACTCTATTTGTTTAAAGATTCAAGTCGTGCTTTATTAAATTTCCACACATAATATGTAAATATTTTGCAGTTCCTCAAGGTTATTAAAGATTGTCAATTGTCTGTATACATTTCGGCAATAATTATGCCCGTGCGAGCAAATTTTCTCGCAGATTTGGTAACAGTTATCCAGTCAGTTCAGCTTAGTGGTGCAGTTGTGGTGAATTGTGTAGGATCTATGAAAAAATATTTGGGGAAATGCTGCGGGTACCTGTTTCTAGAAGAGGAATTTTACAAATTGCCTCATTCCATGAAGTACGTCATGATTAGAAGCAAGTATAACATCGCCTCCAGGGCTCTTGCAATTTTTAAGCCTTCACAACTTTTTGTATTCGGCTGAGCTTAATCTTTCCTGAAACTTGTAGGCCTTTGCTGCATTTGACCATTAAATTACAGCTAGAATTAACAGTCTTTTCAGTGTCAAGTAGTACGTTTCCTAGTAACGGTGATAAAACACATTTTAACCACCCTTTTACAAAGGATGTTACAATACATAGTGCCATGCGCTTTGGTGTATAAGGTTAGTGATTACTACACTTTGTTAGGCAAAACTCAAGGAGGGGGAAGGTTCGAGCCCTTGCTTCGTATGTAACTGCACCCATGACGGCTACTTTTTTTGTATTATCTTTGAGTTAGAATGATTTACAACTTAAAATAAAATTTAAAAACAATTTACTAGAATTTCAATACCGTCTCGCATTTCTTTGTCTCGTGAGACGAGAACAAGACCTAGTAATTGCGGGACCAGACGAGATATTTTTTCTGTAAACCCCTCGAGACGATGAGAATTATGCAAGGCCAAGAAATTGAATCAGTAATCAAAAATATGTAATGTTTGTAGTTAACTTTTTTTTATTAAAAACATGAAATTCAGAAAAACTGAATAATGTTTTTGTCTAGAACACATTTTTTTAACTCATATTAAGTTTTAAAAATCTTAAAAACTCTTTTTCTACTTCTCTATTTATAAAGGTAATTTCGAGTAATTTTAATTATTTGCCGTAGTGTTGTGTATAATTACTATTATTTTAAACCATCACATTCATATTTTATCCTATAAACTATTAAAATGTTAACAAAAACTTGGTGATTTTCTTCTCTCTAGTTCAGCTGTGGTCTAGATTGTGGCCCCATGATAGGCTGTGAGAAATAATATTTCGCGCAGTGTGACGTCACATCGAGACATGATGAATTTTCAATGCAACCATTCTATGTTCATTATATGTCTAATTTTAAAAGTTTCCTATGCAGTCATAGAAAAAGTATAGTGTGAAATATGTGCGAAAAGCACATTTCATATGTCTGCTGAACTCGCCTTCGGTTGGTGACATCAAACTTCCACACTCGTATGAAAAGTACGTGTTTCGGCCTTGTTGTACAATATTAAATTTGTCCGTAAAAATGCCTTTGCGTCAAGAAATCTGTTGCTGTAATTGCCAAGTTAAATTTCATTGTCTTTACTAATTCGTTTTCAAACAAATTATTTAAAAACTGTACATTTTCAAGAACCACTTTAAAAAATATATCCCACTGAAACTTATAACATCATTTAACTATTTTCCTACATTTTTTTATTTGTGACAAGTCGGTCATTTTCAACTTTGCTCTAGCATAGCTAGGCTCTATTTTCTACCTGTTTAGTTTCTACATATGACTGTGAACCTGTATGTATTATTTTATATTTTTATTTCCCTCGTAAAAGGGATGTATTGTAAGCGTGAAAAAATCGTCCTCCGAAATTTTTTCAGATCTTCACGTTTCATTGTCCCTAGATACCGAAAAAGATGTTTTCTCAATTACGTCGGTCTGTCTGTCTGTCAGTTCGCGGCATAGACTAAAGACTACTTATCCGATTGACCTCTAATTATGACAAAAAAATTAAGGGTCATTTGAAAACGATCTAGTAATATTTTGGTAAAAATCAAATAATGCGAAATTAAATTGCGGCATAGGGGAATGTTAAAAAATTATTATTAAAAAACTACTCATGCAATTTTTCTCAAATTTTGCAAAAAAACATCAAGTAGGTATTATGTGATAATATACTAATAACATTTTGGTACGAACCCAGGATGGCGGAACAAAATGGCGGCTTAATAAAATTCAGCCTGAAAAACTTCTTAATGGTTTGATTTCAAATTGTGTATCATAACTAATTATGGTATAGGGATCAACTAGTAAAATTGTGGTACTAATTCAAGATAGAGGCAAAATAAAATGTTGCTAATCGTGAAATGTTGTCTTCACATTTTAGCGTCCCTAGATGCCAAAAAATATCAATCCGTCGCGTCGTTCCGTCTGTCTTCGCGGCATAGCTTAAATCTATTTACCAGACTGACTTCATATTTTAGTCCAAAAATTAAGAGTCATATGGGGATGACCTGGTAATATTTTGGTAAAAATCCAATATCGCGGAACAATGTTAAAAAAATTAATTATCCAGTTTACCTCAAATTTGGCACAAAAATGAAGAGTTACATAGGACTGAACTGGTAACATTTTGATATGATTCCAAAATAGCAAAACAAAATAGCGGCATAATAAATTATTTAAAAAATACTGCTTATTAAATTGATTTCAATTTTTGTGCAAGAATTAAGTGTGATATAGAGAAACTGGTAAGTTTGTGGTACGAATTTAGAACGGCGAAACAAAATGGCGGCCAAATAAAATTTTTAAAAAATGAACGTAAACAAATTGTGTTTAATTGACTTCTTTGCAGAAAAATTAAATGTGGAAATGGGATAAACTGGTACGAATTCAACATGACTTAACAAAATGGCGGTATGTGTCAATGTAGAAACTACTTATTAAATTTATTTTAAATTATGCCCAAAAGTCAAAGTGGCATAGGTAGTATAGGCATAGTATAGTAGAAACAAAATGTCGACCAATAAAAATGTTTGAAAAGACAGTATGTAACACATACTGTAGCTATGTTCTGATGTAAATTGGGTCACACTTCTCTATTCCTAATAAATAAAAAAAAAAGTCATAATGAGACAGGTGCGCTTTCGTATATAGGCCAACATCCAGAGGGACAGCTGTGTAACTCTTGTTGTACCCATGTAGGATGGTAGGTGGTATAGAACATTTTACAATTTTTCCACGAACGGGTACAAATTGTTGTTCGATTTTTTTCTTGAAAACGAAGCTGCTAACTTCTGTTTTTCTAATTAGTATGATGATGCCTAGTACCATCATTAAAAAAGTACTACTACCAGTTTGACAGCATTTCCGGTTATTTTACAATAAATGCGGCTAATGTTGTGTTATTCATTGTGTCGAAAAATAAAATTAAGGAGATTGTATGTGTCTAATTACGCAAGCTAACAGAAAGTCTGAGTGAACAAACCTTTTTGTACCTTTTATCAGAAAGTATGGAACTAAAGCATGAATAGTTACAATTTATGAACTTTTATTTATAGTGCAGATTCACCTTTAACTAAACCTGACATTTTTATTAGTTTTATTTTTGCTTTTGTAAATTGTAAAATTGAAGGCAGTTCCCTTAATACTCATATTAACATTAAATATTAAAAATATATTATGCAATTTACCGATCGGCTAAAGGCAGCGTTAAAGAAGACATGTAATGTGAGGAGTTCTCTGTTGATCAGAATACATTTTTTTTCTTATTTTTTATTATTTAAGCTAAACTTTCAGTTTTTGAACAGAGTTTAGAATGCTGCCTTTTGGCAATATCCACAATTAATGAATATATTACATTATTTATTATAACACAAAGGGAAATGAAAGTTTTTGCCAATTAACAGTCGCATTTATTTATATTCATACTGTGGAAATATTACATTAAGCGAATAAATAACATGGCGTAAGGTATTTAGAAAACATACGCATATCCATCTAAATTTAAAAATGTTAAGGTCATCGATAACAATATAATCCGGAAACAGGTTTCATTCATTCGTTTTATAACTTCTATCTCATTACCGAATATATTAAGGGCGTTTGTGTTATCAATTAGGCTTAGGATAATTCTACGTTTCAAAATAAAATAATATGCATGCAAATATGCCTTGAAAAACATGAAAATATGCAGCTAAATATTTTAGAGCAATAAATAAATAAAACAGAAAATGTGTGGTAATAAAAAATGTATGCAATGCACGTTAATTTTACATTAAAAAAAGACAAGAAAGTAAAACTAAACCAATTCAAGCAACAGCCTTAATTTGTACTATTAAATAACTATATAAAAAATAATAAATATATATATATATATATATATATATATATATATATATATATATATATATATATATATATATATATATATATATATATATATATAATGAGATTGGTTCAGGAAAGTGGTCAAGCTAGGTCTCGACGTATGTTACTATTCTAGAATCATCTGTCAAACTATAATTCATATAACCGATTCTTGGTCATCAAAAACGATAAATTGTATTTACCCGGAACTTCTCTCGTAATGAATCCCCAATCGATCCTTTTATAAGTAAAATTCCAATATAAAACAATTTATTTTATGTAATATCAATAACTATTTGCAGGGCCAGGATTTTTCTTTAAATTTTAAACTGAGTCTACAACCATATTTAAAAAAATAATTTTAAAGATATTTATATTGTCTATTATAAGACTACTAATTTTTCACTATGCCTACTTAATTAGGATTTTTTTAAGTAGGTAGCCTGCCGATGGTATTTAATTAACGTAATAAGAAAAAAATTACAACTGCTAATTCAATAGTGAATGAAACATTACACAAAGGTTACAGGAAAATTCATAAAATTAATTCTAGAATATTTCAGTTTTTGGCCTCTAAATAAAGAAAATTACATAATATAAGTTTGTGATTTAACATTATTTTTAACTATTGAAATTGGGTTTTTAGACTTTTTTAAATTAAAAACTATTTTAGAATAATAAAATATTCGAACCTTAAGAAAACGAGTCAATAATTTGAATACTGAAAGAAACTTATATTTGACCAGAAATAAAAATTGGACCAATTTTAAATTAAACACCAACAATATTTTGAAGGCCCTCATAAAAACTAGGTTCCACTGGAATTAGTTATTTTTTATTAGTATCAAATTTTTATATAAAATTATATTCATTAAATTTTCTTCTTAGAAATTGCTCATGTAAAGGGTATTCCAGTAAGACGAATCGATGTTAACAATAAATAACACAATGTGATTTGTAAAAAAAATTGGATTTTTTTATCTATTTATGTTATTTGATACATGGCAATTAAGTGTGAAAGATAATGTCAGCCAAATATTCGTCACGGTTTCGACGGCACACCACCACTTGATGACCAAAAATTTTGATGACATCTCTATATATTTGCTCCTCGATCTCACCAATATGCCTTATTATCTCATTCTTTAGCTGTTGAATTGTTGTTGGCTTTTTGGCATTGACCTTACTTTTAAGATAACCCCAAAGAAAAAGTCGAAAGCCGTCAAATCGCAAGACCTAGATGGCCAGTTGACCTCGCAGTTTCGAGAGACTATGCAAGATGAAAACTTCTCATTCAATAAAGCCATTGTTTCATTGGCTGTGTTGCATGTGGCGCCGTCCTGTTGAAGCCACAATCGAAAACATCTATTTCAGGCCATAAAAAATTGGTCAATCATGGTCAATTGGTCACCATTCATCGTAATACAATACCCGGTATCATTTTCGAAAAAGTATTGTCCAGTGATACCGCGCCAGCAAAAAATGAACATCAAACAATGACCTTTTGCGGACGAATCGGCTTTTCAACAATCGCCCGTGGATTTTCATCAGCCCAAATGCGACAATTCTGCTTCTAACGAAGCAGCTGAGATGAAAATGAGCTTCATCACTGAAGATAATTTTTTTGTGAAAAATTCTTATTGATTTGTCCGGCAAATGTACGGTGCTTCAAATGATCAGCAGGTCACAATTCTTGAGTTAATTGAATTTTGTAAGCGTGTAGTTCAGGTCCTGCGCGCGATGCGAACCGAGGTACCTTATTTTCGGACACATTCTCGGGCTCTGCAGCCGTGTTTTCTACTGAATGGTGTTTACCCATGTGCCACCGACCGAGTGTGTGAATGTGTGAATTTAACAATTTTTCTGTACTTTCGGTGGAGCGGTTATGATGACTTCAACAATTTTAAAACATTGTTCGACTGTTCATCTTTCCATGGTTAAAATTATCAACGCCTGACTGAACTTGCTAAATCTGAAAACAAAAGACAAAAATCATTTGACGTTTAAGTCTTATTCACATGTAACATCGGTCCATCTTATTGGAACACCCTTTATAACATTTTCACTGATATTGCATTAAAAACAGGGCATTTGCATTTATTTACCCAATAAGCCGTGAATTTATGCTAATCATCTGTAAATAGTGCTTCTTAATAGTTAGATTTTGAAAAAAAATTGTTTTCTCAAATAATTAAAGTGCCCTTGTGCCGGTAAAATACTTATAAAAGCATTCAAGTGTGCTGAAAATTTTAGCAAAACTGTGGTTTTAGTTGACTTTATTCCCGCAGGAAGTTAACACCTATACATTTTATAGTGCATAGTGCAATTGATTAGTGTTCTGTGTTGATGATTAGCTTTACGTGCAGATAATTAGATTTTGATCCTAGAAAACGATTCTATTATGAGTGTCAAATCTGTATGGCCGATTCCATTCGAATTCATCATGGAACAAACCAACGGCTGGTTCTCTTGAAGATCTTGTAGATTGGTTTGGGAACTTATCTCCAAAATGTAGGAGCATCGTTTTTTCTAGTGCTTTGGCAGTTGTGTTTTGTTCTGCTGTATGTATAGGTAGAGCAGAAAAAGTGAAAAAGTGCATATTGCGCCAGTTGGTTTATATAGTTTTTCTCACTCAAGACTGATGCATGAGAAGTTCCATCTTTGTCTTTCTGTAGTAGGACTGCGGCTATTTCTGTTTGTTGAATGGCTAGCTAATAGCTAATGGGTCCATTGCCTATGAAATGGTGCCAGAATCTCTACATGTTTATAAAAAAATCAGCAATACACATTGTCAAAAATTAAAACTGAACTCCGTGCCATTAAAAAACACGAAACCCATATGAAACACGATATTTTTATAAAACCCCCTTAGTGCCCCCCCCCCCTCCCGGCAATAAACTCCACTCGTTATCACATGAAGTCCTAGAAAAAGTACAGTGTAGTAACACGTTTTAAAATTACTGTTCACACTCAAGTGATTCGCCTATGGCCTGTGCCACCACACTGTAAGATTCGTGTAAAAAGTGTTACTTTCAAATTTTCCTATATAATATATACTTGCAACAAAAACCTTGAAGAGGTTTTACATAGTATAGTAATGGGTAATACTGTTTACTTCTTTTTAGATAGTTAGTAGTTTCCGAGATTGTTCGTATATTTTTCAGCTTCAGTTCTAAACAGTTAAGTTATTTTCTTGTTTTCGTTCTTGGGCGCTCAAATCTGAACAAAAAAACCCACAGTTCTATCAACGAAATTCTGTTCAATGTTATACCAAAAATACATTTTTCTAAGGCAAGCTGAATTTTTCTGAGAGGTTCATTCTAAGTGGTAGCTCATGTAATGTGTCGCTTTTATATATATAATTTAGAGTAAAAACTCCTGTATTGTCAGCAGGCTGAACAGATGTTCAAAATAATGAAATTCTTCCTCGACTACAATACGCTAATAAATACGATAAAAATAAAAATAACATGAGGTTAATTTGTGAGCAAAGGAGCACGACATATGGGTCCGGAAATATTTTTATTCGGGCAAATGGCATGGATTGATTAAACCACAAAACGTTAAAGTAACTCCATATTTATAGCCTTGTTTTTGGGTGTTTTCGTTTTGACGATATATATCTAAAACGCAAGGCTCATTACTTGTCAATTATCCAGACCCTCGAGATTATTAACTGCTAGACAAGAAGAGTCACATATCGTTTCTTTTTTCTCGGAAACGTGGGGAGTTAAAGATATTCCTTATAGGATAGTTGTGGCAGATAATTGGATGCATATCGGAAAAGATTTCCTTAATATATCCGACGTTTTTTTTTTTGGTCGGAACCAAAAATTCACGGGTGTTAGATTTCTTAGGATTGCATTTTTCACGCAAGTTTGTTCTTAGCTTTGTTAAAACAATGGGAATTTTTTTAAAAGAAAAATCGTGGACTTGCGAGGCCTCACGTGTACGTCTCTGGAAAGGAAACAGTAACGAGTTTCTAAAGAAGCTGACATAATCCTGTCGGAGATATGGAAAATTCCGTTACCTGAAGTTTTTTATAAGACTGAGAAAAAATGGTAAATTGGCTTTACCCGGAACTTCCTCGTTATAAATCCTTCCTTTTATAAGGGATAGTTAAGTATAACTCTGTTTAACTTTGCACATAGTCGTCAAAGACAGATTAGATTGTATTGTAATCCGTATAGTTGGAACCCATCCAGGGACTTTCGCGTAACTCAAGTCCCAGAACTGCCAGTCCGTGTGGCACGGCATCCGATCAACTGGCAAGAGTCATTTATAGGTCGGTGTTACGCTATTGCCTGACATTCCTATTTGTCTCTTAATAGCATAATTTTTGTATTATATCTGTTAATACTAGAGATGGACATGTTATCGATATATCTCTAGTTATCGAAAGATTATCGACATATCGAATAACAATAGATAAATAAAAAAACGATATAGGGGTTCAATAATACCGATAGGTATTCGGTAACTATGTATAGTTATTAAATCATTCACTGGGTTACAAATTTATGAAGGTGAGGGAGGACCTTTTATCATCTCATTTAATTTAATTAATTTTATTTAATCATGTAATTATTAAATAGGTTACATATTTATGAACGTAGACTTTTTTTTGCTGTCGCTGATTTGTTTGCCGGACTTTACCCCTAGAAATGTCTCCCAAAACCGCCTTTGATGTAAGTATCGATATCGATTGAGTTGCTTTCGACTATCGATACGTAAGATCTATTATCGCTCATCCCTACTCAACATCAAGCTAAATATTGTTGTTGCGCGTGTATGGTAAATATATTAAATAATATGGTAAATATTACGATTAAATAGCGACGAGCAATTAATGAGACCATTTATGAAAATGTCTGATTGTCTGTCTATTCGATCGAAGTATAATCGGTCTTGGGTCCATATAAAAATTGTTTTATCTTTCACTTTTCTGGACAAAGGAAGGATTTATTTTGAGTGTAACTGAATCTAAAACCGATCTGTAAAATCCCTCTGCCTTGCTTTTTGTCCTGGACTGTAAAAGATAATACAATTTGTATATGGTTGTTTGCGGAACTAAATATAGTCATTCTTCACTATCCATGACTGCATATAAAGTTCCGAGTAAAGCCAGTTTACAGGTTTTTTTCTCCATTTTTATCTTTTTTTTAATTTTTTGATGATTTCACCTTTTCAAATTTGTAATAAGACGTTTATTAAATAAAAAAAAAAACTACACTGATACTAATTTTTTAAACATTTTGTTATGCCATCATTTTGCTCAGCCATATTGCATTCGCAGCAAAATTTCATCAGTTCGCCATTGTTCCACACTTTATTGTGGTGCAAAATTTGATGACATGAAGAATTAAATAAGTAGCTTTTTTATACTGATATTATTTTAAACCTTCTATAATTCTATTTTGTTACACCATATTGGATTCGTTCCAAAATCTTAACAGTTTATATCTACGTCACACTTGATTTTTGCACATAATTTGAAGTCAATTAAAAGAATAGTTTTCTACACCGATGTTTTAAACTTTTTATTATGCCGCCATTTTGTGCAACTTATAGCATTCGAACCAAGATCTTACCAATTCATCTCTACATCACACTTGGTTGTTTTGCAAAAGGTGAATTCAAATAAAGAAGTACTTTTTTTTAACGCAGATTTTATTAGGCCGTAATTTTGTTCCACCATATTGGATTCATAATTTCTATATCAAACTTGATTTTTACACAAAATTGGAAGCCAATTTGATCAGCAGATTTTTCGGGACGCCATTTTGTTCCGCCATATTGGATTTTTACCTAATTGTTATGAGTTGAGGAAGCATTTTTTTAGCTATACCGCCCAAATAACTCTAAAATGCGTCGATCTCTCAACGTCTTATTAACGGACGAAAATAAAAATATCTCCCGACAAAAAAGTAGGTTAAGATTATCGGAAAGTCAGTATGAAAACCGAACCTCCACCGAAGCGGGACCGTCTATGGAAAATTATATTATACCTGCGATTAACTTATAAAAGACCGGCAAGAGGGCATATAGTATGTAAACTCTAAAATGCGTCACCTCTCAACGTCTCTTATTAACGGACGAAGGTAAAAATATCTTCCGTAAAAAAAGCACGTTAATTGTTCGTTAAGATTATCGGAGAGTCAGTATTTTTATATTTTTTCTGTTTCAAAAAAGTTTATTTTTTTGTTTATTGAAAAACTTTCCTTTATACTGTTTTTAATTTGGCTTAACCTTCGGCTCGTTCGCTAGACTAAGGATGTTTTTATCGGTGACTCATATCGACCTGTCCCACTCCATATATCATGTGATTTATGTGCAGCAGCAGAATTTTTAGGTTTAATTCATATCGGCCCTGCATCAGGTATAAAGATTAAAAGTGCTCGTCTTTTGTAATAAATGGTAATATATAAAAAAAGGATAAGGTAAGAGCGATGGTAAGCGTGGTTAATCTATTCAGGTCCGTTATTTTTTTTACTAATTTATAATAACTCAGCGGAGTTATTATAAATTTGGCCTCGGGTGTGTTACATTTTTCAAATTTGTCACTTGACAGAAGATATCAGTGGAGGAAGTTAGCTATAGTTTCCGATCGATTTATCTCAGGATCTATCGTATTTAGGAAAAGAAACTACAGGTCGCTTGGTTGGGACCCCTTTCGAACTAAATTTCTGAACTGAATAATCTAACATGTTAATCTAATCGGTTCGACGTGTGTAATAAGATGACGAATTATACTAGGAATGATCAAAAGTTTGGGTGGGTTCAATAGAAATTATAAAATAACAATAATGCCAATATTAATACCATTAAGAAATTAGCGACTCTATAAATTAGAACTACATTTTTGATATTTACCAAACTACGTAGTATTTAAAAGTAGGCTATATGATTATTGATTGGCCGGAACGTTCTAGGAAACGTGGCAATGTCGTATCCTACGCATTACTTTCGTGAATAGAACGTAGTTGAATACACGGTAGTAAATTGATAGATAAAAATAATTCAGTTCTAAATAAATATGGAACGTAAAACTGTTATTTCCGTGGATTCGGGTTATTGGCAGAGTTTTCAGGTGTAATAAGGGCTATTTTAATTATAAAAAAGATTTTAAGTAAACAGTATCAGCTTGTTACAAAGTTGTGAAATTCCAGTCATCATTAAAATTAAGTACTGAAAACATAAGTGGCATAACTCCAATATTAAGGTTGTATAGTGGTCATGCCTTAAAATGAAACTAGGTACAAGAAAAACCTCTTCAGTCTGTGTTGCTATTCCGTGTTCGATACATAATTTTCTGTAGACGGGCAATTTTATTTTGTTTCGCCATATAACTTAAACTATTTTCGAAGTATATCAGTTGATAGAATAAACAAAATTATATAAACTTTATAATATACTTTTAATAAAGTAGAAAGGTTCAATAGCTTGGAAATCTATCAAACATCTGGAGTTTATTCTAACACGGACATTTTCAAAAGTGAAGAAAGTGTCCATATTATCTCAAAGAGACCTGGTAATGAACAAATTAAAAAATATATACACAAAGTCTAGGTCTCAGTCGGAAATAAGTTTATAAATTAAGTATAGGTTACATGTTTCGCCCTAACGGGCATCATCAGACCTAAAAAAAATATACATTACAATGGAAAATACCATTAAATAATATATAACTTTACCATAAACAAAACACATACAAAGTACATAAAACAAACATAACCAAACAAAGAAACAATGAAATACGAAACAAGGCCACGCTTGAATGACCAATCAGAGACGTCGATATAAATTTATTTAATGAGAGGCGCTAGGTCAAAACGAAAAAAGAAGAGATTGTTCAGGATTGAGTTTGAGAGTGAATATTCCACCAAAAATTCCATAGATTTCGCCAACTACTTAAAAAACATATCCTTACCACCAAATGCTAGACTTGTCTCTTTAGATGTTAAAAATCCTTTTCCCTAGCATTCCACCAATTGAATGCATTGATTTAACTGAAAAATTATTAAGAAACAAAAACTTACCGGCTGTCTTAATATCTGATCCCATTCTATTGCTAAAAACTGTGCTAGAACACAACTTTTTTAAATTTACAACATCTGATAACAGTGAACAAGAATTGTTAACATTTTTAGAATTTATCAATTCTTTGCATGAAAAAATATCCTTCACTATGGAGAGTGAAACTGATGGCAAACTTCCTTTTTTGGACCTTCTTTTAATTAGAAATGATAACAAAATTAGTTTTGAGGTATATAGAAAACCCTCCTGTACTGATAATATCATTCAGTTTACATCTAACTCACCATTTTCTCACAAATTTGCGGCTTTTAATTGTACAGACTTTTTATATTACCACTATCCCAATCTGCTTTTACTAAAGAATTAGATATAATAAGGGAAATTGCCTTAAACAATGGTTTCCCGATGAAAACATTCAACAAACTTTTTTATAAATTTATGAACAAATACAAACTCTCTTATAACATAATACATAATAATCTAATTAATACAAACAAATTCAGGGTTTTAACATACTTTGGAAATTTATCTCTACATTTCGCTAAATTTTTTAAGTCATTTAATATCTCCATATCATTTAAAATAAACAATATTTTAAAACAACACATAGTTAGAATCAAAGACAAAAAGGATAGTCTTGAGAAATCTGGAGTTTATTCCCTTCATTGTGGAGAGTGTCCTGCTGTTTACTTCGGACAATCGGGTAGAAAAACTTCGGAATTCCAGGAACACCTCAGCTTGGTTACAAAACATCAAAATACAGATATCTCAAATACAAAATCTGCCTTTGCGAATCATTTGTTATCCTCAAAACATCGTTTTTCCATATCTGAAAATGTAAATATAATTCACGAATGCGATAAAGGTAAGAAGTTGGATTTTTTGGAAAAGATGGAAATAACAAGAGCTAAAAAGAGCTCCATCCTTACCTGCGTTAATGAAGTGTTTAATTTTGAGCCTCATTTGATTTTTAACAATATTTCGAAAGAATAACTATATATTTTTATTTTGTATAACCTTCAAGCTTATCGCCTCTCATCAAATAAATTTATATCGACGTCTCTCATTGGTCATTCAAGCATGGCCTTGTTTCGTATTTCACTGTTTCTTTGTTTGGTTATGTTTGTTTTATGTACTTTGTAAAATGTGTTTTGTTTATGGTAAAGTTATATATTATTTAATTGTATTTTCCGTTGTAATGAATATTTATTTTAGGTCTGATGATGCCCGTTAGGGCGAAACATGTAACCTATTCTTAATTTATAAACTTATTTCCGATTGAGACCTAGACTTTGTGTATATATTTTTTAATTTGTTTTAACAGGTACATGTTAAGTCGCATTATTCATTTATAAGTGTTGTGATAAAATCTAATTTATTTCAACAAAATCATGTTTAGATATTCATTTGTTATATCTAATGACATATTCTAGCGGTTCAGATAAAACTAAAAATTTTCTATTGTGACTTTTTTTAGGTACTTCGAATCATGTACTAATATCGTAAGTCAAGTAGTGAAACGTAAAAGTAAGTGTAAGATGGATGTCATTGGATTTCATAATAAAATTGCTCTGTTCTGTACAGATCAGTCCCTAAAATTGTGAAATGTTATATAGTAAAAACAACATTTAAAGAAAGAATTGATAATAAATAATTGTTCTGTTCTCTACAGATCAGTCCCTAACATTGTGAAATGTTATATAGTAAAAACATTTAAAGAAACAATTGATAATAAATAGTTAGTTACGACACAATTTGCTATTATAGGACTCTACAGGGAAACAGATACGATGAAGTGAGTAAAAGTCCACATTTCTTTAGTCAAGAAAAAACTTAAATCTACGTTGTTCTGGCATTAAAGCTATAAATGAAAAACTCTATTACTGTAAAAAAAACTGGTTTAGCAAAATTGGAAAAGTAAATTCTGGATTTTTTAGGCTAAAAAATCGGTAAATTTACTTTTCCCGGAATTTCTCTTGTTATGAATCTTTCCTTTTATTAGAAATAGTGAAGTATTACCCAATTTAGTAATTTATTATATATATATATATATATATATATATATATATATATATATATATATATATATATATATATATATATATATATATATATATATATATATATATATATATATATATATATATCGCGGGGAATTCGGCCAGGAAATGTCTTTATTAACGTTTTATGTTTATTTGACCAAGCTTTCGAAATATTTTTATTTCTTCGCCAAGGGTCCTTAAAATTTAAACAAAAAAAACCCTTCTTGAAGAAATAAAAATATTTCGAAAGCTTGGTCAACAATTTCCAGTTTATCTCTATATCACACTTAAAATGCTTGCACAAAATTTGAAATCAATTTAATAAGTAGTTTTCAGGCTAATTTTTTAAATATTTTATTAGGCCGCCATCACGCCATTTTGTTTTTCCATCTTGGATTTGTACCCAAATGTTCATTTCTATGTTGATGAACACTTGATTTTTGTGCAAAATTTAAGGTAAATTGGATAAATAGTTTTTTTAATAATATTTTTTTAACCGTTCATTTTGTTTCGCCACATTGGATTTTACTAAAATGTTACCAGATCATCTCCATATAACCTTTAATTTGTGACCAACATTTGAAGTCAATCGGGTAAGTAGTTTTTTTAGTTATGCCGCGAACTGACAGACAGACAAACCGACATAATTGAGAAAACAATTTTTTTTTGGCATCTAGGGACGCTAAAATGTAAAGATATCTAACACCTGAGAGGGTGATTTTTCACGCTTACAAATATTTTATTTGGCCGCCATCTTCACCTCGTACCACAATTTTAACATTTCATCTCTATATCGTACTAGATTCTTGCAGAAAATTGGAAATCAATCTAATAAGTAGTTTTCTCAGGCTAATTTTTTAAACCTTTTATTAAGCCGACAATTTGTTCCGCAATCTTGGACTCGGACAAAATTTTAACAATTGATTTCTGCCTAATAGACAATCGACAATTTGTTCATCTTTTCAGCTACAAAAAGTAGATATGACATATCAACAAAGGGATGTATAATCCCGACTTAATCAAAAAGAAAAAGTAGAAAACTCTTACTATTAAACACACTTATTTCCAAAAGAAGGAAATAAAGAACATACATGGTTATAACGAATAAAGTACATGCGGAATATACTGTAATTAGGTAAGAATATTAAAAAGAATAACAACATTCAGCCTCTGCTCAGCAGATATATTCCAATTTAAGTTCAGAATAAAACGTTTCGTTTAATAGTAGCGTATTTATTTGTGTTTTTTAAAGACTTAAAAGGTGCTATAGTTTCAATTAATTGTATATTTTCTGGCAGTAAGTTAAATAGTCTGCAACCTAAGTAATGACTAGTTTATTTCGTATCGGATACCTGTGAAAGAAGCTATGCGAATTGAAGTTAATATATATATATATATATATATATATATATATATATATATATATATATATTATATCCTTTCTCACGAGCAATGTCACCTTCAAGTACGATGCCCTTGGTTCCCACCGTATCGGATGTCGGTTATCTCAAGGAGACGGCGAGTACCGAGACGCCTCGTCAGCAGAATCTGCCCAGCAAGCAAGTTCCCACTGACGCAGCATTCGGCTTTCATATAAATAGTGTAAATTGTAAATAAAATCATGATTCGTTTTTAAGCTTCTATACTGTTAGTTTAATTTTGATTTTGTAAATAAAAATATTTTTTAAAAAGTGAATTTTAAGTCGAGTGATATAACAAATTGGCGCAGTCGTGGTAGGATCTGGCAACGTTGGCAGAACAAGAGAACTCTAACTGGCAACGGTGGATCCCAATCCTGAAATCCAGAAGAACAAAGAAGCCCCATTTTGTGCATTGTGACGTCATCAACTTGGCAGAACACGCATCTACGGAAGGAACACAGAGTGAAGCCCCTGGTAGAACTAACTGCTAAGAACACGACGAGCGATGTTTCTACTCTGCTTGTAAGTAACGAATCATCACGTTTATTTTAAAAATAATATTTAATTAAATACCTGTTCGACTTTTCAAAATCGATCTTACATTTTATTAATTAGTAAAATAATCAATTATTCTGTTAATTGATTTTTCGATAAGCTAATCAATTATTCTGCTAATTGATTTCTGTATTTCTAAGTGTAACAACGTATAATTTGTGTATAATCAGTTATTCTGTTAATTGATTAATTTTAAAATATTTTTTGGAATTATTTTGACCAGTTATTCTGCTAACTGATCTCCAGATTACATTTGTATTTTTATTACAACAAGAAATATTACACAGTTTTAATTTAATTACACTAACTAGTTAATAAGAACTGTTTATTTTACGTTGGTTGGCATACTACTTTACGTACTGTCTATCAACATAAAATTTCGTAAAATATTTTGTGTTTTATATCCTTTTTATATTATATTGTGCTAGTGTTTATTGTGTTGATATATTGAGCAAATATGACGGAAAATGAAAGAATAACTGCAGGAGCAGCGGTAGCAGTAATCGAACCTTATAAACTTTCCGAGATTTTTTCTATTATCCCCGAATTCGAAGGTGATCAAATATTTTTACAAACCTTCCTAAATGCCTGCGAATGTGCATATGATATGTCTACGGGTAACCAAAAAGATCTTTTAGTGATTCACATAAAAAATAGGTTGCGAGGGAGAGCAGCGCAGCTGATAAGCTCCCGAAATCCACTTTCTTTTCTAGAGATAAAGCAATTACTTAATTCTCACTTCGGAGATACGCGAGATGTATCTTCTCTTATTCAGGACTTACAAAGAATGAGACAACTACCAAACGAATCTCCTTTGACTTTCCTTAACAGACTTCAAGTCCTAAATGCCAAAATGCATGCCAACATACAAAAATCCATACTCGCACCCAGTCAAAAGGCAGCCCAAATAACATTAATCGAATCCATGTCTCTAAATAGCCTACTTACTGGCCTGGAACCCCGAATTGGTCATATAATACGTGCAGGAAATCCACCTAATCTTTTGGAAGCACAAATTCGCATCAGACGCGAGCTCCAACTATCATATTTCGAATCCCAAAAATCTCCTAGACCCAATCCGCCTGCTAGACCTATTTTTCAAACTAATAAAAGACCTAATGTACAATCTCTTAAATGTCATAGCTGTGGTCGCAATGGTCACTTAGCAAATGAATGTAGATCGCAACAACGTCCTAATGGTTATACTTCCCAGAATTTTGGCAATTTCCAAAGGCCTAATACCAATCAACAATCAAATTCTTTTCAATTAAGCACCTCCTTTCAGTCGAATAGACCAAACAACGGTCAGCCAAGACCGCAGTACACACCCCATAACCAATCAAACCAAAACAATTTCCAACGTCAAACACCATTTAACAATTTTCAACGTCCTTCAGTAATACAAAATAATCCCCAACATCGTGCTCATGTTGTCAATTTCGACAATGACCAATATTCCAACAATAACTATTCCGAACCCCAATACGACGAGTATTGTAACCAATACGCAGGAATGTATGAAGATAACCCCGATTACGAATATCAAAATGTTGAAAATATTGATCAACAAGATAAAACGAATTACGATGAATATCAGGATTTTCTTCCCACTTCGAATCAAAACCATCCTCCTATTCGAACAATTTCAAATACCAATGCCGTGACGGAAATCCAAAATCAAATACAAACCCTGAATTTGGACGACATGAACCCGTCATTGAATTTCCCAGAACAACATTTTCTTTAAATCCCCTTCTTGCTGTTAACCCGAAAAATCTATATTACATAAAAGACGCATCTAACACTTTTAAACTACTTATAGATTCCGGAGCAGGAATTACGATATTTAAAGAAAACACAGTAAAACAATTTCCCCAACGTTTTCCCGAAAACGTTACGATTCAAGGCATCACAGACCAAAAACTTCTTATCACCGAATCAACCCTAGTTCCTTTTCAAGCCGGAAACCCACATAAAGTTTACATATACGATTTAGATATTGATTTCGATGGTATTCTAGGACTCGACTTTTTAGAACACTATGAATGCACCATCGACTTAAAAAATAAACAACTTGTTACAAATTTTAAAACTTTACCACTGTTTAAGGCAGAAGAAAACCTCGAACAAAATAATAAAATAACTAACGTAAACAATTCTAACGAAATTAAGATTGAAGGTAGGACCGAACAAATTTTTAAATTACGTTGTGATTTAGTCAACACCGATGCTATCCTATCTAGGCAAGAAATCGAAAAAGTTCACATTCCAAACGCAATTGTCCATGTCAATGAAAAAGGCGAATTTCTAACTTCTGTAGTTAATGCAAACGCCATCCCAAAAACTATTAATTTTTCAGATATCGAAATCGAACCTTTTTCTTCTCATTCGCTACTCAATTACAATTTATCTGATAAACAACTATCTCCTAACCGCATTCCCAACATTAAATCCCAACTTCGTTTAGAGCATCTTAACGAAGAAGAAAAAGAAATAATTACCAATCTTTGCGTAGATTTTGAGGACATATTTTACCTCGAAGGTGACAATCTTACCTTTACCAATGAAATTAAACACCAAATTGACACCATTGGTGCAAAGCCTGTTTTCACCAAATCATACAGGTATCCCCATATTCACAAAGAAGAGGTAAAAACTCAGGTTAATAAAATGTTAGAACAAGGAATCATAAAACCCTCTATTTCACCTTGGTCATCTCCAGTTTGGGTCGTCCCCAAGAAACTTGATTCATCAGGCAAACAAAAATGGAGAGTAGTCATAGATTATCGTAAATTGAATGACTCCACGGTAGATGATAAGTACCCGCTTCCCAATATTTCCGATCTTTTGGATCAGCTAGGCAAGTGCCAGTATTTTACAACCCTGGATCTGGCTTCAGGATTTCACCAGATCGAGATAGACCCTAAAGACATTCCAAAAACTGCTTTCTCTGTCGAGAACGGACACTACGAATTTATAAGAATGCCCTTTGGTCTTAAAAACGCCCCGTCCACTTTCCAGAGAGTAATGGACAACATCCTTCTAGGCATTCTCAATGAACGTTGTCTCGTCTATATGGACGACATCATTGTGTATTCACCCACAATCCATGACCACATAACACGCTTACGCAAAGTTTTTAAACGTCTTCGAAAAGCAAACCTCAAAATACAACCTGACAAATGTGAGTTCCTGAGAAAAGAGGTAGCATACCTTGGTCACCTAATCACTCAGGACGGAGTTAAACCTAATCCCACTAAAATCGATTGTATACAGAAATTTCCAGAACCAAAAAATTCAAAAGACATAAAATCCTTTCTGGGTTTAGCTGGTTATTATCGTAGGTTTATTCCAAACTTTGCGAAAATATCAAAGCCCCTTACCAGATTGTTGAAAAAAGATATCAAATTTGATTTCGACTCAGATTGTCGTCAAGCTTTCGACGAACTAAAACAATTACTGACTTCTGACCCAATTCTCATCTATCCAAATTTCGATGAGCCTTTCCTACTAACAACGGATGCAAGCGCATTTGCGATAGGCGCTGTACTTTCCCAAGGTCCCATTGGCAAAGACTTACCCATTGGTTATGCCTCAAGAACATTATGTAAAGCCGAAACCAATTACTCGACAATAGAAAGAGAACTACTTGCAATTGTATGGGCCGTGAAATATTTTCGTCCATATTTATTTGGAAGAAAGTTCATTCTAGTCACAGATCATCGTCCCCTTACTTGGTTACTTTCTATTAAAGACCCAGGTAGTAGATTAGCACGATGGCGGCTAAAACTAGGAGAATATCAGTACGAAATAATTTATAAACCGGGAAAAATTAATAAAAACGCTGATGCTTTATCTCGAATAAAAGTAAATCATTTCCAAGAATGCGCAAAGCTTCAAACAAAAATATCTGTTTTTGCATCAAATGAGACAGAATCCGAAGAACCTATCGAAGAACCTAAAACCTATGACGACGATGTAATAGCCGAAGAATACAATAAATTCGTAAGCCTTTACGAAACCAGATCCCTGATCGATTATTCTAAAATCGAAACAACCAACGACCAGCTGTTGGATAAGTCACACAAAAATATTATAACGTTCTTTCGACAAAATAAATTAGAAGAACTACATCATAAGATTCTTGACGATATTTTCGAGGAAAACATGGAATTTAATCCAAAACAAATAAATATTTTCTCCAGTAAATCAATAAAAAATCGTAAATATTTCATTATTCCTCTCCCGTTTAACCCAGAAACTGTCACACAACTTCTCTTTTACATTCTCTATACCGGTCAAGACGAACTTGACATCTCTTGTACCTATTTCGTGGAAAACACACTCGAACTTCCTATCCTTGAAATATTTTCGTATATTTTTGCAGACAAAAATATAAAATTAAGTATCTGCCAAAACATCACAACAACCCCTAATGAAGACGAAATACCTCAGATCTTAGATCATTACCATCGCGGAAAAACCAACTTACATCGCGGAATTAACGAGACGTTAAGACGCATAAAAGAAAAATACAATTGGCCAGACATAATAAAAGCCGTAGAAAACTTTATTAAAAGTTGCGAAACTTGCCAAAAAGTAAAAATCTGTCGTAAAAATCTAAGCAGTCCCCTAGTCGTAACAGAAACGCCCAAAACACCTTTTGAAAGAATAAACATAGACATATTTGAATACCTAACTCGAAATTACGCCCTAACAGTACGTGACGAACTAACAAAATTTACACAAGCTTACCCTATAGAGGATAAGACAGCAAAATCTGTTGTTAATACACTTCTTGTATTTTTTCAACATTATGAAACTCCGTTACGTATACATTGTGACTATGGCCGAGAATTCAAAAACACCTTAATGAATGACCTCTGTGAGCTTTACGATATCAAACTAACTTTCTCTAGCGTAGGACACCCTCAATCAAACGGCTCTGTTGAGAGATTTCACGCGACACTTAGTGAAATGATACGAGCTAATCAAACTGAAAACCCTGACGAACACCCGTTTAATGTTCTTCCTTATGCAACTATATGTTATAACAATACCAAAAACAAAACGCACGGTTTCACGCCTTACGAACTTATTTTTGGACACACCTCATCTAGACCACCCGAAATCCTATATAATGAAAAACGTCTTATTTCCAAATATATGCAAGATCTAAACAATCGCATGCAATACCTTTATAAAACAGCCCGAGCCAGAACATGTCAACAAAAAGAAAAAGCCAAAGAGCGCTTCGACCAAAATGTTTCTGCTCACCCCTATGAATATAATTTAGGAGATAAGGTATACATTAAAGAATCGCAAAGCAAGGACAAAAGCCAAAATAAATTTAACGGTCCATTTGAAATAATCGAAATTTTACAAAATTCAGCAATTCTGATAAACCCCGAATCTAAACAAAAATCTAAAATAAATTTTGACAGACTGAAACCATACTATGAATAATTTTTCTCTTCTAGGTTCTTGGCACTTTCAACAGCCACTCAGTCCCAATACACTCTAACACCAATAAACAACACCTTAGGAATTTTCTTTCATGAAGAAGCGACCGTAAAAATCTCAAATGATAAATGGACCCTCCTTGTTTACAAAGACCTCGGACCAATCAAAGAAACAATTAGTAATAATGACAAAATATTAGAAAGCTTATTAAACACTATAGACGAAGACGTACCGCGAATGAAAGCCTTTAAGCCGCAAGTTCAAACTCATGTTAGTCTCCTTAAACAAATATCAAACGCCGTTAACCAAAAGTACACTGAAATAATGGCCGACACTAAAAAGTACATTTTTAGAGAAAAACGTGGTATTCTTAATGGTATTGGAACCATTTGGAAATCAATAACTGGTAATCTTGACGCCTCCGATGGTGAATATTTCAACGAGTGCATCGAAAAGTTAACCCACGATGAATACCAAATAGAAAATCTTTTGAAAAATCAAATATCTGTAACTACCTCTGTTATCAAAAGCTTTAACGAAACCATTCAAAAACTTCAAATTGACGAGGAAACCTTTAATAACGATATTAAAGAAATTCGCGAATCAATTATGGATATTTCCGATCATCTCAAATTTTATCAATCACAACTCGATATCCTAGACTTGTGCGAATCACTAACAGAAAGCTATTCATTTATCGAAAATACTTTGAACGATGTTATAAACGCTGTTACATTTGCACGTTTAAAAATTTTGCACAGTTCAATCATCACTCCATACGATTTAGTAGACTCATTAAAGCATATATCGCAGTCATTACAGAAGAATAATTTTCCCTTGCCGATATATTATTCAAGCGTAGCTCAATACCTCGACATAATAGAATTAAAGGCATATCAATTAGATACTAGAATAATTTTTGTACTAGAAATACCTTTAGTCGAACCTGAAAAATACACTCTCTATCACTTATATCCTATACCGATTCTGGATAATCGAACAGGCCTTCATCACATTTTGTCAATAACTAATAAACTAATTGCGCGAAATGATGATTCTTTACTTTATACAACCATCCGCAATATGAAGTCCTGCAAACCACTAGGCAACCGTATGTTCATCTGTTCCAACATCCTGCCATATCCAATTGATACTGATGCAGTCTGCGAGGCTCAGCTTCTGAAGAGACTTGATCATCTACCCAGAACATGCCAAGTTTTAGTCATTCTTGCCAAAGACTATAACATTCAAGAAATCAGTCAGAATTTATGGTTGATAGCTGTTGCAGACCCCCTCTGCCCGTCACAATAAAATGTGAATCCAGAGATATAGAGACTCAGATCATCAACACAAATACTTTGATGAAACTTCAACCCGAGTGTAGTGCCTTCGTTGGGAGTACAAGAGTTCGTGCCCAGAAATCAGTTGATGTTTACGACAACGTAACCTACAATTACCACCCAGTCAACATCCCTTTTGACTGCTGTAACCATATGCCAGAGAATATTCACTTACCAGATTTGAAGCCACTGAAGCTAAACAAAATAGATGTAGAGGACCTGAAATAGCCCAGCACAAGCTAAATCAGTATGCCGATCAGCTGGATCAATTGGTAAATCAGCCGTTCGTGAAAAAACACATAAGTTGGTTCACGATTCTTACAATAACACTCATTATCACACTGATTGCCTTATACATCTTTTGCAAATGTCGAAGACGAACACGTAACATCAAGATTGGAGTAGCCACTAGCAACGATGACAATCCACCCTCTCCACCTAAAAGAGGATCTAACGTTATACAATGGAGAAGAATAATTCCCAGAAGGAGACCGAGCATCCGCCTTGGCGACCCGATTGAAGAAAGTGAAGAGATTGAACTCAACCTCAATAAGCAGAGGACCTGAAAGTTGTCACCACGCGTCAACTTTCATCTTAATGGGGGAGTTGTTATATCCTTTCTCACGAGCAATGTCACCTTCAAGTACGATGCCCTTGGTTCCCACCGTATCGGATGTCGGTTATCTCAAGGAGACGGCGAGTACCGAGACGCCTCGTCAGCAGAATCTGCCCAGCAAGCAAGTTCCCACTGACGCAGCATTCGTCTTTCATATAAATAGTGTAAATTGTAAATAAAATCATGATTCGTTTTTAAGCTTCTATACTGTTAGTTTAATTTTGATTTTGTAAATAAAAATATTTTTTAAAAAGTGAATTTTAAGTCGAGTGATATAACATATATATACTCTAAGAGTTTGTGTACTCTGTCCAGGTCCTGTGCGCTTCCCTGTAATGCCAAACCATAGAACTTGACTGGATATGCATTAGCGTAGTAGACAGTTACTAAATCATAAACACTTAATTAGTTTTTTAAAGATTTTATTATAAAAAAAAATATTAGAACTAACATAATATATATGTAGACTCCACTCAAGGTTGGAATCTATTGTGAAGAACTTTGTACTATGACTAATGTCTTATTATTAAATAAAATATTTAGATTTATTTTTTGCCCATGTTGTTCTTAAATTCCATAGACATGGTTTTTGATCGATAATAAGGTTATATTTTTCTACGCCAATTTGAAACTCAAACAGTGTTATCTTAATTTTCTCCTCCAAAAAAATCTCATTTTTGGCGGAGATGACTATGGTCGTATCTTCAGCGAACATAAAAACGATTCTAAATGTATTCTGGTAAGTTGTTTATGAATAATGAGAAAATTAGAGGACCCAGAAAACTGCCTTGAGGGGTACCTAAGTCACAATTTATCGTCTGTAAAAAAATATTACTTATTTGTATTGTCTACCTTTCAAAAAAGATTTAAGCCATTTACTTAATGGCCTTTTTGGGTCTATGGTATCAAAGGCTCATGTTAGGTCAAATAATAGAGCTACAACTTTATCATTCTTATCAAGTTGATTATATATTATTATATTTTGTAGGAGGTCAATGGCTGTGGTTTCAGTAGAGTGTTTTTCTTTAAAACCATGCTGATGTGAGGTTAGAACTATATTTTTCTCAAGAAAGGGAATTAGCTTGATGTAAATAACCTTTTCGAAAACTGTTAAAACACAGTTAAGTTAAGATATAGGCCTAAAATTTTCAATTAGAGGATCACCTTTTTTAAATACAAATAAGATACTAGCTTCTTTTAGTCGCGAGGGGAAAATACCTTTATAAACCGACATATTTATCAAATAAACCAAACAAGCAACTACTTTAGAAGAACACATCTTTAACAGAGTAATAGGTACCTCATCTGGCCCTGTACATTTTTTATTGGGCATTTTTTTTATGGCAGACCTAACATTTTGGTGTTATATTAGCATATTAAGTTTCCGATACAGTGAACTCCTTTGATAATTGTTGCTGAAGTGACAATTTAATTTATTTTTAAGAACAGTAGATAGATAATTACTAAAACTATTTGCTATGTCTTCATATTTGATTAATGAAATATTTCAATTGCAAGAAAAGTTAATTATATTCCAAGTGGTTTTTGTTTTATTCTTTGAATTATTTATTTTTCCGTTGTAATAGTTTTCTCTTTCTTTTTTAATTTTTATGTCTATTTCTTTTTTAAGGAGTTTATATTTATTTTTTCTTTATAAGTCTACAGTAAGCTTCGGTAGCCAACGTAAGTTTTTGAGTTGTTAAAATCGTCAAGAAGTTAATATTTTTTTTAAAGCTTCTTAATTTCTTTATTTGGACAGCTTACTTGAATGCATAAAAAAAGGCCCAAAAGTTACCCTCCACATCGCCCTGAGTGAAGTTTATTTCAAAAGAATTAAAATAAACATTAAATTCGTTAATCGAGCCACTGTCAACCACCCAATGGTACCGGACCATCTCCCGTTGAACCATTTCTGGCAATATTGTTTGCTCGTCATAACAATATACGAGTATAGATGCTTGATTTGGGTGCAAAATTTGAAATAAATTGGATAATTAGTTTTTTAGTAACGGCCTCCATTTTGTTCCACCATATTGAATTTTTACCAAAATGTTACCAGGTCATCCCCATATGATCCTTAATTTTTGACTGACGAAATTGCGAAAACAGGTTTTTCAGCATCTAGGGACCCTGAAACGTGAATATGCAAATATCTCGGAGGGTGGAATTTCATGAATACAATACTTGCCTTTTACGAGTGAAGTAAAGAAAAACGAAAATAAATTCGAAGCTATTTCTTGATAGTATCTAGAAACATTTTGCATAAGGTGAATTTTCGACTGTAATTACTAAATCTCTTGTGTTGAAAAAATCTAGTTTCAAAAGTTTAAAAACAAATTTAACACATTTTAGTTATGAATATATAATTTAAAATAGTGAAGTTTCAAACTAGATTAATGTCGAATTAGATCTTTTTTTATGTTCTATGCATAATGTAAATACGAATATATTTTACATAGTTTTTCTGTTACAAAAGTAAAGTAAACTTTAACGAATTATTGTAATAATCCGATACATAATAAGGTGTGACTGTTACCCAAAAATAATCAATAAACGGCTATTATTTACTCTATTTCAAAATGTTGCAGCTAAAACAAAATTATTCGAAATAAGTTTACTATAAAATGTGCAATTTTTCCTAAAACCTCAACACACTTACTTTTTATCTCATACACACCTGGATATTTAAATAATTATCTAATAATACCTGGTACTACCAAAGTTTATTTTGTACTATCTAATTTGTTAAACGGTAGTCATGTGTTGTTTACTTTACAATTGTTATACGCATAAAATAGTACATTTTATGTTGAATAAACGGGTTTCTGTTATCAAAGACAATAAAAATATTTACACGTTGACAGTTTGATTTGGCAAAATATTACTAATAGAGTTCATTTATTATTTTGACCGAAGTATATTTTTATGGCTCTTTACAGTCCCTACTAATATCAAAGTTTACAGAATACTATAATATTGTATTCGGTAAACTTTGCTAATACCATATTAATGACTTTCGCAATACTACATTTGAATCAATAATTCATTCTAGTTTTTGATAACTCTTGATAACGTTTTTATTGATCTTTTATTTTTATACATATGAATTAGCGAATATCTTAGAGGATTTAAAAGTTAAATAATTATAAAACAAAATCTAATATTTTTAGTAAATCAACTACTTTCGTAAATCGGAATTTATTCTCTAATAGGTAAAGGTGTCCTATTATAATCATAACTTATAGACTATTGGGCGCCTTGTGCATCCTCCCTGTGAAGACTACACATACTAGGCGATCCATCATGATGAAAATCATGATATCGCCTGGGGGATTTCCCTTAAGCTGATAATGATCGATCAACGTTCTCATAACTATAGATTACCTGGTTGATGAGAGAGCAGAACAGTCACATAGTAAATGTGTTGATATTGTTCCATTTTCTTCCCCACGACCTCCTCAAAAAGATTTGCAACTTAGTTTCATATTCTGACACTGTTTTTTTAGCAAATGGTGTACAGTCAAAATTTACAAATTGTGGGGTTCTCTTCGATACTGACAGATATATCATTGCTTTGCTTAGAAACTCTTTAAATTTACTTGTGGATGTCTTCTCTAATAATTTGTCCTTCTCCTGTAACCGACAATATGTTTGGGGAATAGATTCAAAAATTTCCTTCCTGCCATCTTGGCTTGTCAGCGTATTTGTTACATTTGCACCAGGGGCGTGCAGTCCATGGAAGCAAGGGAAGGAGTGCTTCCCCCTATCGTTGGAGTAGGTTCTTTGTTTGAACGGCTATCCGGGTGTTGTGTGATACGTACGTCGCGTCGTGCATTGTGCGATATGGAAGTCAATAATACAGACTTGGATATGCAAATACCGTCAACTTCGGCTGTTGGTAATAACATTGAAAATGTTGGAGAATTTAGTAAGAAGAGTGTGTGTGAATGTATGGTGTGTATCTTAATAATAAAGGGATTTTCAACATTAAACTTTGCTGATAAGCTTCAAATAATTTGCAAAGGTAGGGCAAAACCTCCTATGAAAAATTTAACGACACAAATGAAAAACAGTATTAGACATTTTTATCCGGAAAAACAATACGAACAATTTAAATGGCTAACAGGGTGTGAAAATATAAGTAAATTATTTTGTTGGCTATGTTTACTTTTTGAAAATGAAAAAGGTCTCTGGAATTAAACTGGTTTTTCCGATTTAAACAATTTCCACAAATCTGTAAAAAGACACATTATGTCCAAAGCTCATTTGCAGGCCGTCATAAAAGAAAAAGTCCTCGGCAAAACCAGAATTGAACACACCCTTAATAAACAGTTTGAAATTGGTCATCGCCAACACAATGAACTAGTCGATAAAAATAGGCAAATATTAAGAAGACTTATCGATGTTGTTTATTTTCTCGGACAGCACGAATTGGGATTTAGAGGTCATGACGAAACAAGGGTTTCTTCAAATAGAGGAAATTTTCAAGATTTACTTAGTTTAATGGCTAAATATGATGATTGCTTAAAACATCATTTAGAGCAGTCTAGCGTTTTTCGCGGAACGTCGAATCGAATCCAGAATGATTTAATTTCCGCTATTGCAACCATTATTCTAAAAAGAATTAAGCAGGAGATTGGCGAGGCGCGGTTCATTGCTATTGTTCTGGACGAAACAACTGATATCACTAATTTTAGCCAATTATCTATAGTAATACGCTACGTTAAAACAGACGGAAGTATTCAAGAGCGATTTTTAGGTTTTAAGAATGTGTCCGAAAATCGTACAGCAGATGCATTATATACCGTAGTTTAAAACGTTATTAAAGAAATTAATGGAGAGAAAAAATTAGTTGCTCAAAGCTATGATGGAGCTGCAGTGATGGCAGGACAATTAGAGGGTCTGCAAGCTAAAGTTCGAAAAATTTTCCCCAGTGCTGTGTTTGTCCATTGTTTCGCTCATAAATTAAATTTAGTTTTATCCTAGTTCATCAATTACATTAAAGAATGTAAAGTATTTTTCGTTATTTTAAGTGACATGGCTGCTTTTTTTTTCCAAGTCAACAAAACGTACACAAGCTTTGGACTCCATTGTCCACAAACGATTGCCCAAAGTAGCTCCTACTAGGTGGAACTATAATGGAAGACTTGTGTTAACAGTATCTGAAAATCGTGAATCACTGATTGAACTATTTGAGAATATGATAGAAAATAATGAAACGTGGGACTCAGAAGCAATAAATAGTTCGAGGGGGTTTTTGGACTGTTAGAAACGAGATTTTAATTTTAATTATTTGTTGAACATAGATTCAGAAATATTTCCATTCTCGGACAATGTTTTTAATATATTACAAACTAAAACAAATGATATTGCTTTTTGCCTAAAAAAAGTAGATGATTTTAAGTCCATGTTAAGCCAAAAAATGACTTTGACCTATTTTGAGAGAAAATGTAGAGCCCCAAGCCAAACGTGTTCGAACAAAGGTGGGAGATGTTCAAACATCATACAGCATACATTCAGCACCAAATAAACTATAGATTTAACGGTTTAAATTCCTCGAGCGCTGCAATTTTGATGCATTTAAACTATCCTAAATAACCCTAAGGAACTAATGCAATTTTTAACAGACAAGGAGCTGGAAGATGCCTACACCGAAGTGTCGAAATTATGTGAATTAGTATTGACAATACCTGCCACAAGTTGATCAGTAGAACGCAATTTTTTAACACTTAAACGTATACAAAATTTCGTGAGGAATTCAACGGGGCAGGAGAGACTTTCGCATACATCGCTGTTGTCCATTGAAAATAAACTTCTCCAAAATATGTCGGAGCATCGACGTTTTTATGATGACGTCATTGACGGATTTGCAAAAAATTATCGAAGTATCGAATTACATTACAAATAGATAAGTTTCTAAAAATTGCTTCCCGTTCTTAAAATTTCACCGCACGCCCCTGATTTGCATTGTACAAGTCTGTTAACTTCGCTTTCAACCTGACGAAAATAAAAGTTTATTTGGAGATATCTTCTAGTATTTTGATATTCCCAAACAGACCCTGTGGCTGTTTTGTTAAAATTCTGGGCTAGTAATGATGTTTCTACATGCAATCTCTCTTGCGGTGAGGTTAGTCTATTAGCAACTCATTGTAAATTTGCAGACTACAAAGCCGTGTATTGTTTCTTTAGCAGCGACCTCGTGATATGATGCGTCAGTGTACTGCCATTTGGCAATTTATATGTATCAATGAATTGGCCTATATATCATCCACATGGTGCATCAATATTTGATGTAAATACATCTGCATGAGTGCAACAAAACATTCAAATCTGAAAATTAATTGTTAAGAAGAGATCCACTCTGTGTAAACGAAATATATTGTCAAAATAATCACGGACTTTTAAAAGCTGAAATGAAAGCAGAAATCAGTTCATTGGATAATGTAGCAGATGGATTAAGCAGAAAAAGAATACAAACTCTATATAGCTGTGGCTGTGAAGTCCGCAACGTCCCTCTAGCGTCGTTTGTCCAGCAACGTTGCTGGCAACGAATCTGCAAGGCCGGTACACTACTAAAGCGGAGCGGCAAAGTATATATTAGCTTATTAATAGAGATGTTTTTATGCTTTGCTACGCAAACAACGGATTTATCACGATAATAATTATTGAAATAATAAAAATTAAAATTATTTATACGAGAATTTGTGTCACTTAGATACTCTGTTTGTGATTCCAGATTTGGTTTAAATATATTAACCAAAATTATGTGATACGGAGGTGAAAACACGTCACAAAGTTTTAAATAAATTGTATTTTTTAAAGCAACGTAGGTGGTAGTGTTTTTAACCATAATTAAACTTCCGTTTTAATATAATGTCCAAAAGCAGGGGATACTAGGGTAAAGACACTGCCATAAAACTAGAAATAATTGTTCCAGTTACAAATGGTGGTGTTGGCTTCTTATAATAATCAAACTGTAGTTTGATTATTGTTATGCAGGCCAAAATATGGCGATAAGGGGGTAAAATGATCCCTATAATGTTTTAAAAATCACATTTTTGAAGCAAAACTTGTTCCACTTACAGACTCTGGTAGTGTTTTATGCTTCACGGGAGAACCGAACTCTTTGTCTCAGGGCCATAATTACGGCAGCCACTTAATGTAACCAGTGGCTTATACCAGTAGTGATTCCATTTGTTCAATATTTGGGCGACGATTTCATTTTAGTTTGAGAATGCGCGTCTCCATACAGCTGCAATAGCCAATGAAATTTTCAAAGCAAATGGAATCAGTGGAGGCTCGTGGGTACGAAAGTAGGTTAAGCGTTAATACTACTTACCGCTTATAAGAGGTGTATCAGTAATAGAAAAAACCTCGGAAAAACCAAATATCAAATATATTTTAGTTTTAAATAAGTATAAAACGTACAAAGAAGGAAAACATTAATTTAAAAAACGCAAATCTTATTGGTTTAAAAAATATCGTACATTTATCTGCTAATTTTTATAAACAAGGTGGATTCTTCTATTTTTAAGCAAAGCAAATTTATCAGTAATGTCATTTTAAGAATTGGTTGGTTGTTAAGTCGGATAATAATTCCTTTTCCTGTTCATACCACACCTCGATTGTAGGATTTTGTTGCGGTTCTGGATCTGGCTTTCACAGTTAGGCTAAAATTTCTGTTAACATTATTTCTAGAAAATGGTGTTTCTCGCGAATAGGGTATAGAAATCTTTTTCCGGAATAGATGAATTTTTTTGGTACGATTGAGCTTCTTGATCGTATTAAAAAGAACGTATAACTCGAAGAGGATTTCCGATTCACTTACACGTATTGCGGCGGCGTTACACTCAATTTAGTACGTGCCGTTGTCATGGCAACCACATTAGTCAGTTCTGTTTTAAAGGGCCATATCTGTATTGCATCACTTGCAGTGTTGCCAATGCGCGGGTAATTTAAGGTTCCTTGTGGTCATTTTTAACACTATGTTCGTGTTCACATAGCACATAAAAGCTAATAGGTTTTATGTTATTTTTAATTAAATGTCCCCGCAGACAATTTAATATAATATTTACTACTTAGATAGCTAAAATTGTTCGTTTTATAAAAAATCACTGGACATGGAAAAACAGTATTTTCCAAATTTTACGTGAAGCCGCGCTTCATTCCCTTCGTACCACGCGCCGCTATAGAATGGAATCACTTGAAGATTATAATCACCAAAGTCTCCAAATTGTATCCCTATAGAGCATATTTGATCGTGCCTCAAATTTGCTTTAAGGCAAATAAAGGAAGAGTTTTTAACTTTTATCAGTGGGTGAGTGATTAACTCAAGAATTCATTTTATGTGTGCCACGACGTTGCTAAAATGTACTAGAAACTAGGGGAGGGCCTCCTAAAATAAGTCTGCTTTTGATTATTATGATTTGTGTTCGTCAGGTTTTTTAATTTATTAATGTGAATAAAAATGTTTTCCTGTTTGCTCTGATTTACCGCCCGGTATAAACTAACTAATGGTACTCTTAATAAGCATGCTTTTCTAGTTATGTACTACTAAAATGTACCATTATCACTAAAACAGAACTTAAGAATTGAATCACTTGTGGACTATATGCTATTTTCTTTTAAAAAATCACATCTTGCTTTAAACAAAAGATAAACAACAATTAGGCTCTCCCTATTAAGTGCAAAAGTCACTCCGACAAATTGGGGACAACAATGAATTTTTTAAATTTTGCAAGCGTGCCGCTTTCTTTACACCGTGTATAATTGTCAAATTGTTTTTTCCAACAATCGCATTCCAGAAGGCGTATTCTTGAAGGTTTGGGCATCATTTTACTGTTTGCCGCATTCAATTTTTTCAAGTAATAGAATACCGAATTTTGAGTGAAAAATCTCATAAGCAGATAATAATTATGAACGACAGTTTATACTGTGTTTTTCTCGCTACGAAGTCAGGATATAGATATTTACGCCATTATAAGGAAATCGTTGGATTTTTATTTTAGAGTATTATTTACTTAAATTTTTCAGTACTGTGATAATGGAAACATTTTTTTTATGGAATTTTTAATGTGAAGGACAAATTAAAAATTGCCTGAACTGACCTGGAGGGTCAATCGGACGAAATGCTTATTTTTGGGCTTGTGTAGCACTTTTCTGTGGATTTTTTTAGTTGCCAACCGTAAGTTCACAGTTTTTTATTTGTATAGAGTGTAAAGTATCTAGTCACTAGAATGAATTTAAAATTTTTGTAGTTAATTATCCAAAACAAGAACAGAGTTTAGTACGGGTGTTAATGAAGTGCTGTCACCCCAAAGATATAATAAGGGATGGATATGGCTATCGCAACATAAACCGATTATTGTAAATCTTGACATTTTTTCGTTGCGCTTCCGTCAGGATATCTATTTATTTATATTGATCGCTGATGTTTATTTTTATTAGGTACGGTTATCGCGTTCAAGTAGTTTATATTTGGGCTTGGATCGATTTTTCAAAAATAAACTTGTCCCTCTCATATGTTTACTATTTATCAATATGAAATATTATAAGTTATTGTATTTATGTTACTCACTGCTAGAGAAGATTTCTGCAATGAAAATAAAAAAAAAGTGTGTATTAACAGAGGCATCAGCAAATCATTGACTTTGAAGATACAGGATGTTAAAAATACTTTTTCATAATTGTTTTTTCGTTTTATTCTAAACAGTTTAAAATGAGAAATTAAAGTATTTGATGCCATTAATATATTTTAAATTTAAGGAGTGGCGGGAATATCGGCATAAACCTTAATTAGTTTTTTAACAAGTTCTAAACCCATGACTAATTTAAAGCTTCTGTTATCACATGAGAATGTTGGTTTATTTCGGGGTATAGGGTACCCCGAGGTATCCTATTTAAAAAATCATATAGGTACGGAAATTATTTCATAAAATAAGTATTGGTATTTGGTAGCTTCAACTTTCATAAAAATGTAAATCTCTTTAATTTGATACCCATGAAAAAAGGTTGCACAAAATGGATTTTGACATCTGCCAAACTAATTTGTTGTTAAATCTTCATAGCTAGTGGTACTCGTGGAAACAATACGAAACCTTTGACACCTCATTCCGAGGTACGGATCACGGACGAAAATGTGTACAAAAAAATTTAATTTTTTCTTTAAAACGTTTATAAGTTTTTGTGAGCTTTTATGAATTTTTTTGAAATTTCCCTGGATTCTATTGGAATTTCGCAAACGATTCTTAGTGCCTGATTTTTATTGATTGCAATTTGTCTAGTTTGACGTGTAGACTTAGAGGTTGAAAGCAAAAAAATTAATAAAAAAACTCCAAGGAAAAATCCTACGCGATCCTGTCTTGTTATTAACTAACTTCAACCTTTATTAAAATCCTATATAAAAAAATCATCAACTATGTATTGTGCGTTGTGTATATAACTTTAAAAAAAGAACTGTAATGTAACGTGAATGTGTTTTAACTTAAGTGTTTTTATGCCCGTTCTTGTGGTGACGGGAGGGAACATAGTATTTATACTATAACTATCCCTGACAATGGTTGGTTAGTCGAAATGTGTCTTTTTTTGTGTACTGAAAGTTTTTTCTTTCATAAAATGTATAATCAACATTACCCTGGAGAACTACTTCAAGAACTTAAATACGTTTATTATTTTTAAATGCCTAAGGACATTTTGTGACAAATCATATTTCTGAATTATTAAAAAATTAGCATACGTATAAAAAATATAGTCCTAGTAAAGTTATAAAAAAAACAAATAGGTATGCTTTTTTGTTTAGTGTTTTTAATGGTTCATCTTCACTTGAACAAAATATGCTGTCTGTACCGTGGTAACATTTTAGTTCAGACATCGATTTCATTAGCCAAGTCCTTTATATCAATAAGAATTTGTTTAAGGATTTAAAGGTAATATTTTTGAAATGCATAGTTAAGAAATATATTTAAAAGCTATTATTTAACTTCACTTGTATGTTAGTTAGTTAGTATGTTTGGATCACATTTTGCAAGTAATTTTTGGAGCAACGGTATCGGAATTGACTGAAATTTGGTATATGTACATAAACCCGATAACAATACAATATTATGATGTCCAGTCGTGAAAGACCTATACAGGGTGCCTTAAAAATAATGTTAAAAAGTACTAATAAAATAAGTGTGCAAAAATATTTTTCACAAAAAGCTTTTACTTATCTATTGAACTGTTAACATTATTTCTAGAAAATGTCCATAAACCCTATGACAATACAATTTTAAAGCATGACATGTAGATTAAAAACCCCACGTATTGACATTTTTGGCTCCGAGAGAAACACCTCATTTTTTAACAGGGTATCCGGTAAGTATATGTAAAGTGAGGATGCAAGAATTTATTCTAAAAAATGTCCAAATCGACGTTTACCGCACCAAAGAACTTTTTAAAGGGTTGATCGTAGCTTATGAGAAAAAGGTAAAAAGTCAAATGAAATTTAAAATAATGCTAAAAGTACGTAATCTTTTGCTAATCCATTGCAGGAAGTTTTTACCGCATCGTGGTGAAGGAGGGCCTCCAAAAATTTTGCATCTCTCATATCAAGAAAATCCCCATGCAATATTACAGTCAAATCAGCAATAAAGGTTTATATTTAACTTGTGGGCGGTGATTATTGGAAATTATCTCATTGGACCGTTTTTTCCCTTGTATTTGCAATTTTTGCTCGACTTTGGAGATGTGGTTTATACACGACGCCACATTTCAGCATTTTAGTTCCTCAACACTTATCAAATAGTTTTGGTAATCGATGGATAGTCGAGGTGGACCTATTTTATTGGATATTTTTTTATTGGGAAATTGGACTTGCATATTCGACGCCACTTCACACCAGGGAAGATCTTGTAACAAGAATAACAAACCATTGCAACGAAACTTGAGAAAATCTTGGAATGTTGTGTCAAGTACAACGATAAAACATCCGTCGGATACGGATATGTACAGAGGTACAGGGCGCCTATTTGCAAAATCTGATCAACTAAACAAGAAGAAGCAACTCTTTCACATTTTAAAGATTCTTGCGTTTAAGTGATTTCCGAAATGTCAAAAAAAATTAGTTTCTCTTAAGCTATGAAGGGACCTTTCAAAAGTTCTTTTGTACGGTACATTTCGACTTGTAAATATATCGGAATACACTCTTCTTGCCTTTATACAACGGTCCAGTGATTGCAGGGACGTAGACAATATGAAGCCTGGGGGGGCCGCGGCCCCCCTTTTTATTATCTGGACCCCCCATTGGCCTGTTTAAATATATTATACAATAAGTCAAATACAAGCACAATATGTTTAACGAAATAAAATACTCAAAACCACAACAACACAAAATATCTCTAGTAGTAAGAATCCCAAATATAAGCTGACTTACCTAATTAAAACAAAGATAATATAAACAATAATAATCGCTGTAACAATCCCGGTTTCATGTGAGCGAACTTTCTCTTGTTTAAGAATAATAAAATTATTTTTGAAAAATAGAATTGGAAAGACTATCAAACTTGGCTATTTTATCCATTGAGAAGTCATTGATAAAAAACATAGATCTTCAAAGAGTAATAGATATCTTCGCCGAAAATAAGAGCATAATAAATTTAATTTTATGAATTGTTTTTTTTTTGTATTTTTTAGTTAACGGTATATATTGTTCATGTTTATTTTTTATTAGTTTTAGTGAAAAAAACATTTCTCTTCAAATGTGTTTAATTAAACTTTTGTATAAAATTTGTTATTTATTCAAAAACCTAAAATAAATGTAGAAAATTCGTTTTAATTTTTTTACTGGGACATATTATTTGTTACAGGATCCATCATTAATGTAAAAGAAATCTTTAGTAGGAAAGTATGCTAGTTTGACACACTAATGACAGACCCTATATATAGGCCCCTCTAGAACTATTTGTGCCCCCAACAGGCCCCTCCAAAATGAATTTTCTGTCTACGTTCCTGAGTGATTGTCCATAAGTTGTTGGTGTTTAAAGAGCTTATGCTAATAACTCAATGCCATATTTATCGAAACAAATGTAGAGCATATTTTTTTAAAGAAGAATGACAAATGTATTTAAAAAATTAATTTTAACTTTGTAAAATGATACCTGTCAAAATTTTGGACCAAGGAATATGGTGGTAAGTCCGTTTCTGACTTCCCTGGCAATGTAAAACACCTACTGTAGATGGTTATATGAGTCTTTATGGTCACATAATATATTAAAATTTCAATAAATTCTACAAGTCGGTTCAAAAATCAGAGCCGAAAAGGTAAATCGCTGAGTACCCCTTTAGGGTCATGTATCTATCTCCGTTAAAGGACAGTTTAGTTTAGGTACTCTACAAATGTATAGCACCTTTTTTTAAAGAGGAATGACTAATATATTTAAAAAATAGGTTTTCAGCTCTTGGACTCATCTGTGGTTTATTGCCTAGCTACTAACACCATTCTAGCAAAGTACCGTTAATTACTTTTTCATTCAGACGACATGTAACGTATAGGGAGAACAAACGTTGCTCGAAGTGGGGGACTAAATTCATCCTTTAGGGATAGGGGAAGGAATTAATGTCTGTCCAGCCAGATGGCAGTTTATCTAGGAGTCCAAACCTCGCCCATCCTCTCCACCTGAGAGGGTATGTGATGGCGGGGAGTGTGAATTTACCCCCATACTACCACGCAAACATCCGGTAAAATTCATTTTAACTTCTTTCTGAAATGTGGATGTTTACTAGTAATGTCATTCGCAGACTTAACAAGGTCTATGTGCCCCCACCAGGATTCGAACCCGACCGTATCAGGACCGACGACAGATGACAAGCACATAAACGCATTAAGCCACCTGTCAAAATTTTGGCCCAACGAGTATGGTGGTAAGTATGTTCCTGACTTCCCTGGCGATTTAAAACATTTACTAGTCGGTTCAAAACTTAGAGCCAAAAAGGTACTCGTCGGACACCATGTATAGGTACTGAAAAAATATAAAAGCATTTAGGAAAAAGTGTTTAAATTTAAATTGGTGCCTGTTCTATATGGAGTTGAAATGTATCGAATTGATTTTTGGACATACTATAGAATTCTTACATCTTGCGGGAAACAACCTTTGAAAAATCTCTCAAAAAAAATGTGTGTTAGGTAGAATGTTGAAGAGCTGAAAGGTTGATATAAAAAAAACTTAAAATTTCGAAAAAAATTAATACATTGAAAACAAAATTAAAATTTCGGAAAATCTATCAAATTGTTTTTTGAAATTTTATTAAGGATATTATTAATATGGCAAACAGATAATACAATTTTCTCCTGGAAACTTTCGGAACAGTTGAAATGTTTAAAAATTTGCAGTATTATACTACACCAATAGGAATTTCTTTAAAATGGTTATTTAGCAACAAAATTTGCAAGAAAGATCTGAAAACGGCAAGTTAATATTTTTCTTGTTACGAAAATATTTCAGTTTCCCCTAAAGATTGTTCTTGTTGTTGATCCACTTAATATGTCCAGCAGTTTATTTTTTTGAAATCATTTTATTATTACGTAATTTTTTGTCAGATCACGTCTCAATAAACTGGTCACGTCCGTTACTATTAGTTGTCCCATCCGTTACCGACGAATTTGTTTGTTCTTTGAATGTTTGTCTACTTTCAGAGAATTCCAGGAACTAAGCTATTTCTATTGATAATTCTAATAAAGAAAACTATAAGTAGGCACATATTTTTTTAATGTCAAAAATATTGTATGCGACGCACAATACCAGTTATACCATATTTAACGGCGGTAAAAACAAACTGAAACGTTTCTTGACTCAAATAGTACATAAGTTTGTGGCGGGTGACCCAGACAGAGACATTGATAGCACACCCTAATTATCTAACGCATATTTGTTATTGCACATTTTTATGAACAGGCGCAGGTTTGTCAATACGCCGACCAATACGCAAACTTTTAGGTATTGGGGAGAGACTCGGAGAGACATGTAAATGCGCGAGGATCAAACCTCCAAAGAATTTCGCGTCACACACAATACCTTCTAAAAATCAACGTTTTGGGCTAGCATTGTTATAGAGGTTTCTCGGAATTCTTCTAAGCACAATTAATCAGTTTATTACTGCAGTTGTTACCGTATATACACGTAAATTCTAATATGACGTTCTAGCTCAATTTTTTTAGATGTCCGAAATATGTATTGGTCATCGAGGTCCGACAAAATGGCTAGCACGGTCGACATCGATCTTACATTCCTCGGCTATTTTCTGTGATGCTATATCGGAAGGAAGGTATTTAAAATTTCTGTAAAATTATTCCTGAAAAGTGGACATTTCAGTTGAGTTCAAAATGAAGTTCACTTGACCCTTTTTTTCCATTAAAAAAATAAATATTGAAAAATGGACCAATTTTGCACGAAAAAGAAAGTACCGAAGTTAGACAAAACCATTGGAGGGATATTTCTTAATGGGATTCGTTGACTGTTGGGGATGGATTATTGAAACGAGTCTGGGCAAAGTATTGATGGAAAGAAATTGTTTCCAGAAATCAGCGCTACTGGGACCAACACCTACACTTATTTTTGTTAGCTTAGAGGACAGCGGTTCATGATTCCACGAGTCGGACTCCGGCCAGAATTAGTTTTGGAAGGGAATTACGGCTGCTCTGTGATGTTAATGTTTGGATAATCTAACGAAGGAAGAAAAAGTCAATAAAATAATGGTGATGAAATCCACTATCGTCTTCTTCAAGTTCCGCATAAAATTACTCAGTGATGTAATGAAGCCCAGATGTGACATTTGTTGCATAACAAGAAGAAAAGGGTTATCTCCAAAATTGTCTCAATACTGGGACCATACTGAATAAACAAGCCGGAAAAGCAAGATGAAGGTAATACACTGGAACAGACTGACGAAATATCATGACCAAGAAGCTGATCGCTACGATTAGAGTTAAGAAGGCGTAGTGTGACGGCCGTAGAAAACTACCCAAATGAGTTATCAAACATGTGTGTACGTGGGCTAGCAGTAAACAAACACGTCATCTTATATGGAGTCCAGTCAAGGACCATCTGGAAAGTTATAGCGAATGCATAGTGCATATGTATATAAGAAGAGGGACATTGACGAATAAAAATTAGTCTTATATTAGATATGTTAATGTATAGGAATTGTCACATTTTGTAAGGTGTATTTATAAAGTTAGTGTTATTTGTTGTAAAAAAAATGTCAGTCATTCAGAGTACCATCAGAAATCATTATGACCGATTTTTTTACCCGTTCAATCCTCTATTAGTCTAAATGTGGGTGGATGCTGGAGACTTTTATATGAAAACTTAGGTATACATTTTAGGTACTTAGAAAAGTTGGTATGTAAGAAAGTGATAGATAATATAACTATTTCGGAAAAAAATACGAATATTTTTTTTTACAAATTATTCATTTTTCTTGTCGAGGTGGCCTGAAATCCAGGATGGGCCTGGTGAGATTTTTTCTTACCATTTCACCTGTCCAGTCCGACAGTGATTAGACAGGTGGGCCAGGGATCGAGGTGATACAATAAATAAGACCTTGTTTTAAAAATAAACAGGTAAGTATAAACCCTCTTATTTCTATTAACCGTAATGATAAGAAGTGTGAAAAGAATTATATACTATAAATATGTAGCTTATCCTGTGAACATGTCACTGGACTCTTTCAAAATGATCAGAAGTATATGGGGAAAACTTGTTGACCTAACCATAGTGTTTTTAGTTTGTCTTATTTAAAATTGCTTGTACACCGTATTTCGTAGTGATTTTTGATTTACCGAGTTTGGTAACCAAATTGGGAACGTCCATAGCTTTATCATTTAAATTTGTTTTAAAAAAATGTTTCTACAAAATAAAAGCAATTTAGCCATAATTGGTAAATAATGTTAAAACATATTATGCAATTAGAAAATAAAAGCAAGACCAATATTCACACCTAACAAGAAAGTAAAATGTGCTAATATATTTTTTTTATTTCGACACTCAAAAGTTTGTGATAATTTACTTTTTTAAATAAAAATTATTATTTGTATTAAAAAAGCTGATACTACCTGGATTTTAATCTAGAACTTCAAGCTTAGAAGGCGCATAATGTGCTATTAGTATATTAGTATGTTTTATATGTACGTATTTGTAAAAAGGAACATATTATAACAGTGACAATCATTTTTAATTAAATCTATTTTTGTTGCCAATCTCATTTTGTTTTAATGTAATAGAATTTTCTTTATGGTGTTATAGCCTAATTTATTTAATGCCACGGGATTGGTTGTTAAACATTTTCATTTTATAGTTTATAGTCTCCGAAATGCGTTGAGTTGAGTATTGTTGGCTTTTCCTATTTTATCTAGGAATTTAGAAACAGTATTACTGATAAAAAAGCACCAAATAGCCCTCAAAAAACAAAGCGTCATATGTCAAAATCAAGATTGTCATATTGTTTAAAATGAAAAAGAGTGATGATTTTGTTTTCGACTATTTTTCAGATAAAATCAGGGGAAAATAAAAATCGCAAAATTTTAGTGTTTTCAAAAAATTCAAAACTAACATTTTAAAATTTTGAACTGGCACTTAAATCGATTGCTCATTTAGCAACTTCACCCAAATTTAAACTTCTTTTCACCCACCTCTTACCGAAGGGGTCCTAGTGATTGGCATTGAATTTATTACAGCTTGCATATATTTTACAATTTATTTTTGCTGTTAATGATAGGGTTTTAAAACTCTCAGAAATAACCCAAGGCATATTTCCTGGATTTTTTATACTAGGTTCGAATTCCCCTCGTATATGTAGTGTTGTTGGAAACCGACTGCAGCAAATTAAAAATGATATATTTTGTTGGATGTTCCTTTTAAAAAGCCGACACTTCCGACTTCTTGATTCTAAACTACGCTACGCTAAAGTAAGAAACATAGCGTCAATTGAAATAAAGTTAACATAATAACAATTTACATTTCGGAGCGTTCTCTGCAAACAAATGCCAATCTGATTAATAAGTAAATACAAGTTGAGCAACGTGGGATTTACGCTGCACGAAAATGCGTTCATTCGGTTCATTTTGGTTTAGTTGTACTTGTAAATACTAAACAGGTTTGGAATCGGATTCCTAACATACCAGAGCTGATAACGAGTTACTTTAGTACCAATAACAACCGAATAACAACTGTTAGAAAGACTTTTTCTGGTTGCAGCAGGATCTTATTCATTCAGCGTGGTATGCAATTGCAGTTAGCACATAAGCGTACGGATTGAGGTTTATTTAAGGTTTAATAGAGTCTTAAGAGAGATCTAAGGTTAAATTCGTGAAAATTGTGAGTTGCGATGAACCTTATAATTCAATTGTTTAGAATCTAGAAATAATCACATTAGTTTATAATGTGGGATCAATTAGTTGTCAAGGCTTGCAAGATGTTAACAAATCAGTCTTTCAGAGCATTATATCCAGCAATGGCTTCTTGCAAGTATTTATTAGTTAGTTGGTTTGGACTAAATCTTGTAATGTAATTTTGATCCACTTACGTATACTTTTCCAAAAGACTTAACATTTGGAACGTCTGCGTATACCAAAAAAAATTTAATATTCATATGACGGTAGTTTTTACATTGAATACCATAGTTTCACCCTCAGATTAAGAATAGACAAGATACATAACGCTCATAAGAAATGCATTGGATGTTGTGTCCGATAAATAAACAAGAAACTGACGTGAAACTTGTTTACTCTCGCACGTTTTCAAAACAAAAGCCATAGACGGCGTCAGTATTTCAGGATCAGAAAAGAAATATTAAATAAATTATTTCATAGATATTTCAAATATTCTTAGAGTATGAAAATTTATGTAGAGAACGGAAAAGTTTGAATTTGCTTTGTAAAGGTTAAAAGGTAAAATTGTATTTTGTAATAATTATAACAAACAACATATTTTTGATTCTTGTTGTTCCTGGATTATTGTACAAGTGTATATAGGTAGGTATACATACTTCCAAGTTTATTTTTGTTTGATAGTCATGAATCTCGTTTTCGAGGATTTGAATGACTGCAAGGATTGGAAGTCGGTAATCAATTAAACATTTTAAAAAAATTGCACGTTCTCTCGACCTTCTATAATGGAATTAAATGATCCTTAAATCATTAATGAAACTTTTGAGTTCGGCATATGATATTTTGCGATATTTTTATCACGCTTTTATTAATTTCACTCTTTTGTTTCTTTGCCTGGTTTAAATCTTGTTTAATGGATTTTTCACCCTATATATTTATATATATATATATATATATATATATATATATATATATATATATATATATATATATATATATATATATATATATATATATATATATATATATATATATATATATATATATAGGATGGTACAACTTTGATGGGATAACATTGGAATTTAAAAAAATCTTAAAAGATACAAGGTAATTTAAATCAGGGCAAAGATAAACGTTGAATAACATGTCGGTGACAAACTTGAAATTTCCTACTACTTCCGAAGATATCCGTGAAAATCTTAATTTTACTTTTTATTTTTTTCTAAATCTTAATTTTCCGTTTTATTTTTTTCAGGCTGAATTTCAAGGGATACTACAAAATAAAATTTACATTTATAGTCGCTTTTCCTCCCCTACAAGATTGTGCACTTAGATTTAAAATCCGACGTTTCATCTTCCAGGTCTCATCAACAACTTTTTGACCTAGCAAAACCATTGATGTAATGCACCCATAATTTAGAGTATTTAAAATTATCCTTCGTGAATTTGGCAAGTCTGGTTTTCCATCTCTCTCTTTAATACATTTTCTGTTATGGGTAAATCTGAATTATTCTGATCATTATGATACATCGTTGGTTTTGGGAGGTCAAACCTTGGGACGAAACCTCGGATTTTAAATCTTGTTACTAACCTTGTAGAGGAAAAAAGCGGCTTAAGGATGCAAAATTTATTTTGTAATTTCTCTTCAAATGCAGACTGAAAAAAATATGAAAATACGAAAATGACCTTTTCGTATTTTTACGGATATCTACGGAAGTACTCGAAATTTTCCAACGTTATCAATAGCATATTTTTGGTCAGTAAATTGTGCAGCTTTCCTCCAATTTAATCATCCTCGTATTTGTGACGATTTTTGAGATGACAATGATATCCCATCGAATTTATAACACCCTGTGTGTGTGTATATATATATATATATATATTTATATATATATATAAATATATATATATAAATATATATATATATAAATATAAATATATATATATATATATATATATATATATATATATATATATATATATATATATATATATATATATATATATATATATATATATATATATATATATATATATATATAATATATATATAAATATATATATATATATAAATATACATATATATATATATATATATATATATATATATATATATATATATATATATATATATATATATATATATATATATATATATTATGTTTATTTTACATTTAGCAATCAATGACAATCTTGACATTAACTTATCAAAATAGATACTCACAGACTGTAACGTAAAGATTAAATTCATAGTAGCCCAAAACTAATACAAGCTTTATACAATAAAATTTAGAATTTCAGATGATATGATGTAAAAGGTTAAAATGTATTCGTAACAAACAGATCACTTTTATAGAATCTGTACTGTGAAGTTATCTTCATATTTTGCGGATGACGCAAGTTATCTAAAATTTACTATAATAATAATATCAATATTTTAAATTAAGAGAAAAGGTATACAAAAATACACAGATAATTCGTAAACTATATAACAACTTATAGAAAAAAAAAGCACTGCTACAATACTATTTTAAGCCAAAACCAATATAACAATTTTGCTTTATATTTATGTGAAGAAAGTAGGCTAGATGTTTATGCTGAGAAAAGTATTGATTTAAAATATAGCAATTTTCGTGAAACTTTTCATTACTATATTTTTCCATTGGAACACTGGGTTACTTAGAAGATTAGAGATGCTAAGAATACTCTTGGAAATATAATAGATTTATATAACAAATGTAAAAAAACTGTAATAACACACTTATTGAGGCTAAGAAAAACTATTACCAAATAAAAATTGGATTACTGTGATTACAATAAAACTTCTTGGGTCATTGTTAATTTCGAAACAGGTAGGAAAAAAATCAAGCCAGAGAATATTTTTCGTAATAAATTAGACACTTTCTTTATCAATTATGCTGTGAATTTAGCTAAAAACTTATTTTAAAACCTTTATGACTAGTTATGGTTATGGGAATTCAATGTAAGATCATTTTTCGAAAAATCTATGTAAAAAAATGTCTTCTGTTTCTGAAGAAAATGCTTTTTTATATGGGTATGAAGAAAATTTATTTCGAGAGTTTAAGATGTCAAAAACATCATTAAACAACAAGCAGAAATTAGCTGTTTCAGAAGAATCACGAAAAGCATCTAGTTTTAGATCTTCCTCGCAAAACTTCAGTGCATCACAAACACTTTTACTAAACGTTTGAGATGCGATTTTGACCCTCATTTTTTCTCTAGCATATTGCATGTGACGTTTTTTAATTTTTGTTCCTGCATGTAACCCCTCATTACACTGAATGTTTACAAGCTCATTAAGGTAATGCCAACTGATTATTTTGCCATCTCCAGTTTGTAAAATTTTCATATCTCCTAAGCAATTTCTTATTAATTTAATCATATGACAAATATCAAAGAATATGAACACATTTTCTTTTGTGATCAGATGATCAAAATATGTTTTAAGATTTTTAGGGTCCGAAAAGTTAGCACCAAGTTGATTAGCCATGCTAATATTAGAAGCAGCCCCATCAAATGTAAGTGATACAATTGTTATGCTCGAGGCAGATAAAAATTGTAGACATTGGTTGACTAAATTTGCCCTTTCGTTACCTGACAACCCATCAATGAAAAAATACCCCACAGGTATCTTCCAGTTTCCATTTATACTCGTAACAAGAAATACTATAGCCTCTTTTGCTTCGGGTAACGAATCAGCTTCTAAATTTGCCCCAATGTCTACATAACCTATAAATTTGCCTCCCACCCATTCTACGTTTTTCCTAATAGACATTTCATCCATAACTAAGTTACCAAAGGTTTCTTTTCCCCGCTCTCTATTTGCAGAAACTTTTACCTTCAGTACATTTAGCGATTCTTGGGTGAACCCTGGAGAACCATCAATTGTTTGATACCATTTGCTCACAGTGGAAGGATGAGGTAAAGATTTATTAAACTTTTCCCGCACATAATTATATGCACGAGGCAAATAAAAATGTAAAGTTAAAGCAAAAGCTCGTAATGCTGGAGAATACTGTTGACTTCTAGAACCTTTTAAAATCCTCTTAACCATTTCAGATATTGGTCCTGCTAGTGAAGCCTACAAAAAAAATAGCTGTTGTTTAATAATCCATACATTTGAGTACGGTTTGATTAATATTTTTATGTTAAAATTAAAACCTATTTTCAGTTGCCGTCATTTTAAAATCTTTAGGGTGAAATTGGATAATATGTTTGAGTCACATATTATCATTAATATACAATCATAGTATATGTAAATGTGTAATGTCAACTTAAATCAATAGAAATACAAATAGAGGTTTAAAAGGCAACTGCATTTGATTTAATTACCAACAGTTTTATAGTTTTATCTGTTATTTACCTCAATAGTTTCCTGAGCACTTTCAGAGGTCATACTTTTCTGTTTTAAAAATCTCAACAGACTTTTCAAGTTTGTCACTCTTGCACGCATTCTCCTGTTGATTCTCTGCAATGTGTCCACCTTTTTTCGGTATTTAGTTAACTGGGTTTTAACTAAATTGAAGGATTTTTTTGTGTTATTTGGAGTTGCCAAGTCTCCACTGGTTATATCGCCAACATATATGTTCCGTTTCATTCTGTAATAGAAAAAAAACATTTAACTTTTACATACAATTTTAAAAATTTAATTAGGAGTGGAAACTATAACCAATAATTGGGATCAGTGCTGCATTTTGATAAATCAATAAATTACCAAATTAAAAGGTTCTCTAAAACTCAAAAATATATTACCTTTTTTTTGGTGGTTCCATGGACTGCTCAATTTTCTGAGCCACGTCAATACTGTCTTCAAACAATGTTGTGGTACTCAAAGAACTGGAAGTAGAATGATCCATATGTCTGAAATGTTATTAATTATAGAAAAAGCAATTTTTAGTTTTAGTTTCAGCATTTACCTTTTGCCCAGTTGATCCCCAATCTGTGCTATAACAGCAATGTTAAGATTAGGACTGGACTGCTCTGAATTACCCTCCTCAATTTCTGAAGCAGTTAGTGTACTACTTTCAGATACTGTCAAGGTACTTTCAGATCTATTTGATACTGATAAAGTACATTCTGAAGCACCCTCAGAAGCAGTCTGAGTTTTTGATGTTAAACAACCTGGTGAATGTACATCCGTTCTAAAAAATATTTACATTCTTATTATACAAAGAAAACCAAGATAGTGTAAAATAAATAAACTTTTACTAATAAACCCATGTCCAGAAATGCATAGTTTATGTACTGCACTTAGACAGAGAGAGAGGCTCACTACTTAATTATCGTTATTTACACAAAATGAAAGATTCATTATGATGGAACTTCTGGGTAATCGAGAAAAACTCATCTGTATAGGACTTTTACCAGAACTTCCATGGTAATGAATTTCATTTATAATTTGATACCTATGTACAGTTTTAACTGTAAAATATACAAAGAACAAGTACAAAAGTTGTAGCATTTTGCATGCGTCAACTTTAAAAAATTGTCTAAAAAAAGAAACAGAAAATTTATATATATTTTCAAATGGATTATCAGTGTCATTAAATCCATCTCTTCTTGCCAATTATCAATATGTTAAATATTATACCTTATCTTAAAAAACAACACATAAAACTTTAAAAAAACCCTGCCATAAGACACAATGTATTACAAAGAGAATGAACATTTTTACTTTTAATACCTAAATGTGATCAACAGAAATACAATGCTGCTTATGACAGTTTTTGTCAAATTTTCTCGAGTGTCCTCAAGGATACAGACATCAAACTCTATATTTATAACCAGCTAAAAGAGATCCAACTAATAAAATAATAACATACATGGTTAAAGATAATAAAAAAATTCTACTTTTCAATTTAAAATTTATTTTGTATCTCTTATATTTAAAGCTATAGGTAGATGTGAAAATATAATTAAAACCCTGTACATATTACTAAATAACTACATGCAAGACTAAACTGGGCCATAGTTCACTTTCTAAAGAGGGAAGTTTCAGGTGACCTGGTTTTAACAATGAAGAAGTAGCAAAAAAATGCATTTGTTTGGACGTTGCAGATGTGCAATTTTTTTATATGGTTAGTTTTTCAGTCAATTGATACTGCTTGGAGTAGCATTTTATTCCCAATCAAGGTGAGATTTTATTATACAGTTTTGCAACATTCAATCTTTCTCAAAAATATTATCAGTATTTGTGACTAGGTTTTTTGACAATATATGCTTTGCGACAATTGTTATTTAGCGAATCATTAAGAAAGAAATAAACATTTCTTGACTAGTACTAGTAGCCATATTTTAATAATTTTTTCGATTATCATTACATTTTTCTCTTTTCCTTAGTTTTAATGTTTTTTTTATAGTTTTGATTTTCTATTATAAAATAAAATAAACGTAATATTTTTTATATCATTTAATAAAGTAATGTTTCATCATGGATGCCTGGTGATATCGATATTTTTCCACAAAAATTTTATCAATTCATTTCAATCATACTTGATTTTTGTCAGAAATCTGAAGTCAATTGAAGTAGTTTTGTATACCTACTAATTTTTTAAAATATTTCAATAGGCGTCCATTTTATTCTGCCATACTAGATTTACACCCAAATTTTACTAGTATTATAACATTTAATTTTTCCCAAAATTCGAAGTCGATTAAATAAATATTTTTTTAAAACAATTTATTAACCGCCATATTGGGTCAGAGCCAAAGTCTTATCAGTTTATCCTTATATCACTTGTTTTTTGTGCAAAATTTAAAGGAACAAAACTACAATATTTCATTCTTACGAAAGAAAGAATTATATAAAAACTATGCATTTCTGGATAAGTTTATTTATTTTACATACTTTAACCACCCTAGAAGTTTGGCAGGCATATTCATTTACACCCAATAGATTGTAGAAACGTTTTTCAATTTGAAATGTTTATAATAAAATAATATAAAAATAACTCAAACATACCTTTTTGGAGCTGGAATCATAAAAAAAGAACTAGTAACTTCACTAGTAGATGGTACGTCAATCATCTGATCGTTTGAATTTCCTGTATTGGATAATGTTTCTGGCTTGGAAAATAAAGCTCGGCGAACACTTTCTGCTTTAACATTCCTAAAAATTTAAGTAATTTATTATCATCGCTAAGTCAAAGGCCTTTAGCCACTAATGTATGTTTTCTTTTTGTGTTTATACTTTTATTGCTTTATAGATAAATATATTAAACAAAAAAAACTTGGGATGCCAATGAAGGAAAAAATACAGGAAGTATTTAATCTCAATATTACCAAGAACTTCCCTCATTATGATTTTTTTCCATTTGTTAGAAATAGTGAAGTGTGTCCCAATTTAGTTCACAACATAGTCACAGTATATAATATGTGTTAAATATACTGTCTTTTAAAAGATATCTATTGGACGCCATTGTGTTCCATCATATTAGGTTTCTACCAATATTTTACCAGTTTATTTCTACCTATGTCACCTTGACTTTCCAGCATAATTTAAAATAAAGTCAATAAGCAATTTTTGACACACAGCTATTTTGTTGTCATGTTGAATTTATACTAGTGTGTCCCATTTTACAATTAATTTTTCAGCAAAATTCAGATGAACAAGATTTTTTAATTGACTTTTTAAAAAAATTATTTAGCCTACATTTGTTTCGCTATTTTAAACTCGTACCATAATTTTACCAGTGTTTCTCTATATCACATTAATATCTTGGATTCATATCAAAATCACTTGATTTTTGTGCAAAATTTGAGGTATATTCGATAATTACTTTTTTAGTAATAATTTTTTTAGCATTGTTCCGCCATATTGGATTTTTACCAAACTATTATCAGATCATACCCATATTACCCTTAATTTTTGACTAAAATTTGAAGTCATTCTGGTAAGTAGTTTTTAAGCTAACCCGCGAAACTCTAAAACGCGAAGATATGTAAAATCTGAGAGGGTCATTTTTTTTCACGATTACAAACCTTTTATTTGGCCGCCATTTTGTCCCACCCTGTTGAATTAGTAACACAATAAAACTAGTGAAGGCATACAATTTGAAATCAATTCACTAAGTAGTTTTTCAGGCCGAATTTTTGAAATAATTTATAATGCCGCCATGTTGTTCCGCCATCTTGGATTCGTACCAAAATTTTACCATTTGATTCCTACATAATATTAATATTTGTGCAGAATTTCAGATAAATTGGATAAGTAGTTTTTTTAATATAATTTTTTTCACTAGGCTGCCATTATGTTTCGCCATATTGGATTTTTACCAAAATGTTACCAACCAAGTCAATCGGAAAAGTAGAAAAACAGACAGACAGACCAACGGATATATATATATATACATATATATATATACACATATATATATATATATATATATATATATATATATATATATATATATATATATATATATATATATATATATATATATATATATATATATATATATATATACATATATATATATATATATATATATATATATATATATATACATATATATATATATATATATATATATATATATATATATATATATATATATATATATATATATATATATATATATATATATATATATATATAAAATTTAAACCAGACAAACACATAATATACTCACCTAGATTCTAAAGACAAAAATGGCACAGCATCCAATTTTAAAACTTTTAAGCCAGATCTTTTGATTGCATAATCATCGGTTTGAAAATGCCTTAAACAAGCATTAAAATAATAATTGGTAGGTAAATAAAAATTAAAGAAGAGATTTTCTATATTTCCTAATATTTAAATACAATTTTATTACCCTTATCTACAGGGTTCTGATATGATAACAAAAGTTTATTTGCAAGTCATTTTAATTTTCGCTTTGGTCTACAAGGGAGAGAAAAAAATGACCTGCAAGCAACATTTTATTTGTATAAGAGAATTGTCCAGATCTAGGTACAAAATTGAATTTAAATGTATATGGACATCAAAGTCTAAGTATTTATGTTTATGGTGGGCCCTTACTCAGCCTGTTTTTTTTTTTAAATAGGAAACTAAATAAAATAACAAAGCTAGAAAATATAAGAGGGGGATATAAAATAATATTTTACATTTTTATTTGCAAATAAAATATAGTATGATTATCATTTAAAAAATAGTTAAGCTGAGCACAGGGACCCTCTAACTATGAAACTCTAGGCCTGAGAGCTATAAAAAAAGTAGATCATGGGGCACAGGACTTTTTAAATTGAAACATAGCAAGGCACTTCTTTACTTTTTATTTATTTTCGTAAACTATCTCACAAGGAACCAAGCAATACTTTTTTTATACCCCTAACACAAGATGACATTCCTGTAGGAACTGCTGATGAAATCTCAAATAAGTACCTTTATTAATTTCAATTTCTTAGTTTTTGTCAATAGAAATACAAAAATCATCTTCATTCCTTAAATGGTTTTGCCACTATAAACTTAAAGATCTAATAACAGTTATTTGAAAACAGAACACATTAAACCCAGTGGCCTCCTCTGAGGATCCGACCATGAAATATTTATGTTTACTTACCTATCAAATGATAAACAACGTCCTGATTTTCCTGTTTTTGCACAAACCACACATTTTTTAGTCATTGTGAATGTCTCAAGGGATATCAAAACGTTCTTGCAATGAAAACTTTACATAAAATCACTCGTAAACACCTTGAAATAAACGTAACAACGTAAGAAATGACAAAGCGCCTAACCAAACAACCATAAACAAATGTAACCGCTTCGTTAAGTTTCGGAAACGCCAAACGATGGGACCGCGTGGTGTCAGTTCTGACCAATCCGGTGGAGTCCTCTAATAATATTTTCATAGCTGACGGAGGACGAGGCTTCTCGGGCACTTTTTGACGTGTTGTTACTTATCTTGTCTATTCTTAATCTGAGGTTTCACCATGCATGTGTGAGCTAAAAAAAAACAAAAAAACCCGACTGTTTAAAACTAGTGTAGTCTATAGGAAAGTAAACCACAAAATATAGAAGAAAACTATTTTTTATAGGCACCCGGTATCCGTATAAAGAAAAAATAAAAATAAAACTATTTTTGAATTCGGTATCATGTTTTATGTCACTAACCTATTTATTATTTTTAGGAGATATTTGCGCATTTTTGGACTTCTGTCGAGTTGAAAATTTCAAAGATTTTTTTGTATGAATACATATGCTTTTCCAAAATTACCTTTTAAAAATGGTTTTTAATGTACAGATTGTCCCAAAACACCATTCCAAACCATATTTGAAAAGGTGTACCTTATGTATATTTTATACTTAGATTTACATATCGAGCTTTGCAGATAATGATAATATATATATTTTTTAAATTATACAAGTTGTTTTGAAAGTTATAAAATAAGTAAAAAAGGCATATAAACAGGCGTTTGCAAACCTTCGTTTTCAAGTTACATGCTGTTAAAATGTTAATATCTTTTTCGTTTTTTGATACATCTCGTACATTTCTAGATATTTTTAAATGATATTTAATGCACGGTATACTGTGACTAAAATCAATAATGAGACTTAATAAATTTTAGGAAAATCTACAGTGTGATTTTTTTCACCTGTTTATCCTTTTTCCTTTCCGAACTGTTTATACGTTACTGGCCATTTCTACAACAAAGTCAAATTCCTAATTCCGTTCTATAACTTTTTAGTGTTTTTTTTGCGATATATTACACACATCTCATTTTTGAGCGAATGAATTAAACAGCTGAAGCTTTTTTAAAATTTGAAAATTCTTATTTTCCACCTGGAATAAGTTCTTATCTTAAGTAAACCGTACGTTTGAGTTGATTACTAACAAAATTGAAAAATTGAGAATAGTATTTAAATACACTGAAAAAGAAATTTAAATACATTATCTATATTTAAATACCTTTTATGTATTTAAATACAAAAAGGGTACAAATATAAATGAACTTTTCTTTGAATATGTTCGAAATATTTAAATAATAAAGTGTTAATTTTAGCACAGATCGACATTCTTGTTTTTAAAAATATAAAATATAAACTTATCTTTTAGAGTTTTATTTTTTATCTTTTATCATTTGTATTACTCGCATTCCAGTGCTAGGCTGTAAATTTAAAAATTTTAACTCCTAAAAAGTAGGATTTGCCAGAAAGATAATTCAGTACAATTCAATAATTTTTTATTTAGAAAACAAGGCACGTTAACAATATGTCAAAAAATGTCTTATATTGTATACGTTATAAAATTAAAAGACTCTAACTGGCGAATAAGCACTGCACCACGAATATGAAACTGATTCATGACTGATCGCTCGTCAAAAAGGCGTTTATCATGTCTTACCAAATTGACAACATATTTCAAATAAAGCTCAATGACTGGATAATTTCACGAAACAAGTTTTTCAATGTCTGGGGGTATTTATTGAAATTCTGCGGAACACTTCCTGAGATGCCAACCAAAAATCTATAATTATTGTGAAAAAGACAGAAAATATAATATTGACAATGTGAAGAACGTTTAATTTAAGAAAAATATATAATGGTTCGGTTTTTTTTTTTTTTTTTTTATTTTTTGAACAACCTATATAATATATATCATACAACATATTTTGTTCTGAACACCCCAAATTAACTTTTTTTTTTTTAATATCTATAAAGGCGTTTTTCATGTCTTACCAAATTGAAACATTTTTCAAATACAGTTTAATGATTGGATATTTTGAAAAAACATGGTATTTTTATCTCTAAGTGCATTTACTTGAATTGTGCTGAAACCGTCGTGAGATAATACATTAATCTTTCAAACCCGCACGCGGAGTTAACTGAAAAAAAAAGTATAAACGAATTGCAAGAGGGGACTATTACTATTTTTGTATTGCTTTTTATTTTATGACTGAGCAAACTAAACTATTAGACTATTAGAAAAATTCTTGGTATTTCAGGAAAAATGGGAAAAGTTATTGAAAAATCACTTAATATCTCAAAAAAAAACAATTAAAATTGTATGGTTAAAGTTGACTTTTCCGAAATCTTTAAAGTAAAGTGGAAATTTCAGGATACTGTTCAGACATTTTCATAAAGTTTAAACTATAAACAAGAACTGCACGTTAAAATTTTTAAATTGTTTGAAATAAATCCCTCTTATGTTGCTGTTTTTGTTTAAAATTATTTTTCATGTTCTCAAGTATATATACAATATATTCTGCTGATCAACATTAGCTGAGGAAATATTTTGATTTTTACAAGTAAAGTAGGCAATTTAATAAAATGGTTAAGGTTAGATAGAAAAAAAATTAAATCGATTTCGCTTTACCTTGTAGGAATTTAGCTATAAAATCTCTAAATTATTCTAAAAAAAGGAAATACAATCGTGTATTACTTTTTGCTAAAACATAATACTCAGTTACTCAGTATTTGGTAGAGAATAACCTACTTCGTTTTTATACTTTAAAATTAACTCCTATCTTTGTTAGAAATGTCATTTTATTGTCAAAACTGTGTAAAATTACTTCGATGCCTTCACCGCGATAGATGAACATTTGTTTTTGCCCTAGACATTTTGGTAGGTGGCTTGTATGGTTTTATGATCACGTCAAGAAGTATAATTTTGTTTTAAAAGGATAAATGCTTTATACAAATTCTCTTTGGCCTGTAACAACACCAAGCGAATTTTATATGCTTCATTATTTACTATTCAGGTTTTTCTATATAAATGTGTTTTGTTTCTCCTTTTGATTTTCATTTTTTTTTCTGATTTAACTATCTTTAAAATTTCGTTTTTGACTGAAAAGTGTTGCTTAGCGGAACTTACACTGTAATAATACGAAGTCAAATTAGTGCCGTAAATACTTATTTACTTGACAGTTAAATAAAATGCATTCTAAATTTTGGAGTAGTTTTAGTTAAAACCCAAATCATTTTCTTTAACACCATTAAGAATATTTGAGAAGTCTAATGTTAGGATATATAATATCTTAGATTTATCATTGTTTCCTACTAGTTTCATGATAGTCTTAGATGTTTTTTTTTGATAAGCTACATACCTAACATATAACTGAACTAAAAAGTTGTTTTTTAGCTTTAAGCGGAACTAACGGGGCCATCTCTATCGATTCTCCACCACCTCTTCCGGCTTCGCTCAATCAGCCTCCCAAACACAATGTCTCTCTACATTTCTTGGAGGAACCGAGTGACCTGGTGGTGGCTCGCTCGCAGGATGCCATCTTACGCTGTTTGGCAGTTTCTACAGCAGGTAATAAACTGTCAATTTTTTATTCACTTTTTGGTTTCTTTCTATATACATAAAAAATCCAACCTGTACCTATATGAAATTGATACCGAACGAAAATTTAACATATAGTGAGAATCAACCTTTCACCAAACAATGAAATAATCAACCTTATTTTTTACTATTCTTATGTGTTATCAAAGACCGATTATACTTCGCATAGACGGTCCATCCGGTACACAATAAAATCACCACTCTTAATAGTTAATGTGGTCGTTTGATCGAAATATTAGCTCGCGCCGGGCAACAAGGTTAGGCGTGGAGTTGGTTGTCAAAAGTGCTAATTAGTCTATTTGTTTATAAATATTTGTATACGTAACTTAATTCAGAGGTACGAGACTGCGACATACTGGTAACACTGGCCGCGAAATTGTGCCAAGCTACGCAGAAATCTCTCGATGGGCCCATACCGAGGGGCGCGCAAAACTTTCAATATGGTGTACATCTCCTTCTTAGATACCTCTTAAATTCTATTAAATACTTATTTAATCTTTTTTTTTTCTTTGAATACCTTTAAATACATTTTTAATATCTTTCAATACATTTCAATATATTTTTATTACCTTTCAATACATTTTAAATACTTTTCAATACATTTAATTGATTTCAGTATATTTTTAGTTCCTTTAAATATCCTTAAGTTTCCATTTTTGTCTGTTTGGAATGCATTTTTTTTAGGAGATCAAAGAGTAGGTACTAAACTCGGAAAAATACTGTTTGGCATAGAGAGGGAAGTTGTTTTCTTTGCACGATATACCTATAAAGTCTAGAGTAATATATTTTTATAATCGTTTTTTTTTTTTTAGAAAAAACGACCAACTTATTTAGGAAAGCCCGTACACACGTTTCCATACGTATAATATCCTAAAATAAATATTTATTTATACAAAACGAAAAATTTTTTGGGTCACAAACACATAAGAATGTAAAGAAGTATGAAAACTAAACTAAAAAAACACAGGTAAAATTAAATAACAATTAGTTGAGTTTTCTGATTTAGATCTCTCTTAAAACAAGAAAAAACATTTAAATACATACAAAAAAGTACATTTTTTTTAATATTTCCTCAAAAAAATTATTATAAATAATATAACAAATAACATTCGGAAAAATAGGGAAATCTATATGTATATTATGCTTTAACTGGTTATAAATGGAAAATGGAGACCAACATAAAATGGGGGATGTTTTGATACACTTCTGCATTTTTCAAATGAATATCTACCGTTAAAAAGAAAACGTTCAACTTTGGCATGTGAAGTAGGGCCAGATAAAAGATTTTTTTAAACTCGCGCCTAAGAATTTGAAAAAGTTTATTTGTTAACCATTTTCTCAAATAATTATTTATGAATCCATATCTGAGTTATTCCAAATTCCACCCTTAAGGGAGCGCAAAAGGGTGAAAATACCATTGAAGATAAAATGTTCAAATTTGGCATGGACGTTCTTTTTGCTATGTAAGTGCTCGAAAAAAAAACTATTTTTTAAAACCCGCTCCCTAGAAAGCTAAAAAGTGTTGTTTTTACTTTATATCATCATATCACAAATCGGCTGCTAAATGAGAATTTTAAATGATTATTTCGTTCATAGCGCTCAAAAATATTTTTTTACAGATTTCTAGATTTTTGAAAATTCTACCCTTAAGGAGTAAAAAGGGGAAAAATTGCGAAACTTCTTTTACTGTGGCTTTGAAAATTAATTATATAAAATCAATTTCTAGATTTTTCCAAATACCACCCCAAGGGAGTATAATGTGTTTGTACTTTATTAACAATATCTGAACTGTGTTTTTTTACAATATCTCTTTGATTTTAAGCCAATTTTTTATTCATTCAAAAATAATTATTTAAAAACAGATTTATGGATTTTTCGAAATTACACTATTGAGGAGGTAAAATGTGTTTATACTTTTTTACAATATCTTTTCAACTAAATGTGATTTTAAGAAAATTCCTTCGTCAATGGCTTTCTAAAAAAATCATCTTAAAATTATTTCTGGATTTTTCGGAACAGTTTTTCAGTTTTTTGTAAACTCTTGAACTAATTGGGATTTTGCGCGGATGTTCCCTTCACTGGCTTCCGAAAATAATAATCAATCAATAAAAATCAATAATCATTTTAGAAATGATTTTTGGATTTTTCGAAATTGCACTAATGCGTAAAACTAACATGTTTTGATGTTTTTTTTTCTTTGGCAGAAATAACATTTTAACTTGATATTTTTCAATAGTTACTGAAAAACCTATTTCAGACTGATTTAAAATTGTATCTATTAATTTGGAATTTCTCTGCTGAAAATTAATAGTTATCGCGTGTCGAGACCGCTTGTGCAAGTTGAAAAAGAGAATAAAAATAGAAATATTTTTGTAAAAATAGACAAAAGTTATACAGTTAAGTGTAAGGCATATTTTTAAATTATAATTTAGTATAGGTCATTCTGAAAATTAAAAAATTGATAAGGCCCATTTTCTTATGTTTAACTCAAAACATCAAATTAATTACTATCTTGGTTATTATAAAAACTATTATTTGACAGGTTACTTTCCAACTAACAACACAGTGTGAAAATCATTGTTAAAACTATAACCAAATATAAAAGAAAAGTAGATGTTCTCTTTTTTAATTCTTTTTTTTTATTCAAATTTAATACGTTTGATAAGTTTGAAATACTTTCAATTGTCGTTAAGTACTTTTCTCTTTAAATACCTCTTTCAATATTTTAAATCCCATTTAATACTCCTTATACCTGAACAGTTAATTATGGTGTACAAGATTTTGGCATCTGCGTACACCTCGACACCTACTATAGGGAGGAATCCATTTAGGGGGTGTTTTAGTATTATCTGTCTTTGGTATTATTTGACACTTGTATTTGGTAGACAGTTAACAAAGAAAATAAAATAAAAAAGCATTTCTAATACCAGTAGAAAACGAAAATTTTATTAAATTATTTTGGCATATTTTGCAGTAAACTAAATTGGTGTAACAATAAATCGGTACCTTATAACCGATTTTTTTTTAAATACTGATTACTTAAATTATATACATTTATTTATATGTGTTACATGAAGTAAAATATTAAGATATTAGATTACAAACTACACTTTTGAGACGTTCCATGCAAGATTTGGTACAATTTCTGGGCCGTTTTTCTTGTAAACGAATCAAGATATTTAGATGTTATTTTTACGTTGCACATCAATTTTTGAACTAAGAAATTTAACAGATATTTTGGGTTTGTCGGTTTTATATTAATATAAAGTGTGTCCCAGGATAGGTGAACAAATATAATAAGTAATAAAAAAACTTGTAGCCAAAATTTGACGTTTTCCAGTTTAAATCTGCTTGATTAGAAAGTGGCTTTAGTCGTACTTTCATGTTTGAATTTACACCTCTTTGTTCACTTCTCCTAGGATAAACTGTATACAGGGTACAGGGTAAAATATAAAGTTTGTTTTTTGATTCATTTCTTTACTTTGCACCTTTTGAAAGTTAAGGGATCTGAATTAATTTTTATAATATATTACAATTTTGTATTACGGTTATTGTTCGCCTGCGGATAAAGTAGAAGTAAATTTAATTTTTTTAAACCTTTTATTTTGTGAAAAAATAAAATTAATACCTTATATCTCCTGAAATAAATAATGCTTGGACTGAAAATTCTGACGAAACGATTCAAGATTTAAGAAAAGTGGCTACAGATTTGAACAGCAAAAAATTGAAAACATAGCAAACACGCAAGAGGTGAGACAACAGGATCTAAAGTTATTGTGTTGGTTTTTGTATGTTACTGTTTGCAGTCTAAAGTCTAAAATGTTCAACAAAATAAAAATATACGTTGACTTTACTGTTTATCCGCTGGTGTAGAATATTCATAACGCAAAATATCCTGATTTCAACCAAAAATAAAATTTATTTTAGACCACGTAACAACAATGAACCAAAAAGCAGGTAATCTTCATTTACTCTCTGAGGAGTCTCATGCAAATATATATATTTTGTTCTATCATCTTCCAAATATTCACAATAACAGATCTTAGTAAAATTCCTTATTTCCTAAGAATATTGTATATAAATATGGCAAAAACTGTCGTGCGGAAAATATTTTATTAGAATAGTGAATTGTGGCATCACAGTATCGTTATAATGATGGTGTAACCAGCTGAGCGCAGTAACGTCTATAGATGGGATGCAACTTTGCTTCCCTCCTTGTCTTTTCACACAAAATTTCATAAATATCGTCCAATGAATTATTTGAACATACAATTTAATAAATAATACGAAGAAACAATATATATTTACTATTTTCTAGTCAAATCAAAGCTGTTAAGTGATATATTTTATTGTAGACCTGATGCATAGAAATATGAACAAATATAAACTCCATTATTCGCATTTGGTTAAATGTAATATAAAAGTAAAATTATTAAGCGTTAAAAATGTATGGCAAAAAGTGTCCCGATGGAAAAAATAAATAATTTTATCCAGCGAGTTTAAAGTAAGCAATTTTTAAAAATAATTGAATGATTATATATCTGATAAAATGTATACAATTATTTACTATAGCCCAGTCACCAGAGAAAATTTTGGAAGCTGTCATAGGAATAATATATTTGTGGACTTTTTTCACTAATAGTAACTCTCAATGGGTTATTTAAGAATGTGTGTCATATGAACATTAGTTATTTGTGTATTAAAGCAATGTAGTTAAAGTTAATTGTAGAAGCGCGAATGAAATTGTTTCCAAAGTGATAAGAATTGTACACATGCAAGCTACTCGTATTAGGCAAGGCGCACATTAAGACACATGCTGCACAGTCCACGCATGATAGCACAAGTCATGTTTTTGTTTTCTTAGTTTCTTAATGCCCGTCCACAAATTGGGAGACAGCGCAGGGTAACCCAAGAATGCTTGTGTGCGGAAGTGTTTGTATCTGGCAGAAACGTGTGTTCACATTCTACTAACATGCAGGAAGATATTGTAGAGACGGTTAGAAAACATTAAGTTTGTTCGATGCAAATAATCCTGATTGTATGAAATCAGAATGAAGAATAAGGCATCGAAGAGAAAGGTTAAATACAGAGTAAACATGTTAGTACTCATACAAGTATATTGGTAACACAAACTATTCAATTTGTTTGTAATTTTGAACAAAATTTTAAACGTTCTTAAGTACCTTCATTTAAAAATAAGGCCTTGTGGTAAAATTAAATATAATTATAGTTCCATTTATGAAAAACTTTATCATGACGAACATAAAGACGAACTGTAATAAACACTCACCCATGTATAGCGCCCAAAATTTCCTGTGCTGCGCGGTTTGTAGTGACATGCCTGGGCTGTACCGCGTGTGTCTCAATGTGCACCTTGGCGTATTCTTTTATGCCACGTCTTGCACTCATGCCAGTTGTTCGCCATTCATGTTCTATAAGGTCCTCGATTTACCTGTACAAAATTCAGGGCAGTAATAGTGAAGATAATTCTATCTATGAATAGAAGATAAGCCTTGAAAACGAGCATGAAAACCTTTTGATAAATGAGACTGCATTTGTCAAACATCATCTACCGATTCAGTTGTCTACAAGAATCAGTGCTGCTCTAGAGTTTATAGCTGCTGTGAGATTGGCGTATATAACACCGCAAATAAGTGATATAATCGTCATCTCTTTTTCCGATCTTGACTGGAGGGATTTTAACGACAAGATCTATATGAAGCCTCTGATCGAACAGGTGTATCTATGTGAGAACATTATCAAACTAAAAAATTTTAGTGGATAGAAACTATAATTTGTCATTTTCCTTTTTTAAATTATAAACTAAAACTTTTAAATAATTTAAACTTTCCTATTTATTATTATAATATTTTACATCATTAATACGAAAAAGGGGGGAAGAGACTTAAGTTCAGCAGATTCATAAAATTTGTAACAATCCATTTCGATCGATCGAATCTTAGTGTATGCTAGAACTGCTTCAATTTGATTATAGTAGTATTTTGTATATTGCTAATATATGCCATATTGAATTATACTGTTGAAATATCATAATATATGTATGTGTTATATATCAACTAAAAGTCACTGGTTCTTATACATATGTATTTTTTATTTTATTTAACATTAACTTAAGCTTATATTACTACTACTATTTTTATTTATTATTTTTACACTTAATCTATATTAGTAAAATTATGTTATCACGTCACTATAATTTATCCAAGTTGGATTCTTAAAACCTAACCATTTTACTTTAAGTTGCTTTACACCATTTATTTTTCTTCCATTCTAGTAAATATATATTGGGATGATGTGTTTTCTGTAACTTTGTCTCACAAAAGCAACCTTTAATAGGTGAATAATCAAGGTCTTTAAGAAGGTAAGTAACATCACTCGGCGACCGGGTTGCTTTAGCAAGGCATTGTCCATATCTCTTCTATGTGCGTTTAATTACATATATTCATCTTTTTTGTTCAAAATTGAAACTTTGTTGTTACAATAAGATGCAGCCTTCAAGATATAACTTATTATAATTTTAAACTTATGTTGTCGGTTCAAATTTTAACAAAGTTTTTTTGCTGAGTTCATTTCAAAAAGCTCGCATCGTATTTGAAAAAATATGATGTATTTATAAAACCCTTGACTACTGAGGCCCGATTTTCGGACGTTAATACGGACATGGAGTCTGACAAAACACATGGAAAGAAAAAATGTCTGTTTTTTTCAGGTCTAAAACATATATGGGAATAAAGTCTCAGAGTTTCTATATTACATATTTTTAAAGTTTAGTTTCTAAAAATTCTGTTAATATAAAGGTAAAATAAAGTAAAAAAAAAAATTACGCAAATTCCCAAATAAAAAAATAAAAAATTAGCATAAAGGTACGGCAGTCTGTCCGACTTTTAGAAGAGTATAACTCGAATAAAAGAAATCATACAACATAGCCACTTTAAGGCGCTAACGAGATCCAAAAATGCGCAAGCTACTCGCCGCAGCGCAGAAATTTTTTTTATGAGAGGAGCAGTACAACATTTATGATGAGGAGTTCGCCAGACTCCGCCTCAGTAGTTAAGGGTTAAAGTCTCAAAAAATATTCTTGTAAAAAGCTTTAGCATGACAAATAGTTGTATAACTTTAAAAAATGTACATTTTTTTATACAAGGTGTCCTAGTAGTGTCTTCTCTCTGTCTCTAACTATTTAAAATTTTATCGATTTTAAATAGTTTAGACTAGTTTATAACCTTTACTAACTACACCCTTATGTTTACTTATTCTTAAGATGTCTAACTACTACACTTATGTTTACTTATTCTTAAGATGTCACCAACCTTATATTTTACTTTAGTCGGATTCATTTTTGGGAAGTTAATTCACTCAAAGAGATTATTATAACTGGAGCACATGAAATTGTTTATGGGTAACGCAGACTACCAAAAGCTTTACAAGAGGATCCAGATACAGAAATATTTATATTGTATCGATCTCCACAAGAGAAGAGTGATAGAGGGACATCCACCAAGGAGAGTATTTTACTGTTGCTGCAACATAAAAGAAGTAAGCCTCGGGTCTGGTAAAAAAATGGATGTAACAAAATATACCGAGAGATGTATCATATAAATAAACATGTTCAACAAATTTCTTTATCAGCCATGGCTTATACTTTTACTTTATCAGATCATTCTAGCTTGCTAAGTGCAAATTTTTATTCTGCCATACAATTAGGTAAACATTCGCGCTATGGACTGGGTTTGCTCGGATTTTATTCCTGCAACTCCATTTTTAATGTGAATGCTTCGTGAATTTCGTTATGAATAAATTCATAACGAAATTTTGAGGGGGTAAAAGGAATTGATGAGGATTATGAAATTGATGAGAATGATTACGATTTTTTTTCCTTAAAGGAGGTACGTCAGTTCATCGATAACATTACACTGGGGATACTGGATGATAATGGTGAATTAGTGAAATTTCAAGGTAAAAAGGTTATAGTAAAAATTGGAATTAAAAAATTGTCGTAAATCATGGGCTTCCGCTTTAACAAATCGATGCAAGAAGATACTGATCTTAAACAGTATTTGAAAAACTATGTAAATAATAATATAAGTACAAAAATGGTTAGTTTGTCTAATCGTGTTAAACGTCATACATCGCTCGGTCTAAATAAAGAAAATAAATAGTTTTTAAAATATTTGCGTAAATATTAGCTATTTCTTTAAAATGTGAGTCTCTGGACATTTTTGGAAACCCTATTTATGATTCATCCATATCGAGTAGGCATTTATACAGTTATAATCCAAATGGATCACCAGTATAAAAAAACTCGATATGAAATGCCATCCCTTATGTCAGATATTTCCGATAGCTATATATACATTGAAGGAAAATTGACTCCTAAAGATGTAAGAAAGATGTTACGAAATCGGTGGAGAACAAGTGGCGAGTATACGTAAGCGTGGTATTACCATCGCTCTAAAACTATAGTATTATTTGATGAAACAAAATCTCGTAGCATGATCTGTTCAGGATGGAGGCTTAGTGAAACTCGACAGGGTATATTGGATACGATTTCTCACCTATTTAGCGGGAAACTCCCCTTAAAATATCTACTAGGTTTCTTACAAGGCCCCTTAACTCTATATGTTGCCTCGAGCGATCTTGACCTATCCCAATTAGGTGTGAGGGATCTACATCACTCGGCGACCGGCTTGCTTTAGCACGGCATTGTCCATATCTCTTCTATGTGCGTTTAATTACATATATTCATCTTTTTGTTCAAAATTGAAACTTTGTTGTTACAATAAAATGCAGCCTTGAAGATATAACTTATTATAAATTTAAACTTATGTTGTCGGTTCAAATTTTAACAAAGTTTTTTTGCTGAGTTCGTTTTAAAAAGTTCGCATCGTATTTGAAAAAATATGATGTATTTATATAAAACCCTTGACTATTGAGGCCCGATTTTCGGACGTTAATACAGACAAGGAGTCTGACAAAACACATGGAAAGAAAAAATGTCTGTTTTTTTCAGGTCTAAAACATATATGGGAAGAAAGTCAAAGTTTCTATATTACATATTTTTAAAGTTTAGTTTCTAAAAATTCTGTTAATATAAAGGTAAAATAAAGTAAAAGAAAATTAGGCAAATTCCCAAATCAAAAAATAAAAAAATCAACATAAAGGTACGGCAGTCTGTCCGACTTTTAGGAGAGTATAACTCGAATAAAAGAAATCATACAACATAGCCACTTTAAGACGCTAACGAGATCCAAAAATGCGGAAGCTACTCGCAGCAGCAGACGTTAGACATTTTTTTTGTGAGAGGAGCAGTACAACATTCATGATAAGGAGTTTGCCAGACTCCGCCTCAGTAGTTAAGGGTTAAAGTCTCACAAATATATTCTTGTAAAAAGCTTTAACATGAGAAATAGTTGTATAACTTTAGAAAATGTACATTTTTTTATACAAGGTGTCCTAGTAGTGTCTTCTCGGTTTTGGTGATAATGGTTAGAGATAGAGAAAAAGTTTAAATATAAATATTAGTGTATAGAATGACATATAGCTACTTAAATAGTTTTTCATATATGAAACACCCTATATTTTATTACATTTTTGAATTTTATCTAAAATTCTACGTCTACTTCATATATTGTCCATAGGCCTAATTTTAATTGTTTTCGAGATATTGACATTTAAAAACTGGGATTTTCAATTTTGGACAGATGTAGAGTCTAAACGGTTCAAAATAGATCAAAATGGTTTGCACTTTCCTGATTTATTTTTTAATAGTCTACCATAAATTTCTTCTCTATTTCTAACCGGTACCAAGATATCAACCAAGAATACGCGTTGGGGACACCTTATGTATATTGTAAGTATTTTTCATATTTTATTAACTATGGGTATACTATTTGCAGTAAACACAATTATTTAACTGTTCAAACATCTTTTTTAATAATAGGAAATAAATCAGCACACTTTATGCTTAAACGGTAACAAATTAAAAATGCAATTAATTTTTTTTTTCATTTTTTATACAGCTTTTCATGGGGGCCCACTTCAGAATGGCTTCTTTTTTACCTTTTTTTCCTTCACAAGTTCATTTAAATATTTCATTCTTATAAATAACCTTTGTCTTAAGAACACTAAAATGTCTTAAAACTTTTACTTGCGAGGAAGTAAAAAATACTCTGAAAAACACAACTGACAACAATCGCAACGAAAACGTCTAGCTGAATAAGCAATAAACTGGCCGCCTTGTCAGATCGGGTCGCCAGTCGACATCACAACCTCCGCCTCACCCGCGCGTCTTTCTCGCCCGATAGCTGCTCATGGAGGTAACCTTAGAGTTAATGGGCCTTGGGTTTCTCAGAAGACTATTCCAAAGGAACTTCGGATGTGAAAAAAGGTTTGATATTGATAATCGGACGTTATTTGAAAATTTTTACATTGGTGCCACAGTTGAAATTGTAAAAATCGGGAGAAGTTAAAGTTATTAGCACGAATTTCGCTCTGTATAAATCGATTTAAGAGACAACTTTGGATGTTTGGGCTTTGAAAACTAAATCACTTAGAGAAACCACGTTATATTATTATAGGATTTCAAAATGTTGGACAATAAAGAGAAGGATAGCTAGCTACTCAATTTATTGATGCGGGGATAAGAGATATCAGGCTATATCTGAATTCAGATTTATATCCATACGAACGCCGCAATTTAGACTTTGGTAAAAAGCTTTTTACACCCGCTTATTATAGTTATGAAAGCTTTCAGGGAAGTTATTATGGTAAAGACACGAGTGATCCTATGATGGGTATATCAGAATTCTTCTCGAATCATGTCTCTCATAGATATAGTAATCAACCAGAGGGCATTAAAAACTTCACTGTAGAGAGACATCTGTGACCAATTCTTAGATTTATATAAATATTTAAATATTTCACAAATGTAATACACTAATATAGTCATAAAAATTGTTTGTGTACATAAAATATACAAATTTTTCATAATATTTTTAACAGATTTCAAAAATGAAGTTAGCAATTAGACTCCAATGTATTTTTTTATCCGATTACTCCAGGATAATTTAACCAATTTAGACAAAAATTTAGAGATATTCACGATAGTGCCGGGGACATTTAAGCAAAATGCACCATTACCTAGTCAGTTGTGCGATTTTCGCTGCTCTGATTGGTCGATACCAAACTTTACTAAAACGTGGTGCATTATGCCTTAGGCCAAATAACGATAAGCCTTTTCCGCGCCCTAATGAAAATACTATACAGAAACTGCAAATTTTGTAAGGATGTTTTTAAACATGTAATGCAGATTAGACTATCATGTTATAAGTATAATGGAATGGATGGCTCTTTAATAATTTATGCATACCGACATGTTCAAACTTTCTTACTAAAAATTTACTCCTGTGCACATACAACTGTGTAATTCTAAGCAAATGATATAGCTAGTAGAATATAAATATGCCTAATTATTTTTATCCATCTGCATAAAATACGAATGGATGCTGGTTTAGTTTGCCGTACGATTCATGCAGTTGAATTTAGGCGCGAAAACTCTGAAACCCAGTTAGTTCGTTAGTGATTAGGTAAAATATACGGCAAACCTTCAGATGTCATATTCACACCTCAAAGTGACACCGTGTCAAATGAAAGCGACGTAAGAGCCGCATAATGACGGCGTTTCTGTATTTCTGGCGAAGTTGTCATATCAATCTGCCAACTTGGAAATATTAAGTATAATTTTGCCGTTAAGTTGTACTTATTCATAAAAAACCCAAAAGCAATAAATTGTATTGCATATCAGTACTATATTGTATTGCAGTTCCTAAATAATATTTTCATTAGGTTGAGTGAAAGGCTTATTTCCATTCGATCTAAGGCATAATGGTCCACGTTTTAGTGTAGTTTGGCTACATTTACCTAAGTTTGGTCCAATTAAGCTACGGGAAGGAGACATGGCAAAATGTACCGCGTTTTAGTTACGTTTGGCAAAACATACCAGCGTTTGGTCTCGACCAATCAGAGCATTATTGACTATATAATGGAACATTTTGCTTAAAAGCATATCTTGAAGTACATCTTATGATCAGTTTTCTCGTAAGGTTTAGCTTATTAAAATCTTAATGCATGTTGAAAATACTCAAACTCAGAACTCAAATTGCTTTATTGTCAATCAATCAATTTATTGAAAATCTTATTGACAAAGGTGTACAAAGAAAATAATATTGAAACTTAATATGCTGTCTTATAAGGAATTAATAGTTATTTACGTTTGCAACAAATAATGTACAAAGTATAAAGTACAAAGAAAAAATAGGCAAAACGTACAATCAGTCATAATGGATCAAACATATAAAAATTAAAACGACATATACCTAATAAGATGTCATACACATTGTCACATATTTAAAAAATTAAAAATATAAAAGTACTACAGTATAACTATACAAAAGTCTCTAATAACTATCGATAAAAAAATCATCAGTTCTACAGTAGGCTCTTACAGAAAGTAGTTTTTTTAACCTCCTTTCTAAAGTTTCTCAAAGATGGTATCAGTCTAATGTGTAACATACCAGCGTTTGGTCTCGACCAATCAGAGCATTATTGACTATATAATGGAACATTTTGCTTAAAAGCATATCTTGAAGTACATCCTATGATCAGTTTTCTCGTAAGGTTTAGTTTATTAAAATCTTAATGCATGTTGAAAATACTCAAACTCAGAACTCAAATTGCTTTATTGTCAATCAATCAATTTATTGAAAATCTCATTGACAAAGGTGTACAAAGAAAATAATATTGAAACTTAATATGCAGTCTTATAAGGAATTAATAGTTATTTACGTTTGCAACAAATAATGTACAAAGTATAAAGTACAAAGAAAAAATATGCAAAACGTACAATCAGTCATAATGGATCAAACATATAAAAATTAAAACGACATATACCTAACAAGATGTCATACATATTGTCACATATTTAAAAAATTAAAAATATAAAAGTACTACAGTGTAACTATACAAAAGTATCTAATAACTATCGATAAAAAAATCATCTGTTCTATAGTAGGCTCTTACAAAGAGTAGTTTTTTAACCTCCTTTCTAAAGTTTCTCAAAGATGGTATCAGTCTAATGTGTTGGGGAAAGTGATTAAACAATTTCTTACCATTATAAATTATTGAACTTTTTATACGAGAGGTAGAAGGGGGATAGGTAGTGAAAGCAAATCTGGGTCTCTAAAGTTATAATTATGCCTATCACCTAACTGATTTCGCTGTTTATATTTTTTATACATAAAGCTTACAGTCTCTAAAATAAACAAAGAAGCTAACGTCAATATACCATGCTTGACAGATAAAGATTTACAAGAATCACGAACTTTTGCTCTACACATATATCGCACAGCCCTTTTCTGGGGAATAAAAACACTTTGGAAAAGTGGCATGGAGCATACACTCCAAAAGCCATAGCGTAAATGTGATTTAATTAAAGAGAAGTATACGCCCTTTACAATACTGTAATCGTTTAAATTATTTGAAATTACTCTGATGGCATAACAACTTGAAGCTATTTTAGACTTAAAAGAATTTATATGAAATACAAACTTTATTTGGTTATCAATGTATATACCTAGGAATTTATTTTCAGTTATATTTGCTAGTATAGCATCTCCCAAACTTATATCATCCAAGTTATATCCAAAAGACACTATATTAGTCTTCGCAAGATTCAATGATAATTGATTTGAGTCACACCGACGTTTAATTAATTTTATATCGTTTTCAATATCCACACTTAGGACCTTGCTGTCACTGTTATGCCAAAGTATGGTTGCATCATCCGCAAATGGGGTGAATCTGCCAGATATATTAATTCCTGCAAAGTTATTTATATACATCAAAAACAAAATGGGTCCCAACACTGATCCTGGTGGTACCCCAAACTTCAATTCTTGACGCTCAAACATATGTCCCCCAAAAGAAACACACTGTATCCTGTTTCCGAAATAAGACTTAAACCATTTCAGTGCCTAAAACCACACATTTTAAGTTTTCTCAGCAGTATTCTATGATTCACGCTATGAAATTCCTTTGACAAATCACAGAAGACTGCCGCAGCAACCTCTTTCTCATTCAATCTCACATAAAGATCTTTCAAGAATGAAAATATGGCATCACTTGTGGTTTTCTCTTGTTAAAACCCAAACTGTTCCAATTTTAGGACATCGTACTTGAAGAGGAATGCAACCATTCGGACATTTACCAATTTTTCTACAATTTTAGATAATGTTGGCAGCAGCGACAATGGTCTGTAATTCGATGCTAGGTCGTCATCTCCCCCCTTAAATATTACAATGACTGTTGCTATCTTCAGGTAATCTGGAAATACCCCCTTATAAAACGTATCATTAATACAGTCTGTCAACACGTTCAATATGGTATCTGAAAGTTCAGGGAACATTTTAATTGATATATCATCCCATCCTGTAGCTCCATTCTACTTAATATCCAAAATCACTTTCTTGAGTTCATAAATGTCTGTTGACAAAAAGAAAAATGAGTCATGCTGGACAGGAACATTTTTTAAAAATTCAGAATAACAGATACTTGAGGACAATCTGTTCTTCAAGGTAGCAGCAATGGAGCAAAAAAATTTATTCATTTCATCCGCTGAGAGGTTTGGATCTGCAACACATCGTTTCGTTTTCCTTTTTCCTTTAAGTTCGTTTACAATTTTCCAAGCTTCACTCTGCTTGTTGTTTGCATATTCCATTCTTCTACTGTAATAAAGATCCTTTGTGTACTTAATCGTTTTTTTATAAATACGTACGTAATTCGAGAAAACAAAACCAAAATGTTCATTAGTCATAAAATATTTTCTAATGTAGCAAAGAGACCTCATATTTCTAGCTGCAACCTGTAAACCCTTCGTAATCCAAGGCTTTTTTGACTTTTTCTTTATATCTTTTTAAACATTTTTCCTGGGTAAGATAATCAAACTTATCACAATTTAAAAAGTTTCAAGCATTTAAAATATTGTCTTTAACAAGGATCAATGTACCTCCGTGTGATGATTCTTTTCGATAATATTTGCTCAATGATGTATAATTAGAAATTGAAATTTGTTCATCAGGTTTTAACCAGTGTTCACAAAGAAGCACGACTTCTAGATTTTCTAAACTATCTAACAAAATCTGAAGTTCATCTACCTTATTTCTAACTGACTGTATGTTAAATAAACTAGATTAAAACTATATTGGTCGTTGTATTCTCTAAAAAAATCTCATTATTCTTATGGTCTTGAGTTTGAAGTATCATTAATGTATACCAGGAACGATTTTTCAGAATCTAAATCAACCTCCTGTACTTCATTACCATAGGGGTTTTTTATTGAATCAGGAACATAACAACTAACTATTGGAACTGAAGGAATTATTAAGTTAATGTGATTTAAAGTTAAGTTACATAAGTATATAACAACTTGGTGACATATAAAACATTTTTGTTATTAAAATTACGTACATCTGTATTCATTTCAATAAGTGTTAATGATATATTGCACGTATTCTTTGAGAATTAATTTTCTTAAGTTTGGATAATACTATAGTATTTACATTTCTGAAGTTATACGTGTAATATATAACAACTTTGCCAGATAATAACATATTTTTTAAACAAATAGTATTTAAAAATTCAATATTGTTTACATTGAGCATAAAAATTACAGTGTCACATTGCCCACAACCAAGTGTCTCCTCAAAAATATTTCTAGAAACTTCCTGTAGGTCTATTACTGGTTTAACGATATCTTCCACTCAATATATATTTTTATCCAAGAGGGAACACATTATAACAACATTAAATAGATTTATTCTTAGCATAAAACGTTTTTTGTGTCAATAATATAGCTAGGTAGAGCGGAGGGGAGAAGATTGGGTTAATATGAAAATCATCGTTATTCATATAGTTTTCGAACTTTTAAATGGCACCAAGCTTAATTCTACTAATCATTTTAATTTTTTACAATGTGTATTTCTGATTTTCTATAAATATATATCGTGCTTTTCTTTAATGAGCCTTTCCTTTTCTGTTTTTTGAGCGGATCGAATTAGAAATTTGAAATTTATGTACCCAATACCCTATACCAAGTGTCAAATATCTAATTTGATCCGTTAAAAACATAGAACAGGGGGACATTAAAGAAAAGCACTGTATATTTATGTATGCAGGTTCCGCTACTTAAAACTCCCCAGGTCCCTATTTTACTTATCTTTAAGCTACATTTTTACGTGTAGTTATCTTTGAAATTTTATAGAAGAAAATTATGACGTTTATAAATTCATTTAAAAGAGACCTGAAAAAGTTTCAATTTGAGTTATTTTAACAGAGGTCACTTAAACAATCACTATTATTTAATTAATCTTGCTTAGGTATAATTATTATTTTAGTAAAAAAGTATTCTATAGACATTTTGTGTTAATTTGCATGATTGAGTTGGTCATACAAATTACAAATATAATTTTAATGATCAGTTTGATGTCAATTCACTTAAGTAGAAAATAATTATTGTAGTTGGCCATGAATGTTTGTTTGAGTGAAAGTATTAAAATTTAGTTTTTTTTTTTTGGATAAAAATGATTTACTTTAGAATTTTAAAAAATAGTTAAATTTATTAAAAATATAATCAGAATACTGGATTGGCTTTTCGGGTTTCTCCAAAATGGAAGTCCGATGCTATCCAATTCATATCTTAAAAAAGCCCTAAAAAGTAAAAAATAAAACTGTATTCCACATTGAAAATTTGATTTATGAAGTCGGCATCAAATTAATTTTTAATTACCTTGACAAACAGATATTTATATATTCAGTGTCTAAATACCACATTAAATAGACACGGTCTTTATTACTCTAACACTGACTTCATAAATCAAATTTTCAGTGTGTAATAAAATATTATTTTTTTACTTTTTAGTGCTTTTTTTGAAGTCAGTTCTATTTTTTTATAATTTTTTTTATTTCGTCTTTTTTAGTTCTATTTATACAAAATGTTAAATTTTAAAGAATAAACTGAAGTTGAAATGTTGGAGGTCCCTAATAAAAGAAGTTAGTAGCCACTGGATCCATTGCATATGAAATTTTGCCATAATTACCGTATTGATATTATAGAAATTTAAAAAGATGTGCAAAATTGAACTTCGTGTCATTAAAAACCTCGAAAGCTATAAAACACGATATTAACATGATTTTTTCCTGATGATATGGTGAACGCATATATATATATATATATATATATATATATATATATATATATATATATATATATATATATATATATATATATATATATATATATATATATATATATATATATATATATATATATATATATATATATATATATGTTATATCACTCGACTTAAAATTCACTTTTTAAAAAATATTTTTATTTACAAAATCAAAATTAAACTAACAGTATAGAAGCTTAAAAACGAATCATGATTTTATTTACAATTTACACTATTTATATGAAAGACGAATGCTGCGTCAGTGGGAACTTGCTTGCTGGGCAGATTCTGCTGACGAGGCGTCTCGGTACTCGCCGTCTCCTTGAGATAACCGACATCCGATACGGTGGGAACCAACGGCTTCGTACTTGAAGGTGACATTGCTCGTGAGAAAGGATATAACAACTCCCCCATTAAGATGAAAGTTGACGCGTGGTGACAACTTTCAGGTCCTCTGCTTATTGAGGTTGAGTTCAATCTCTTCACTTTCTTCAATCGGGTCGCCAAGGCGGATGCTCGGTCTCCTTCTGGGAATTATTCTTCTCCATTGTATAACGTTAGATCCTCTTTTAGGTGGAGAGGGTGGATTGTCATCGTTGCTAGTGGCTACTCCAATCTTGATGTTACGTGTTCGTCTTCGACATTTGCAAAAGATGTATAAGGCAATCAGTGTGATAATGAGTGTTATTGTAAGAATCGTAAACCAACTAATGTGTTTTTTCACGAACGGCTGATTTACCAATTGATCCAGCTGATCGGCATACTGATTTAGCTTGTGCTGGGCTATGTTCAGGTCCTCTACATCTATTTTGTTTAGCTTCAGAGGCTTCAAATCTGGTAAGTGAATATTCTCTGGCATATGGTTACAGCAGTCAAAAGGGATGTTGACTGGGTGGTAATTGTAGGTTACGTTGTCGTAAACATCAACTGATTTCTGGGCACGAACTCTTGTACTCCCAACGAAGGCACTACACTCGGGTTGAAGTTTCATCAAAGTATTTGTGTTGATGATCTGAGTCTCTATATCTCTGGATTCACATTTTATTGTGACGGGCAGAGGGTCTGCAACAGCTATCAACCATAAATTCTGACTGATTTCTTGAATGTTATAGTCTTTGGCAAGAATGACTAAAACTTGGCATGTTCTGGGTAGATGATCAAGTCTCTTCAGAAGCTGAGCCTCGCAGACTGCATCAGTATCAATTGGATATGGCAGGATGTTGGAACAGATGAACATACGGTTGCCTAGTGGTTTGCAGGACTTCATATTGCGGATGGTTGTATAAAGTAAAGAATCATCATTTCGCGCAATTAGTTTATTAGTTATTGACAAAATGTGATGAAGGCCTGTTCGATTATCCAGAATCGGTATAGGATATAAGTGATAGAGAGTGTATTTTTCAGGTTCGACTAAAGGTATTTCTAGTACAAAAATTATTCTAGTATCTAATTGATATGCCTTTAATTCTATTATGTCGAGGTATTGAGCTACGCTTGAATAATATATCGGCAAGGGAAGATTATTCTTCTGTAATGACTGCGATATATGCTTTAATGAGTCTACTAAATCGTATGGAGTGATGATTGAACTGTGCAAAATTTTTAAACGTGCAAATGTAACAGCGTTTATAACATCGTTCAAAGTATTTTCGATAAATGAATAGCTTTCTGTTAGTGATTCGCACAAGTCTAGGATATCGAGTTGTGATTGATAAAATTTGAGATGATCGGAAATATCCATAATTGATTCGCGAATTTCTTTAATATCGTTATTAAAGGTTTCCTCGTCAATTTGAAGTTTTTGAATGGTTTCGTTAAAGCTTTTGATAACAGAGGTAGTTACAGATATTTGATTTTTCAAAAGATTTTCTATTTGGTATTCATCGTGGGTTAACTTTTCGATGCACTCGTTGAAATATTCACCATCGGAGGCGTCAAGATTACCAGTTATTGATTTCCAAATGGTTCCAATACCATTAAGAATACCACGTTTTTCTCTAAAAATGTACTTTTTAGTGTCGGCCATTATTTCAATGTACTTTTGGTTAACGGCGTTTGATATTTGTTTAAGGAGACTAACATGAGTTTGAACTTGCGGCTTAAAGGCTTTCATTCGCGGTACGTCTTCGTCTATAGTGTTTAATAAGCTTTCTAATATTTTGTCATTATTACTAATTGTTTCTTTGATTGGTCCGAGGTCTTTGTAAACAAGGAGGGTCCATTTATCATTTGAGATTTTTACGGTCGCTTCTTCATGAAAGAAAATTCCTAAGGTGTTGTTTATTGGTGTTAGAGTGTATTGGGACTGAGTGGCTGTTGAAAGTGCCAAGAACCTAAAAGAGAAAAATTACTCATAGTATGGTTTCAGTCTGTCAAAATTTATTTTAGATTTTTGTTTAGATTCGGGGTTTATCAGAATTGCTGAATTTTGTAAAATTTCGATTTTTTCGAATGGACCGTTAAATTTATTTTGGCTTTGGTCCTTGATTTGTGATTCTTTAATGTATACCTTATCTCCTACATTATATTCATAGGGGTGAGCAGAAACGTTTTGGTTGAAGCGCTCTTTGGCTTTTTCTTTTTGTTGACATGTTCTGGCTCGGGCTGTTTTATAAAGGTATTGCATGCGATTGTTTAGATCTTGCATATATTTGGAAATAAGACGTTTTTCATTATATAGGATTTCGGGTGGTCTAGATGAGGTGTGTCCAAAAATAAGTTCGTAAGGCGTGAAACCGTGCGTTTTGTTTTTGGTATTGTTATAACATATAGTTGCATAGGGAAGAACATTAAACGGGTGTTCGTCAGGGTTTTCAGTTTGATTAGCTCGTATCATTTCACTAAGTGTCGCGTGAAATCTCTCAACAGCGCCGTTTGATTGAGGGTGTCCTACGCTAGAGAAAGTTAGCTTAATATCGTAAAGCTCACAGAGGTCATTCATTAAGGTGTTTTTGAATTCTCGGCCATAGTCACAATGTATACGTAACGGAGTTCCATAATGTTGAAAAAATACAAGAAGTGTATTAACAACAGATTTTGCTGTCTTATCCTCTATAGGGTAAGCTTGTGTAAATTTTGTTAGTTCGTCACGTACTGTTAGGGCGTAATTTCGAGTTGGGTATTCAAATATGTCTATGTTTATTCTTTCAAAAGGTGTTTTGGGCGTTTCTGTTACGACTAGGGGACTGCTTAGATTTTTACGACAGATTTTTACTTTTTGGCAAGTTTCGCAACTTTTAATAAAGTTTTCTACGGCTTTTATTATGCCTGGCCAATTGTATTTTTCTTTTATGCGTCTTAACGTCTCGTTAATTCCGCGATGTAAGTTGGTTTTTCCGCGATGGTAATGATCTAAGATCTGAGGTATTTCGTCTTCATTAGGGGTTGTTGTGATGTTTTGGCAGATACTTAATTTTATATTTTTGTCTGCAAAAATATACGAAAATATTTCAAGGATAGGAAGTTCGAGTGTGTTTTCCACGAAATAGGTACAAGAGATGTCAAGTTCATCTTGACCGGTATAGAGAATGTAAAAGAGAAGTTGTGTGACAGTTTCTGGGTTAAACGGGAGAGGAATAATGAAATATTTACGATTTTTTATTGATTTACTGGAGAAAATATTTATTTGTTTTGGATTAAATTCCATGTTTTCCTCGAAAATATCGTCAAGAATCTTATGATGTAGTTCTTCTAATTTATTTTGTCGAAAGAATGTTATAATATTTTTGTGTGACTTATCCAACAGCTGGTCGTTGGTTGTTTCGATTTTAGAATAATCGATCAGGGATCTGGTTTCGTAAAGGCTTACGAATTTATTGTATTCTTCGGCTATTACATCGTCGTCATAGGTTTTAGGTTCTTCGATAGGTTCTTCGGATTCTGTCTCATTCGATGCAAAAACAGATATTTTTGTTTGAAGCTTTGCGCATTCTTGGAAATGATTTACTTTTATTCGAGATAATGCATCAGCGTTTTTATTAATTTTTCCCGGTTTATAAATTATTTCGTACTGATATTCTCCTAGTTTTAGCCGCCATCGTGCTATTCTACTACCTGGGTCTTTAATAGAAAGTAACCAAGTAAGGGGACGATGATCTGTGACTAGAATGAACTTTCTTCCAAATAAATATGGACGAAAATATTTCACGGCCCATACAATTGCAAGTAGTTCTCTCTCTATTGTCGAGTAATTGGTTTCGGCTTTACATAATGTTCTTGAGGCATAACCAATGGGTAAGTCTTTGCCAATGGGACCTTGGGAAAGTACAGCGCCTATCGCAAATGCGCTTGCATCCGTTGTTAGTAGGAAAGGGTCATCGAAATTTGGATAGATGAGAATTGGGTCAGAAGTCAGTAATTGTTTTAGTTCGTCGAAAGCTTGACGACAATCTGAGTCGAAATCAAATTTGATATCTTTTTTCAACAATCTGGTAAGGGGCTTTGATATTTTCGCAAAGTTTGGAATAAACCTACGATAATAACCAGCTAAACCCAGAAAGGATTTTATGTCTTTTGAATTTTTTGGTTCTGGAAATTTCTGTATACAATCGATTTTAGTGGGATTAGGTTTAACGCCGTCCTGAGTGATTAGGTGACCAAGGTATGCTACCTCTTTTCTCAGGAACTCACATTTGTCAGGTTGTATTTTGAGGTTTGCTTTTCGAAGACGTTTAAAAACTTCGCGTAAGCGTGTGATGTGGTCATGGATTGTGGGTGAATACACAATGATGTCGTCCATATAGACGAGACAACGTTCATTGAGAATGCCTAGAAGGATGTTGTCCATTACTCTCTGGAAAGTGGACGGGGCGTTTTTAAGACCAAAGGGCATTCTTATAAATTCGTAGTGTCCGTTCTCGACAGAGAAAGCAGTTTTTGGAATGTCTTTAGGGTCTATCTCGATCTGGTGAAATCCTGAAGCCAGATCCAGGGTTGTAAAATACTGGCACTTGTCTAGCTGATCCAAAAGATAGGAAATATTGGGAAGCGGGTACTTATCATCTACCGTGGATTCATTCAATTTACGATAATCTATGACTACTCTCCATTTTTGTTTGCCTGATGAATCAAGTTTCTTGGGGACGACCCAAACTGGAGATGACCAAGGTGAAATAGAGGGTTTTATGATTCCTTGTTCTAACATTTTATTAACCTGAGTTTTTACCTCTTCTTTGTGAATATGGGGATACCTGTATGATTTGGTGAAAACAGGCTTTGCACCAATGGTGTCAATTTGGTGTTTAATTTCATTGGTAAAGGTAAGATTGTCACCTTCGAGGTAAAATATGTCCTCAAAATCTACGCAAAGATTGGTAATTATTTCTTTTTCTTCTTCGTTAAGATGCTCTAAACGAAGTTGGGATTTAATGTTGGGAATGCGGTTAGGAGATAGTTGTTTATCAGATAAATTGTAATTGAGTAGCGAATGAGAAGAAAAAGGTTCGATTTCGATATCTGAAAAATTAATGGTTTTTGGGATGGCGTTTGCATTAACTATGAGTTAGAAGTTAGAAATTCGCCTTTTTCATTGACATGGACAATTGCGTTTGGAATGTGAACTTTTTCGATTTCTTGCCTAGATAGGATAGCATCGGTGTTGACTAAATCACAACGTAATTTAAAAATTTGTTCGGTCCTACCTTCAATCTTAATTTCGTTAGAATTGTTTACGTTAGTTATTTTATTATTTTGTTCGAGGTTTTCTTCTGCCCTAAACAGTGGTAAAGTTTTAAAATTTGTAACAAGTTGTTTTTAAGTCGATGGTGCATTCATAGTGTTCTAAAAAGTCGAGTCCTAGAATACCATCGAAATCAATATCTAAATCGTATATGTAAACTTTATGTGGGTTTCCGGCTTGAAAAGGAACTAGGGTTGATTCGGTGATAAGAAGTTTTTGGTCTGTGATGCCTTGAATCGTAACGTTTTCGGGAAAACGTTGGGGAAATTGTTTTACTGTGTTTTCCTTAAATATTGTAATTCCTGCTCCGGAATCTATAAGTAGTTTAAAAGTGTTAGATGCGTCTTTTATGTAATATAGATTTTTCGGGTTAATAGCAAGAAGGGGATTTAAAGAAAATGTTGTTCTGGGAAATTCAATGACGGGTTCATGTCGTCCAAATTCAGGGTTTGTATTTGATTTTGGATTTCCGTGACGGCATTGGTATTTGAAATTGTTCGAATAGGAGGATGGTTTTGATTCGAAGTGGGAAGAAAATCCTGATATTCATGGTAATTCGTTTTATCTTGTTGATCAATATTTTCAACATTTTGATATTCGTAATCGGGGTTATCTTCATACATTCCTGCGTATTGGTTACAATACTCGTCGTATTGGGGTTCGGAATAGTTATTGTTGGAATATTGGTCATTGTCGAAATTGACAACATGAGCACGATGCTGGGGATTATTTTGTATTACTGAAGGACGTTGAAAATTGTTAAATGGTGTTTGACGTTGGAAATTGTTTTGGTTTGATTGGTTATGGGGTGTGTACTGCGGTCTTGGCTGACCGTTGTTTGGTCTATTCGACTGAAAGGAGGTGCTTAATTGAAAAGAATTTGATTGTTGATTGGTATTAGGCCTTTGGAAATTGCCAAAATTCTGGGAAGTATAACCATTAGGACGTTGTTGTGATCTACATTCATTTGCTAAGTGACCATTGCGACCACAGCTATGACATTTAAGAGATTGTACATTAGATCTTTTATTAGTTTGAATAATAGGTCTAGCAGGCGGATTGGGTCTAGAAGATTTTTGGGATTCGAAATATGATAGTTGGAGCTCGCGTCTGATGCGAATTTGTGCTTCCAAAAGATTAGGTGGATTTCCTGCACGTATTATATGGCCAATTCGGGGTTCCAGGCCAGTAAGTAGGCTATTTAGAGACATGGATTCGATTAATGTTATTTGGGCTGCCTTTTGACTGGGTGCGAGTATGGATTTTTGTATGTTGGCATGCATTTTGGCATTTAGGACTTGAAGTCTGTTAAGGAAAGTCAAAGGAGATTCGTTTGGTAGTTGTCTCATTCTTTGTAAGTCCTGAATAAGAGAAGATAGATCTCGCGTATCTCCGAAGTGAGAATTAAGTAATTGCTTTATTTCTAGAAAAGAAAGTGGATTTCGGGAGCTTATCAGCTGCGCTGCTCTCCCTCGCAACCTATTTTTTATGTGAATCACTAAAAGATCTTTTTGGTTACCCGTAGACATATCATATGCACATTCGCAGGCATTTAGGAAGGTTTGTAAAAATATTTGATCACCTTCGAATTCGGGGATAATAGAAAAAATCTCGGAAAGTTTATAAGGTTCGATTACTGCTACCGCTGCTCCTGCAGTTATTCTTTCATTTTCCGTCATATTTGCTCAATATATCAACACAATAAACACTAGCACAATATAATATAGAAAGGATATAAAACACAAAATATTTTACGAAATTTTATGTTGATAGACAGTACGTAAAGTAGTATGCCAACCAACGTAAAATAAACAGTTCTTATTAACTAGTTAGTGTAATTAAATTAAAACTGTGTAATATTTCTTGTTGTAATAAAAATACAAATGTAATCTGGAGATCAGTTAGCAGAATAACTGGTCAAAATAATTCCAAAAAATATTTTAAAATTAATCAATTAACAGAATAACTGATTATACACAAATTATACGTTGTTACACTTAGAAATACAGAAATCAATTAGCAGAATAATTGATTAGCTTATCGAAAAATCAATTAACAGAATAATTGATTATTTTACTAATTAATAAAATGTAAGATCGATTTTGAAAAGTCGAACAGGTATTTAATTAAATATTATTTTTAAAATAAACGTGATGATTCGTTACTTACAAGCAGAGTAGAAACATCGCTCGTCGTGTTCTTAGCAGTTAGTTCTACCAGGGGCTTCACTATGTGTTCCTTCCGTAGATGCGTGTTCTGCCAAGTTGATGACGTCACAATGCACAAAATGGGGCTTCTTTGTTCTTCTGGATGAAGGATTGGGATCCACCGTTGCCAGTTAGAGTTCTCTTGTTCTGCCAACGTTGCCAGATCCTACCACGACTGCGCCAATTTGTTATATCACTCGACTTAAAATTCACTTTTTAAAAAATATTTTTATTTACAAAATCAAAATTAAACTAACAGTATAGAAGCTTAAAAACGAATCATGATTTTATTTACAATTTACACTATTTATATAAAAGACGAATGGTGCGTCAGTGGGAACTTGCTTGCTGGGCAGATTCTGCTGACGAGGCGTCTCGGTACTCGCCGTCTCCTTGAGATAACCGACATCCGATACGGTGGGAACCAAGGGCATCGTACTTGAAGGTGACATTGCTCGTGAGAAAGGATATAACATATATATATATTGGCTCCGACGCTCGCCCGAATAAATACAAAAGAACATTAAACGATTACTTTATAATATTACTTAAATTGCTATTTTATGAATATTTTAATACAAATACAGCAACGGCGCATTATTTGCGGAAATTTATATTCCTAAAAAACATCAGCAAATTTTCTTAATAATATTATTTGGAGATAGGTATGCTGTTTTTAACTAACAGAAATCCTTTCTGAATCTACAGAGAAACTTCCAAGTAAGTTTAAAGCTAACGGGTGGGCAGAGCAGATATTTTTTGTGGTAGACTGACATGCTATTTTTCGAAACAATTGAATTTTGGTTTTTTTATTGAATGATCAATAATAACATAGCGAGCGCTATGGGAATTATTGAGAATTTTTGGAAAATTTTCAGGAAAGTTTTAAGCTTCAAGTGTATAAGGGCAAATTTGTCAAAAGTTATTAATATATTTTTATTGCACAAATGGTATTTTATGAGAGAATTTGTTTCAGCAAAAACTAACATTTTTGGTGTAAGCAAATATTAAAACAGAAACTATTAGAGTAAATTATGTCAATATTAGTTTTTTAATTGCCAAAGCTATTCTGTGAGAGGTGTTCTGTTTACATTCTCGACAAATTAATATACATATATTTTTAGGTTAGGTAAAAGTTAATCAATAATAGATATATAAATCAGTCACATCACATTATTTTTAAAATCTTAAATTAACATCGAAGTTATGTTGCGGTAATTAAATATTTTTGTAATTTTTATTACTAACTCTAATCATTATTATCTATCAAATTAACACAAAATATCTATAAAATATGTTTTGCTAAAATAATAAGTATAAGCAAAATTATGTTAATTAATTCAATAATGTGAAAATAGTTTATTAATGTTTTTCTCGAAAATGATAGAAACATGGATTAATGTTCTAATAACTCAAATTGAACCTTTTTAAAGTCTCTTTCAAATAAATTTACAAAAATGTATGTATAATCTGAAATATTCAAGAAAATTACGTTTATAAAAAGCATAATTTCTTTCCATAAAACTTTTTTGGTCCATCTGTAGGCATTTTTAAAGAACTGAGTATACCTACGAGTTGATGTATCACTTAAATCTGTAGATTAAAAAATAAGCAAAATAAGTCCCAGGGGAGTTTTAAGTGGCAGACCCTGCAGTGGACCCGGTTTGTATTTATTTATATGTTTATTTTATTAGAGACGTCCAATATATTAACCTAGGTTTAGGTCCCGAAAATGTTAAAGTTGACCTTAACAATAAAACTTCGTATAAACAGAACTAAAAAGGTGAAATCAAGAAGTGTTTATAAAAAAATAAAACCGATTTTAATAAAAGGTACTAAATATTAAAAAATAATTTGACTTTATGAAGTCGACGCCAAACTAATCGACAGTAAATAAACATTATACTTGTGGTATTAGATATTGAGACATTTCTGGTGATTCAATAATTAAGAATTAGTTTGACGCCGACTTCATAAAGTCAAATTATTATCAAGATGGAATAAAATATTATTTCGGCTTTTAATGCTTTTTATTGAAGTCGGTTTTATTTTTTATAAGAATGTTTATTATAAAGAATTTTGAATACTAAAATATATGTATAATAATAAAACATTTTGTTTTGAATAAAATATTGAAAATAATATGTTTACTAGGCAAATGACTCATTCTGTATGTTTTATTTTAACTATTATAAATAATCATTTCCCCACAGGGAACGTCACCCTTACGTGGTTATACGAAAATCAGCCCTTGCCGGATAATGATACTCGATGGGTTGTCAGAGCATCAGAATTACTTTTGCTTCGAGTCACAGGCGGTAGAAGGGCGGCTAGGAGCAACACCGGAGATTATAGCTGTTTGGCAAAAAATGGTTTTGGAGCCATCTTGTCGAGAACCGCGAAAGTGAAAATTGCCAGTAAGTAATATTTTTTTACACAGAAAGGCGCTTCAAACTATTATTTTGTGACTTGTCATATAATGATTTAAACTTTTTCATAACTGATGTGGTCAGAGAACATTATGAAATATTCAGGGCGTCCTGAATGACACCAGTTCTAAATAGGCGGGGTAGTCCATTTAAATGCTGTATGTCTAATTTTTATTAGACATTTAAAATTACCCAAAATTGTTTAAACATTTTTGTAACTTACCCTATAGCTAAAGATGATTGTTTTAGAATAGGGATTATAAAATTTCGCATAAATTACATACTATCCCATAATTTTTGATGCGAAGAATGCCTTCGAGATAAGTTTATCTCTCGTCAAAATGGCAACTAATCAATTTAATTGCTCGCCAAAAACAGTAATTTAAATCTCTGCAACAGCCGAAATGTTTGCAAAACAATCCGCCACAAGTTCCACTTTAATATCTCCTCCATATTTGTTTCTACGGCCAGTCACAGCTTTGAATACAATATAATATTCTTATAGTACCCATTCTTCCTCCGCCTTTTCGTGTAGTTGGACTACTATTGTTTGTGCACTTTTCTAGTTTAAAGAAGGAATTTTTCATACCATGAAATATTGAATGTGTATGTTTTCACATTTTTTACGTATAGGTAACATGTTTTCAAAAGTAATCCAACATATTATGTATGTATATATGTTATGTCCTCTTAGTGGAAGTCCAATATTTAATTTGCACTAAGAGATAGAAAAAAATTAAATTACTTTAGATTCTACAGGTTTTTTCAAAAAAGTGCCACGGTACAAAAATTATGAATTACAATCTTTATGGTATGTTACATTTTTCAATTAATCTAACCATTTTGGACATATTTTGTGTTTAATGCCCATTACGTACATTTTACTATATTCGAGAAAAAAAATGCGTACTGAAAATTACCATTTTTGACACTTTAAAGCGCGGTAATTGCTAAACGGTGAAACTTGGAATAAAATATTTCGTCCTTTCGTACCTTATTATATATATCAAGCACTATCTTCGAAGACCAACTTCTAGTTAACAGAAATTTAATATTTGTTTTAAAAAAAACAGCTCTATATATTATTTGAAATAATTTGGAAGAAGTGAATGCAGCAATAACCTATTTTAATCAATATCAATAATCTAGTAACAACCTCCAATATAGATGTGTATGGTATTTTTGGGTGTGTAAGAATAAATGTCCTGCATCAAGTATTATTTTAATAAAAATAATATAATTTTTCTTTTTAACTAAACTTAATATATTTTTAACCAAATGAGTTTTGTAGCCCACTTTTAATAGATCTAGGCAATGGTCGGGGCTATTCCAGTTACGTAGTATAGAGTTCATTGCTTGAGATTTAGTCGTTTCTGATATGAGTGGTTCGTTTCTTATTTAGAAATATTATGAGATGTGGATGTTGTGCTATCTTGTCAATGCTGAATGTGTTTGATTTACGTATAAGGAGAATTCAAATCATTTTTGTGTAAATAATATTGAGAAACAAAGAGCAACATATTTTTTTATTTACATTTAATGTTGTCAATACGTATTTAAGAATGGCATGTGGATATAATAGCAGATATTAGATAGAACGTTTTTAGTATAATATAATAAAGTTATGTTTGAATTTAATATACTTCACTTTTTTTTAGCTATAGATAAAGAAGTTGTAGTATTGAGTGGTAACATGACTATCTACGAGACTCAGCCGATGCTTCTACAATGCAGTGTTCATTCTACCCCTCCCGCTGATATTCAGTGGGAATTAAATAATCTACCTCTACCAAAAGACAAAAGGTAAGCAAAAAAATGGTGTAATGCTTTCATTTACAAAATTAATAGTTAAAATTATGTTCAGAGATTATCTAAAGAAACATTTATTAGATACATATGCCGAAAGCTTTGAATACTGGATTACAGATACAAAAAAAAGTTAAAACATCAGCTGTTTAAAGTTAAAGAATTAAGTACATATTATTTGTATAAGTAGTCGTTTTTACATATATTTTATTTACTGCTTTTGCCAGTTTCTTTTTACTCTCGAAGTAATTCGGAAATGATTGATGATCATTTGCTTGCTTCCACAGAATTAAGGCAACTCCCACAGAGTTCCTTTCATCTGGCTATACCTCTTTCACACAAGAACTCCAATTAATCCAATACCAATAATAATAACAATAATCGTATCCAGAGTTACGCCTATTCTTCAAAATGCAATTTTCCAAGTTGGTCTCCTAGAAAGGAGGCAGAGTCGGATTGTGTGCATTAGATTTAATAACGTCGATTATTCTTTTTTGTCTGTGAGCAGACTACGAAGGCCGAGGGCCTAAGTACTTGGTACGTTGGTTGTTCAATGTTAATAGAGGGAAAGTTTATTGATGCGGGATTAAAAATCTTGCATATTAGGAGAAAAAGGAAACACTTGCTGGTGACACATTCGATAATCGGGTCATTCTGGGAATAACGGAGCGAACAAAGTGGGAGTTCCTTGGTCTTTACAGTTGGACGGGGCATGTAGGTTGATGATCGTGCCTCCCTGTCAGGAATTACTAAGGAATGCATGATGGATGTTAGTTCATCAGAATAGAATCCGTGGTAGTATCTATAAAACAGAGATAGATCACCTACAAATCGACGATCCTCTAGTGATGTTTGGATCATCAATCAGACGAATAGATCTTTTTTGGACAGAGTCAAGGATGTAAGGATTGAAGGAGAGGTTACCCCCATATATGCGAGCAATACTCAAGGTTAGATCTGATTTGCGAAGTGTAACGGGTTTGCAAGTTAGCAGAAAAAAAATATTTTCGAGCTCGGGAAAGGAAACCCAATTTCTTCGCGGCTGCTGTGGCAGTTGAGGTGTCAGCGAAAATCTTCCTGAAAAGTAATACCAACTAGGCTAAAGGAAATTTGGCTTTAAGCATTTGATTATTCATCTGAATGCAGGGGGTATTGGGAGATAATTTGTGAAATAGTAAACATGATTCTGTCTTAATGGCTTTAAACTGGACAAGGTTTTTTGTCTTCGGTTAGGGATAAAGTGGAAACAGGTTTCGGAAATTGTATGTTGGAGTGGAGTGTACTGTCATCAGCATAGTTGTGACCAGGAAAGCAAATCATTGCTATTCAAACGGAATAAGGTAGGTGCCAACACCGAACCATATGGAACGCCTGCGTTGATTTTATGAAACTCAGATGAATGGCCATCAACCTCTACACAAATACTTCTATTGAAAAGTGGCAATCCAAGTACAAAGTTTTGAGGGAAAATCATAGGCAAGAAAATTTGTTAAGAAGTGCATAATGCCAAATTTGATGAAATACATTGGATATGTCGAAGACGATAATTTATGCTTCTCCATGGAATTCGGTGGACTTGTTCCAGTTGTGGGTTACAAAGGTAAGAATATCTGCAGTGAACTTTGATGGCGGAAGCCGTATTGCCTATCATGGATAAGTCTATGATTTTCAAGGTAATTTAAAAGATCAGTATTGATATACTTATCCATTGCCTTACTCATAATTGAGAGCAGACTATACATGCAGCAGATTTCCAGCTTTTAGGAAAAATGCCCTTATCATAAGGCCGTTGGAATCAGGAATACCAGGTGATAAGACTATATGGCATCAACGTTGGACCTTTTTAACCCTAAAGGTAATTTTGTGTTGTATGGCAAAGGATGGTACTGATGGAAAGGGGAAGTGAAGAGGAGGGATTAAAGTAGAATTTGCGGCGAATTGTTTTCTTACAAGCTCAGCTTTTGCTTTAAACCTGGGGACATTTCATCATCAGAAGTTAAAGGTGGGAAGGAGCATTTGCGGAAGATTTGATTAATAGTTTTGGCAAGCGACCAATAGGATTGGTTACTAATTTGGCAAAAAAGAACTTTGCTTTTTATGCGTGTGTTGATGGCATTTTTGGCCTCGAAAATTATGCGATTGTAATGATTTCGTGCGTAGTTTTTAACCTGTAGCTTTTGTGAGTGAGAGTTCTTAAGGAAATTGTTATAAGAACGAATTTTCTCTAGTCTAGCATTATCGCAGGATTTTGAAGAGCAAGGGTTATTGTTGGGAGGTCTTGAATTTTTAAGAGAATGTGGTATAAAGGTTTCTTTCTTTCTTTATCCGTACCTGTCAATCCAACTGCAGCTACCAGCACCCCACTTTGTTGACTCACTTACTCTCAGAGTGTTCTCAACTCTACTTTGCGTACTACTGTTCCAGTGATATTTTCTGGCGGTTGATCATCAGCACCCCTGATGCAAATCGATATTTTTTATGAACCACTAATTCGTCGAAAAAATATAAGTAGTTCTATGGCTTAAGAAGAATGATTTTTCCACTAAATACTAAACCACTTATTTCCGTCCAGACTTCTTTCGGTATCCAAGTTCACTTCTTAAAAGAATGTTAAGCCTCATGAAAAGTTGGCGTGATTTTAGGAATTGTAGGTATATATACTTAAATTATATTTCTTTGATAGTCAATACATGTCACAATACTAAAAGATAAAAATAACAATACATTAATTTCGAAGTGTAATCGAAATCTTAAATTATTTAAAACTTCTTTGGAAAAAATAAATAAAAAAGTCCAATTGGAATTAAGAACCAACAATCCGTATACTTATGTAAAAGTAAAAAATAAACAAGTTTTCTTAATCACAATTTTTTACATTTAAGCAAATAATTCCTTTCTTAACAGGTTACACAAGTCATGTGATTACTCCCGAATAAGTTTTCATACTGAAGGAAAAGTTATTGTTAAATTTTGAGAGAGTGGCCTAGTAAAAAATATCCCATATAATGCGAATTCTTTTAAGGGCACTGTATATGTTTTTTTTTCGTCTTGGGCCTACGTTTTATTCGATCTCACTTTTAGTTTCCTTTTTTCAGCTAGAATTTTTTAATATAAAACCACTTCAAAGGTTTGTATTTTGATACACATTACAAACCCAAAATTAAACAGAAAACAAGCAAATTAATATTTTATTTTCTTTTAGATACGTTACAATTTTAGTACTATTCTGTACTTATAAAAATATTAGAGATCACACTTCCGCTATATAAGTCTTTTTTAACGAAAAATAAAATAAAACAAATCATAGATTAGAACGAAAATTTAAAAGTAATCACAAAATAAAAAAGCAAATTATCTACAAAAAAAATGTATATACGGTCGGACAGCGTGTTTATGAAAAATATGGTCCAAAATATATGTTGTCTTTTAAAGTTTCTTTTATATGTTTTTATATGCCTTTTAAAGTATCAATATTAAAATTCAAAAAGAATAAGAATTGGAAAAGTGTTGTAAGCTGTTACAAGTTTTAACTGAATTACTGTACATTTTATTTGAAATTGTTAAAATTAGATCCCCATAACACAAAACAATTTAATAATGACACTACTTGGAAACCTTTTTTTATTCACACATTAATAATGACACTACTTGGAAACCTTTTTTTAATCTGGTGCATAGACAGAAATGCGCCCGCATAACTTGATTTTATTTTCTGAATTGCAAAACACACAATATTTGATTCAAAAGACTAATAATATAAGAAAACTTAATCGTTTCCAAAAAAAAGAAGGTGAAATTAACATTAAAAAGTATAGGAAATAATAATTCTAGATATTGTTACTAACTTCACAGACTTAAAAAACACGTGCAGGTTCCAGCATGAACCTTGTTCTGCGCGACGTGGAAAATAGAAAACCTAGAAATGTCAACGAACTTCAAATTCGGGTGGAAAAACATTCTCTATTTTCAGGAAACCTCAGAAATTTTGAATTTTGATTAGGTACTGTCTTAAGATTAATATATGAATGTGCCTCTTGAGAAAAATCATCAGTATATTCAGTGTGTGTTTGTTTTTATTTGGTTAATAAATAAAAAATGTTTTTTTATAATTTATTACAACTTAACTTTGTTTCGCATAAGACACCAGAATCTTCGTTTTCTTTTGTTTAGAAAGTAGTAGAAGCAAAACTCTTAATTTGAGAATTTACGTTTGTCCCTGGCACTTGAAAATAAAACCAATAATATGCAGAGTAGAGATGGCAAATTTGAATCACTTTGATGAATCAATTCATATGAATTGACTCACGATTGTTTTGTTGGTTTTGCACGTGCAGACAGATTAGAAACACAAGACGGGCGAGCTGATGAATTGAATTGATCGATCGAACGATATGCATTTTAGGTCAGGGAATTACAGATATCTATCGGTAACGGTAATACGTTAGTCAACCCTTTGCGCATTTAACACAGTGATATATAAGTATTAAAATCAGGTAAAAATTTAAAAAAAACTTTTGTAAGTCATATTTTGAATTTTGGATGAGAATACGCAACATATCTCTGGTACAACCGTTGTATATATTATTTGTTCCGAGTGGCCAATTAAAAATGGTTTCCGGCTATAACTCGGTAACCGTTGATCACACAATTATGGGGAAAATATTTATAGGTAAGTAGGCTAAGAAAAATCGCTGGAAATGATTTTCAAGTTCAAAAAATGTCCGCTGGGGGGAGTAACAGCACCTCAAAAAAAAATGCCGATTTTCTCTTAAATTTTCTTAATTAAGGTTGCATTGTATTCTTCAAGCAATTATGCTACTTTTTGATAGTTATAATTTTTTTTTAATTTTCAATAGAAAGTGGTGGGTGTAGGTCAAACTTTTTTCTTTCAAACGTTTATGTCTTTGTCTGATATGACTTTTTTTTGTCATAATTTAATTTAAGGTTGTAAAAGGTATCGAATAGTGAAATAAAAAATTCAGATCCATATTTAAATTAAAAAAGTTAATGAGGGTCGCTCGAATTCAAAATATTGGATTGAAAAATTAACCTCACCAATTTGTAGAGGAGAAAAAGTGACAATGATAAATTGAAAATTATTTTCATCTGTTATTTCAACTAAGGCTAAAAGGATAGAAAAACCATAAAAGTTATTTTTTGTTTTTTTTTTTAGTTTTTCTAAATGACATGAAAATAATTTTCACTTCATCATTGTCACCTTTTCTCTTCTAAAAATTGATGATGTTAGTTTTTCAATCCGACGTTTCGGATTCGGGCGACCATCATCAACTTTTTGAACAAATACGGACTTGGATTTTTTACTTCATTATTCGATACCTTTAAAACTTTCAATGAAATTATGACAACAAAGTCATATCATACCATTTGATTTTTTGAGAAAATCTGTATTATTTGAAGAAATACGAAAAAACGCCATCTAGTGACACTAATAGAATCATTACGGTATAGTTAATAGCTCTACATGAAGAGCAAAAAAAAAGCGCTATTTCTGACACCAAGTTCAATATAATCGGTTCATCCAAAACAGAGATAGATAAAAACGTTTGAAAGAAAAAAGTTTGACCTTCCCCCATCACCTTATTATTAAAAATAAAAAAATTATAAATAGCTAGTTGCGTAATTACCTGAAGAATACAATGTTTTTGTTTTCGACACACTTTAATTAAGAAAATTTAAGAGAAAATCGGCATTTCCATTTTTGAGTTGCTGTTACATCCCCTAGCGGCTATTTTTCGAACTTGGCCTGTTATAAATATTTTTTCCCCATAATTGTGTGATCAACGGTTGTCGAGTTATGGTCGGAGACCATTCTTAATTGGACACCCGATACACATTAAGTAGCGGTTTACCTTTTAAGTTAAAGTGAAAAAAACATCACTTTTTAGATTTAGCAGGTTATTTTTTTAAATTAGCTTTAAAATGTGTTACCATTTGGCGGCCTCTAATAACATCTAAAATTTTGGAGGTGAAATTCTTCCCCACGAGTACATTGAAAGTATAAAGTTGATAATATACGGAAAAGGGGTTCCTCTCTCTCAAAAAAATGACTGTGACGGAAAATTTTAAAAATATCTGGATTTTTCTGTTTTCATTGGCGCAGATAATATTTGCCCAAATAAATAAATACCATTTTTTGTTTTTTTTTTTCAAATACAATAAAAGTCCAATTCGAGGTAGATTTAGGTATTTAAATCGATCAATAACTCCTCAAACTCATTTAACTCCGACATAAACTTAACCATTAGCTTTTTTGTTTGATCAATATGTCACAGAATCAGTTGATACTTTACCGAAGGGATGCGATCGAGATCCGACTCGTTCACAAGCCGCTGGTATCGAATTTGTTGGCTGTCCCATCCCAAACTCCCAAATAGCCCGATGAACCAGATTCGGAACTTTACAAAGTGAGTCAATTATATGAATCGGTGAGCTAACTAATTCTTATTCGTGTGTTCGCCAACTCTAATGCTGAATATTATTAGAAACGCCTGTAAACTTAACTAAATAATTACCGAAAGAAACAGGGTCGGATCTAGGATTTTAGTTTGGGAGGGGGGCTAAGGTACTAATCTAGAAACCTAAGTTTTAAAGTTTTCACTTTGACGGAAGGCTAAAGTTTTGTAGCCCCCCTCCTCTTTTAATCCGCCACTGCAAAGGATTAAAATACATACAATTTTACACATGACGCCTCTTGCAAAATGCATTGTTCGGGGATCACGTAAGCCGATAGATAAGAGTTAAGTTCAATCAGTAAAATGTGTATTTTAGTGCCTAATAATAAGTATTGTTTTTCAATATTTTATAAATTGGAAATGTTTACGTTTTACGAAAATATCTCTAAAAAATATTTTAGATTTTAAATCCAACAATCCTTCTCTATAGGGCGCATTATTGAGCTTATTTTTAAATTTAGGGATTTAAGTGACAATGTAAGAATACAATTAATGTTTATTTATCGCTTAAAGCCAGAACAAAATAATAAAGATAATTGGCAAAATTTCATTATTCAGATTTGGCACTTTTCGAGTCGTCTTTTTTTTTCAAAATAAAAAAAAAGTTGCTTTGTTGTAACAAACTGAAAAGGGAATATTCTTCAGTAATTAATACTTATGAAATTACTTTAATAACTAAACATTCTTGACAATCTTGACTTTATTTTTATTAGAATTTAATTCGTTAAGGTGCCATAACAGGAATGTTGTTGATGTCGCTAAACCGTTACAATATCGAAACGAGGTATAGGGTGTCACGTAAGTGGGATACTCGATTTTACACCGTATAGTTTAGCTAGAATTAAAATTCAATAACCTAACTTACGTAGATTTTTCCGCACTATCGGATTATGATAAAAAAAATTGAAAATGAAAAAATGGCGGAAAACACCCTGTATATTATAAGTGGATTTGATAGTTATTTTGTAAATTCGGTTTTTAGATTTTTACTTCCGGTCTGACCCGAAACAACAAAGAAAGCAACATTGTTGTGCATTACCCAATTTAATTTCAGCAGTTATATAGAGCTCTTCCTTCTGATTTCAAAAATATATAGATTTATATATTACCGTTTTAAAGTTTCCGAGATATCTACATTTGAATACTACCAACTAAATACCTGACTAGTAGACTATGGTAGTATTCAAATGCAAATATCTCGAAAGCTGTAAAAGATAAATATATAACATTATACATTTTTGAAAGCAGGAGAAAGAGCTCTGTCGATCTAGGCTAAAATTTCATGGCGTTATGAACGAAAAGCTTGCTTCCGATGTCGTTTTCGCTTAAACAGTAGTGAAATTTAAAAACTAAATACATACAAATGCTTGATATAACCTCAATTGTCAACTCTCATAATATACGGGGTAATCTTTTTCAAAATCCGTTTTTGCGTCATGTATTTTTTTCAGTTGTTTTTTTGATGCGATAGCCCGGAAAGAAACTACATAAGTTCGGGTTTTGGATTTTAATTCTAGCTAAACCATAACGGATTAAAATCGAGTGGCCCGCTTAAATTAGACACCCTATACATCCTTAAATCCCAGTATGCAAGTTTTTAAATTCCTGGTCAAGTGGCAACAAGCTATCCTCTTCACTCCAGGCATCAATACGTTTTTTATTTAATGAGGCCAAATTGTATGAAATAAATAAAAGGTATGGAAATCGCGATACACCGGAAGTACAGTTGTAACTATTTATTTTAAAATCAAAACTATGTCGTTATAATTACGAATCATGAACAATTCCACTTATTAAAAATCAATGAAAACGCCGTAGTGAATTGAGGTGAGAATTTCATTCATAAAAAAATCGTAATAGGATAGTTTGTTTTCAGTCCTTCATTATAGAACCAACATTAATTATCTCTTTTTAGAATCTTAATTATCTGCAGAGTTCTTAAAAACAATTAATAAAATGTATTTTGTTTTCTTATTCTTTTGTCGGGTTATAAAAGTAATTATTTAAATTTTTATTGTTTTTGATTACGGAGATAAATGTGTATTTTCCATTAAATGGATTATAGCAATTGATCTTGAACAAATCTGCGGAACATTAAACATACTATAAAAAATGTTTAAAATAATTGGCCATTGGAAACAACTGAATACTGCACCCTTATGGAAATATATATTTTTTAGATCATTACAGCGAAACGACTTCTTTATAACATAAACTCGTTAATGATAAATGGCGAATATGTCATTCTTCTTCCCTTTTTTGTGTCAGGGTTGTACAACATTTTTTTTTTATAAAAATAAATCAAAAATAATTCCAATACTTATTAAGGGGGTAACAAAGACACATTCATGTTTTCAGACAACTGACAAAGTTATTTACCCCACACGAAAATTAACAGTGTAAAAAATATGTCACCAGTTCTTTTTTTTATTTGATTAGAAAATTTAATTCTTATTGCTAGAATATTAAATTATTACATGAAAGACATACGGTAATAATTATATTATATAATTAAATTATTTAAAACATCATAAAAAAATATATCAACAAATTAAACTGAGGTATCAAAAATAAACCAAAATTATTTGAGGCAATAATAACAGACGAACTATTTTGTATGTGCAAAAATGAGATAATTGAAAACCAGCAGGGCTTCTTTAGGAAAAGGTCTGTTATAACAAACTTAGTTCCATTCGTACGGGACACTTTGGCAGGTATGGAGGATGGAGCGTCAGTGAGTGCTGTATATGCTGACTTTTCCATTTCCAAGCATTTGACAAAGTCCATCATTCTACGCTTGTCGCCAAACTGGAGGGCTTCGGCTTGCACGGTAACTTGCTCCAACTCCTGACCTCGTACCTGTTAGATAGATCGCAATATGTCGTTACTCAAATGCTATGCTTTATGCTGGTGACTTGAAAATATATAAATATATTTATTCCAGAATTGATTATGATCATTTAAAATCTGATCTTGTTACTTTTTCCCATTATTGCACTGTCAATAGATTATTTTTAAATTTAAATAAGTGTTACACCTTATTGTTTACTAGACAGCTAAATACTCTTGAAATATACTTTTATTGAATAACAGTGTGTTAAAGTCTGAGGATGAAATTAGAGATTTAGGGGTAACAATTGATAGTAAACTTAGTTTTGAAAGTCATATTAATAATATCTGTCAGAGGGCCCTTCGGAACCTTGGTTTCATTTTTAGACTGACAAAAGATTTTCAAAATTCAGAATCTATTATTTTATTGTATAACTCTTTGGTTAGGTCCGTACTTGAATATGCTTCTGTCTCTTGGAACCCGCTATGTGACAAATATATTAATAAATTAGAAAAAGTTGTTGGACCATTTAAATTACCGATTTCACAGATTTAGATATATTTTAACACATACGAACAAAACCTCTCTTTTTATAAAATGCACAGTTTGTATGTTCGTAGGCAAGTCTCAGGTGTATTTTTATATAAAACATTTAATAATCTAATCGATTCTCCATAAAGCGTTAGTTATTTTAAGCTAAACTGTAACCCATATATTACTTGCAGCAGGAATCTTTTGCAAGTACCTCAATCTAATACTAACTATTTTTATAATTCCCCATTATTAAGAAAATTTAGTCTGAAATGAGCGCCAAAAATATGTGCAGTTTAAAATGTGTGATTTTAAGCTTATTTGAAACATGTAAGTACAGTATTACTTGTGTTATGGTAGATACAAATTGTAATAATAAAATAAATAAAAGTTTTGCATGAAATTCAAAGAGGACAAATTAGTCAACGAATTGTTTCTGAAGAAGAGCAAGCATTTGTAGATCATACTTTCACTCTTTGTGATCTTGGGTGGCCCATATCATTTTATGACATACGGTACATTGCTAAACAATACTTGGACAGTGAAAAAATGATAATTCCATAATTTAAAAACCATTTTCCTGGATGGGACTGGAGACCTAACCTATTTGATGAAAAGACTAGAAGTCAATATAAATAGAAACTGAGCTCAAGTGAGTGAAAATGGACTAAATACATTTTTCAGTAACCTCGTCACAAGAACTGGTAGAAATACGTTCAGCGAATATTTTTAAGATGGATGAAACGGGATTTCTTGATGTGCCTCTTATTTCACAGAGGCTATCGAAATCCTGAAGGTATAAAAATGCCACTAAATCATGTTATACTACTGTTTTTAGGCGGAAGTGCAAATGGGGATTTTATTCCACCTTACGTCATAATGAAATGGAGGTAAAAGTGGTCTGACTGGGTGTATGGTGCACCCAGAGGTACAAGCTTAAATACTTCTAAGTCCGTATGGATATAGTTGATGATTTTTTTGAATTTCACTTCACCCAATGGCGAAAAGAATAGAAGGCAAAAAGATTTTACTTTGTGACACTATATCAGTGCATAAAATCATTGCAGTTTGCAAAAGAGAACAATATTTGCTTTTTTTCACATTTGCACAATTCTACACATTTACTGCAACCATTGGATGTTGGATACTTCGCAAGTCTGAAAACATATTGGCTTCAAATATTAGCCAAATGGAGGGAGACTAAAAATGGAAAAAAGCATCTGCTTTGCCTAAATCTATTTTTTGTCAATTATTAAATTAAACTTTAGTACTACCGACAGCATCTAATAACTTACTAAAGGGATTTAAAAGTGCAGGAATATATCCTGTTAATAGACATAAATTTTTGTCAAAATTGCCATCTTATCTAGCCAACTTTGCAGGCATGTGGCAGGCACAGAGCGAAGAAATATTTGTGAATATATGTATCGCTGAAATTGCTGGTCTAATTAGCAAAAGAAAAATAGTATGGGTATCATTCAATTTGACTTAGCAAGATAAAAAATGTCAGACTAAACTTTATGCAGGCCCTCTCAGGACATAGTTTCCGTAAATGTTTTTTTGAAGAGTAGAGTCTTCGGATTCACCATATTGTAGACATAAGTAGGAATGAGAGATATTAGATTTTACCTATCGATAACAAATAATAATTCACCTTCGACAATTATCAGATTATCCATCGATAGTTATCGGTAGATAAATTTAAAAAATACTGATATATAACTAAACGATAAAAACTTAAATGTACGGTTTAATTAAAATTACGACACTCAATATTGTTTATTTTTTATTAGTAATAGAATCCTAAGTTAAAAGTCATTAATAAACTGTAAAAACCAGTGGCTTAGCCAGGGGAGTGTTTTCCAAGACCTGAATTTAATAATATAGTAAAATATTCTCAAATAATGTTTTAAGGATTTCTAAATTTCCTCTTTTGTTTAAGCAGTTGTAATTTTGTGATTTCCACTTGCATATTTAATAAATACGTATGAAAAAATTCATGTTTTTTGAAAAGAAAAATTAATATAGGTTGTATATATATATATATATATATATATATATATATATATATATATATATATATATATATATATATATATATTGTAGCAAATTAGGGAAATTGGTATGTATTTTCAATCAAAAATACGATCATATTTTTTGAATAGTATTAACAGAGACAAACCAAATTGTTTTAAAATACAAGTACTGTGCAAATTCGTGTTAGGGATCGAGTTCTTTGATTGGTTTGGCACTTTTATATTAGGCAAGCCATTTATTGTTCAAAAATGAATCCCAAAAAATGGTTAATTGTGCTTTTAGTTGACGTTGAATCGAGTTGTCATGGCAGATAGTTATGAAACGTCTACCCTTAGATTTAAAAAAAAAAGTTGAACCCCTGAAATAATTCAGGTTCATAATGACGTCAAATGCATAAACGAGATTTATCAATTTTTGGCAAATTTCTATTTCAGCTTATATAAAAAAATTAAAAAAAAAAAGTCAGAGAACAATATGACAAATCTCGAACATCTCGAATATTCTACAAATGTACAAAAAATCAGGCGCATTCAATTGTCGACAATTTTCTCGTCAGTCTATTACAGCATGTATTAATATTTATAGTCTATAAAGTTTGTTTTTAGTTACTATTTTTCTTTTCTTGATTATGACTTACAAACCATATAAATAATGAGTAAGTTATGTGCAACAAAGTCGATCTAGAATTTTTAGGAATATTTTTAAAAAACTCAAAGGTCCAAAAATGCCATTGTTTTAACATACGATGGCTTTTTTACCTTTTAAAAGTAATATTTCTTACTTTTATACTGATTTATTAGTTTCCTATACAAGGATAAATATATTAAATGCATGAATAGACCCTTAATCAAATACAAGCACATGTATGTTTTGTTCAAGTAGAGGTTATCTATGTAGATCATTTAAAAAATTCATTCACAAATAAATAATTTTTTTTATTAACTTATCTATAAACTGATGATGGAAGGCTCCCGAGAGTTCTAACCAATTACGGAAACATTTTAAAAGAAGCACGAGAAACCGGACACTAAACTTAAGTGAAAAAATAAGATTTTTTTTGGAAAACGGATATTGATAACTATCGGTAGTTATCAGTATATGGATATTTTTTACACTGCTATCATTACAGTAGATATATCGATAGCTATAAATATATAAAAAACATGAGATGAAGGTGAGCAAATGTTATTTGTATATACCAAATACAGACAAATAACACAAATATACAAGCACTTGTTGAGCAGCTTGTCATTGGTATATTTCTTATGATTCGAAGTTGAAATGTTTTTATGATGAAATGAGGTGAACTTTTTTATTTTTAGTTCGGACCCAATATTAATTTTTGCAGCGTTTGAATTTTTTGTTTCCTTTCGAAGGGTATGGCACAGTTTGACTTTTTATTTTCAATATTCTGCCAAAATGCTGTTTTTTATTAAAACGACATGGACGTATTATAAAAAAATAAACTTACGTACTTCCAAACAAAGTAGTCATTTCATTTAATTTACACCTAAATAATTTACAATATTTGAAAGCCCTTACCCCTAATTTTTATTTAAACAATATTTTAGGGAACAGAGCCTTGTGTCATAGCCAGGGATTGTGATTGGAAGGGGAGTTCAAAATCTACAAACAAAAAAACTTTGACAAAAATAAAAGGCCTTCAAAGAAACCCAGAAAAGTACAAAATAACATTTTAATCGACCTTAAAAATTGTATTTATGAATTCTGTGTCAGTGTAAAATTTGATCACTAGGTACTAAGAAATTGTATTTGAAACACTTTTTTTAGAGTGTATTCTTTTTAATGGAATATGGTCTAATACCTTAAAGAAATATCTATTTATTACTGTTACAAGTTTGTCGCCGACTTAAGGGGGAACTGCACGCAGTAATATGGATCATTTGCAAGCCTTCCGCCGCTGCAATATTATGTTAAAACTATAAGAGATATGTATTAGCTTCAATGTGATTTTAATAGGGAAATATGTATAGTTGGGCGCTAAATGCGAATTTTTATGAAAAAATCAATTCTAGAGTTATAAAATAAAAGTAGATTTGTCCATTTTCGACCATTTTTTGACCACTTTTTGACGCACATGCCTTCGCATATAACTTTTTTTCCACAAAATGGCCCTTTACCGTCTTACATTGATCCTTTTTCTACGTAACTGCAAAATTTGAAATGGTAAATCATACTCATGTCTTTGTATTTCTGCAGCGCGTGAACCCATTTGAACCCATTTTTAACCGAAATGTAATTTAAATTACCTATACATAACACATTTTTTTGAGGTCGGACGTGCAGGAAGTTTTTTTAATGCGTAGGTATTTTTTCATCTTACTTTCAACTCTACTAGATCTTGTTGCTGGTTTTTCACTTTTTGCGTGCAGTTTTCCCTTAAAGAGATATTTTATACTGTTCTGTGCTTTTTTGAACTCGGTTTTACTTGTCTCAATTTTTTTTTATTTTAACACATATTTATGTAAAATACTTACTAATTTTTGCATATTCTGCACTATTTCTTAATTATATCAACGACGCTTAAAAATGTTCAGATTTTTTTAAGTGATTGGTTTTACACACTTTTTTAAAGTCCGTTAAAAAAATGTCATCAAGACCAAACATCTTGGCAACGTATATCTTCCAAGTTGTAAAAAAAATAAATAATGTGCCTAACGGAATTGTTTATTTACTGTTTAAGCAAACGGTTATCGTAGTCCGCAAAGTTTTTTTTATGAAATACAAAAATTAGCATTAAGTACTAGGTTCCTTTTGTAAAATCGTTAATGGTACGTTGTTATAAATTAACATTTTGGTTAATATTATTTAATAAGAGGAAATGGTAATGGTTATTAACGAAATATTTTATTTTCAGATATGTTCCTTTGCTTAATGGCGCGTTGTTATTAAGAGATACCAAGTTAAACGATTCAGGAATTTATAGGTACGTAGATTTAGCTTTATGTGCACTACTGCGAAAAAAATTGCTTACATGAAATTAGAAATTCGTAATTAGAATAAAGCCATCTAGAAATAGTATTTAAGTTTCATCAGGCCGTAGGAATTGAGAGATAAAAACGAAAATACAATTTTTTATGTCAGATAAAAGAAATGATGCTCTCGAAGTAATACAAGCCAATTTTTAGCAAAACATTTTAATACGAATCAAATTATGTAGTTGCGGTTTTCAGGACTAGATTGCTCAAGGGGTAAAGCCTAAGGCCGAATTAAGACGAACACATAGTTCAATTCCGTATATATCATAGGTCCTCGAAAAACAGACATTAGCTAAATGTCTAAGTGAAATTACAAAGGGAAAAGTATTTAGGTATGCTAAAAAATTGAAAAACTCGGGGATAAAACTCTAAAATAAAGGCAAAACCAGAAAATTCTTTATGAATATCTAAAAATTGCAAGGAAGAAAAAGTACCAGGCAAAGATTATAGGAATAGGCTAAATGTAAATGGAGAAGAGCATACTGCACAAGCCTTACAAGACTCGGACAAAGGAGAATTCCTGATTCCTGGAATTTCAAATAAACAAGGCAAAACTATTTCCAAACAACAGCACTCCGCAAAACCACACACATAACCAAACAAACATAGAGAGTTTTCCTCAGGAAGTATTTGATAACTTACAGACGAAAGACTCTAACTTGATGGAAGATATTAGCAAAGCTAAGACATCAACCAGTCCATCTCAAACTGCATTGCAAACAACAAAGGTTAGAGTTACGAGACCAGGTTCTTTAAGGTATTCAAAACCCATATTTGTTTTAGCAAGTTTTGTGTATTCTAACAATTTTCAATTTTATTCAAAAACATTTTAGCCAATTTTTTTTTCTACTAGATCTCAAGATCTCTTTTCCTCAACTGAAATTGTATTGCTCTATTTTTAATTGTTTTCCGGTGTATTTTTATTTGTTTTTGAACTCTTTGTCTGTTTTTGTCATTTACAAGGCTCTGAAGCCACATTTTTAGGCATCTATGTTTTGTTTTCTTGTTATGTATGTTTATTTTACTTTTTAGGTATTAAAAATATTTTAGTTATTTTATTTAGCCTGTAGAATGGATCCATATATTAAAAGCTTAAGAGAAGACACTGTTTAAACATAATTGGTGCATAATATTAAAACTTTCAATGCTGAGTATTCACATTCATCAGATCTAAAAATAATCCACATCAATATCTGTAGTTTGAGTAAAAACTTTAATGGACTTTATCTATTCTTAAGTACTATTAATATAAACTTTAATATTATAGAAATCTTTAAACAAAAATATTTAGGAAAAACTCCATTTTTGATGAAGAATTACGATATCTTGTACAATTATGGTGAATTTAATCGAAATGGCGATGTCATTATCTGTATTCGTTCTGGGTTGAACTATGAATACAATACCATACCCTTAGTACAAATAAGAATTTTGGAAACCTTTGTTTACTTCGAAGATAAAAACAAAAACTTATTGCTAACTGCTATTTACAAATCTCCACACGTGGAAAAACAAACATTTAATAACATCCTACTTAAGAATCATGGTTCTTGTCACTGTCATGTCTTTGTCACTTCATTCAGTAAAGATCCTTGAAGATGCCTCGTGCTATCGAAGGCGAAACGCCGGAAAGTGGTTTTATCTTGACAGGATCTAATCCAAAGAACTATGATTTCTTAATTGACTACAGCCGTGAAAGCTTCCGTTGTATCTTAACAACCTACTTAATTATTTGAACAAAATATTCCAACATTTTAATCGGAGATATAAATATAAACCTATTGAGCGAAGACGAGCATGTCGAAGATTACAAAAATATTTTGACACAGTTTAACTTTAAGTCGTACATTAACGCAATTACTCGACCTAAAACAGGTACTTGTTAGATTAGATCACATTTTTGTAAAAGGATCTGAAGATACTAAAAAAAAAGCAAATTAATTTTTATTTCAGAGAGATATAACAGATCACTCTCCTGTAGCCTTGCTGATTCCCATGAATCCAGTTGCTTCTGCTTGGAGTACAAATATATTAATTAAGAAATATGTTAATTATGATACATTACGAATTGACCTTTAGACTTGGTCTATTGTTTTTGCTGCAGATGATGTTAATAATGGTATGGAGAATGTTTTTGATTGTCTAAAATATTACATAGAGAAACATACTTGGATTTTAAAAGTGCAAACCTAAAGCAGCAGGATGAGAAAAGAGTGGATGACAGAGGACTTTTAAAATCCATAGAGGAAAAAAACAAACTATATTATAACTTATTTAAATACCCAAATAACTAACATATTAAACATAAATATAAGCTATAAGAATAAGATAAGACTATTGATTAAAACGAATAAACGTAATTATTTTGAACAACAAATTAATGGCAATAAAACCTCATCATCTCTTTGGAACTGTGTTAGCAGAATATACAATGGAGACGATGTAGACAAAATTATAAAATCCTTAAATCCTAGGAAATATCCTGAGTGGGATGACCTTAGAAGTGAAACAACGCTGGGAAATTTTAAACTCAAAGACAACGAAATACAAGGAACTCTGTCAATAAAATATCTAGGAATTACGATGTATTGTCATTTAAAATGGGACCTGCATATACAAAACTTAATTACCGGAATAAGAGGACTGCTGGGTAAAGTTTACGTATCTCGGAGAATTTTTAAATTGGGACCCATTAAGAGTGCTGTATATATCATTGGCACAAAGTCATCTTACCTATGAAAGCTGGGGAGGAGCCTCAGGAAATTATTTAAAAAATATCAATACACTACAAAAATGGTTTATTAAAATAATATATAATAGAAATAAGACATACACAGCTTGTTAACAAACGGCCGCGGAGCTCTGGCTCTCACACTCGGGAACGAAAACCTGGTGTGGGTCATTTCAGAAAACCATGTTGTTCGACCTTTCGGCAGGTATATTTCGGAGACTATTAGAGATAGGGCGATGAATTTCACATGTTTTTAGAGGAGACGTAGATCTACACGATTCGTTTGCAGATCTTTCTGTACCACATTTGGTACCGGAGTTGTGGTACCGCAAAGTCGACCAAAAAAGTCAACTTCGATGTAACACGGTTCAGGTCGCAATTTTTAATTTTTTTTTGTCGAAACTTTCTGGAACGATGGTTCTTCGAGTCCTACAGAACCCTATTGTTTTTGGTTGAGCTTCGAATCCGTTTCGTGATTTTACGATTTTTCTTCGTTCGAAAAAATGGTGTTTTTGGGCGTTTGTAGCTTGAACTGAGTGCGTCCTAGCGAAATTTTGCTTCATTGGAAATATAGAGGAGAACAAAAACCTGACAAAAACAACAAACAAAAATGGGTACATTTTTTCACATTTCACCCTGTATTACAAGGAAGCTAATACACCTAGGGCCTGGGGTATTTTTTTTATAAAACTAGATACTGCTAGGTAGATTGTGACCAGTACAGCGTACACGATTAAATTACAGCGATTTTTCAAAGTTGAAACTTTAAAGTCCAAATTTAACCTCACTGTGGGGCTCATTGTAAACAGTAATCGGAATTATTTCCTGACAGAAGGTTAGATCGTTTATTTGGCTATAAAAACCTCTATAATATTCTCTTTTAGCTACTGGATAAACAGGTCAAAAATTATTATATTGGATACATAGGAAAAAGTGCACGCTTTTGGGCACAATTTCTAGTTTTCTCTGAAATGATGAAAACTTTCAAAAATTCCATTCATCCTTATCTTTCGTCGCTGTCAGAACTGTAATTGAATAAACATTTAAGTAAAAATTATTTAATTTTAGACATTCAAAAAGGATTTCTTTGGTAATTTTAAAATTGGCAGCATAAAATTTGAATGTTTTTAAGTAGGTAGCTACAATTTGAAGGATAATTCTTTCCCCAATTTTATAAAATATCTAAGAAAATTAGTTGTCATCCTCGATTGCATGCATTACATTGATATTCGTTTAAGAAACGTGCTATTCGATTATTATACTGTTCGGAAAAGTAGTAAAGTTTATATTATTTTATACAGGGTCAGTAGGTAGGACATTTTTTTAGAAATTGTGTTTTTTTTTCTTAGTGAAACTTTTCGGTACAAGACAATAATTAAAACATTTTGCTTTCGCAGCTGCGATTTTTTCAATTTTCTTTATTGGTAATTTTTTAACATTTAAACATTATAAGTTATAGGTAATAGGTAGGGTTTGATTAATTGAATTTTTGTCCCCCATACAAGTTTTCAGTACAGAAGTATAGCATATATTGTTATACAGGAGTAGAAGGACATTTTCTTTCTTTAGAAATTCTAGTTAAAAGCTGTAATTTTTTTTCCTAGTGAATTATTTCGGTATGGAATATGGATTGAAGAGATTTCGATAATAAATTTAGAACATTTAGTTTTTGCAGCCATGAATTTTTTATTTTCTTTTTCTTTACCTAAACTTTTAAAGGATTTATTTGGAGTTTTAGATAATAGATAGGATTATATTTATATTATATTATATTTTAATAACTCTTAAAAATTGGTTTACTTAGTGACTCCTTAAAATTTTTATATACGGTTTTCACAGATTTAAGTAACTATTAGTGGCGTTTTTTTTTTTGTTTTTAATGTTTTGAGAGCTTTAAAAAAATCGATATGCTCCTTGTGGCTTTTGAACTGCTTGAAATTTTTAAATGTCGTTTTCACAGATCCATGTAACTTATAGTGGCGTAATTTTTAAAAATATTTTGACATTTCTTAAAAAAAAATTCTACGGGACTTTTAAACTTATTAAAAACGGTTTTCATAGTTTTTAACCATTATTATTTATTTTAATACTAACAGCTGTCAAGTTGTGAGATTTGCGTCAGCTCTACTGTTTGAAAATAAAAAAGATATTCAACAGAATAAAATAAAAATAAATGCGGTTGAACACAACATTCACTCAAGACATAAATCAGCATATCTAACATCAACTCTAAAGCCTCGTGGCCAAAGTTGCTTAAATATTTTTCGCCCAGATTGTACAATCTATTGCCAGAAAATATTAGAAACACTGTAAATCCCAAAAGTTTTTAAGAGAAAAGGTCAGACCTGGTTATTTGAGATTGGTAGAAGGACATTTATTGATCTGATTAACCTAAGATGTTTAGGATTGGTAGTCTATATAGAATGTATTAATATTAAGTTTTTTTTATTACTGTTTAACATATTTACTGTCTCTTTAACACATACTTGTGAATTGTGATGCTTCAGTAATTTTCTGCAACTTTTATCACATTCAATTTCTTTTTTTATGACATTGTATGTTGAAGAGTTTAATTATTTGTTTTTTGAATCACTTCGTTATTTTTAAGATACCACACACTACAAAATATTATGTCTGGTTATAAGCTTTACTCATGTTTTTGTTCTTTAAAGTTTTTTGCCCATCATTGCTCTGATAAAAAGTCAATAACTGTGACTTTTTATCAGAGCGCATTTTAAATACTACTTTTCAAGAACTTACCAAGTTCTTCAGTAGGCTTCTTTCACGATTACTTGTTAATTGAAATCTTATGGTTAAGACTTTATTTAATTGTATTTTTTTATCAAATAACCGTTATATATAAGATACGATTGAAACTCCGTCGAAATTCGACGGCAAATATACCTTTAATGTCCGACTAGTTTACTATTGACAAATAATGACATTATGTCAAAGTCGGTTAAATAAGAAATAACGCCCTAGCGCATTATTATTGAAAAATAACGCCCTATAGGGCATTAAAAATTATAATTTAATTTATTATTATTAAAACTAGATTTTTCTCAAAAAAGTATATATATTACTTACTCGGACAAAACATTTTGAAGGCACACATCAAGGGTATTATAAGGGATAACTCTTTTGGTCCACGTACATAGACTGTGTCGACTCAAGCGTTATTAACCTTATAATACTCTTGATACCTTAATGGCTATAAAATTATACTGAAAATCTTTAATGAAAATAGTCAAACAACAAATGGTGGAATGAATATGAATAAATTTCTCTGATCTCGTTGTGCTATCTTTATTTTTTTGAAAAGTTTTAACACCCTGTTCCTCGAGAACGGAGCTTTTTAGTCCTTATGCTTATAGTGTGTACATTATTGAATTTTTACATTAATGTTCGGTTGTGACATACATTTACCATAGAAGGTTTTGAGGGCCTTAAATTAAATTTTTGAAAATAAAAAAAAAGCATGCTGACAGAATAATTTTACATTTAGGGTATTTTCGGGATCGTATATAACATACATATATTGAATTTTTTAATGGCAGATATGAATATTTTTGAACTAGGTCTCTGTCCTTGATTTTAAATAATTTAAACCGGTGTATCCTTCTCGCACTGTATTGTCAGCATTATTGATAATAAATATGCTCTCCTTTTACAGGTGCATAGCAGACAACAGTATACTCAAGAAACCTAAGACTAGTAAAGGTGTGGAGATCAAAATTTTACCTTCTCCTGTACAATATATCCCCCCTTTCTTCCTTGTTATAAATTCTTCTATAAATAGAACAGCTTTAATAGGTGAATCTGTCGAATTTGTTTGCATAGCTTCTGGATGGCCTACACCTTCAGTACAATGGATAAACAGTAAGTTTGGGTAAATCAATTGTAGTGAAGATTATTTTAATTTTCATATTACTCATATAAGTTACATTATTTGAAAATTCGTCTATATTATGGTGTGTGATAATTTTTTTTAGATAAAAACGTTACCTTAAGCAATGCTTCCATTTTAACTATAAGAAATGCTCATCCCAAAGATACTGGAAACTACACTTGCAAAGCGACCAATGGACGAGGCCAAAAGGTTCAAACATTTCATTTGGATGTATACCAGAAACCATATTTTAATGCTACTCCTACTTCGAGAATATCACTTTCAGCGCAGACTGTCAGGTATCAAGAGCTATATAACAATAAAAATTTTATCTATCTTAATAAACACATGGAGTATACATAGATTTGTAGTGTCCCTAACATTGAATATATTCAGTTAAAATGTAGACATTTTCTTCAACATTTTGACATTTAAGCTAATATACAGTGTGCCTCATATGTATGGACATATGATTCTATAACCTTTATTATTCTATTTATCAGAACGATGTTTAAATAAAAGTTTTAGGGCTCCTTCTGATCGAAACATGTATGTTTAACAACCGAGAAAATTGGCACACATCCTGCCCTAATCAAGTGTTCTTACTCTCTCTAACATGCTGCATTTTGTAGCAAGGATTTGTCAATTTGTTGATTTGTCAATCCTTGAAAACAACCTCAGAAACTGGTGATAGTTATCTATAATAATGAGTTAGTAAGTCATTTAATAAAATGTCAAGATCACATTGGTTTCCTATTTACAGCTGCTCAAAATCGAATATTTTTTTGTAGTTCAAAAATATTTAATCAACTTGATATGTGAGAAGTAAAAATGTTTCCACCAGAGGAAACTTTACATACGACTTATTTTTGTCCTAACTTTTTGTTTTGACAGGTAGAGTCAAATAAGATACATCGTTTTTCAGGCGATGGAAAGCACTACCAATAATGTACTCTTATTTCTTACTGTATTCTTACATTCAAATCTTGACGTTTGGCCGCAAGGCCAAATTGACAATATTTACTCAATCAAATATTCGATCTTGCAGTCATGGTACATTTAGTATTACCAAGGAAATTTGACATCAGTCAATTTGGAACAATCTGTTTAACATAATAAACACACCCATCAACTACATTGCCAATATATTCAATTTTTTTTCTGTTGGACTTGGGAGTTGAAAATTGGTACATGTACTTAACTCTATTGTCAATACCAAATATTAGTGCTTCAGCTGTCAAGTAGTTTCCTTAAAAGGACGCATTATTTTGTTTATTTTGGTTTAACCTAGAGTTCTTTCTTTTATTTGGGCTAGCTATGGAGTTTACACTTAAATCTATTCAAATTCCAGGTCCTTGATTCCAACTCTTAGGATGGGGGTGTCACCACTTTCAGTTAAATATGGAGGGTTATAGTATATAAACAGTAAAAAATAAAAACACCGTTTTGAATAAAATTCATGCAGTTTGAGGATTCTTACATATTTAGCAGTGAATATTTATCAAAAAGGAAAGAAGTTATTGTTTAAAAATATATAATATTTATATATCTATAAATTAGCAAAATGTATAAAATAATATTTCTAGAATTGACTGCCAAGCCAAGGGAATTCCACAACCAAAAATTTTATGGTTAAAAAATGGAAAGCCCTTAACCCCCGAAGTGCGGATCAAGAAACCATGGACGGGATTGGTATTTAGTCATACAATTTCAACAGATACAGGTACGTTTATTTAGATGTTGGTATCAACAGTATATACATGTCCTTTTGGAGGACTGTGGGATTATAAGACACATTAAGAAATATAAATTAAAAGTTTACAGTAGGAGTATTACCTGCGTTTTCTCATTTTGTGGTTTAAAGTAAGTTAACTATGTATTAGGAAAACATTGAGGTATTTATAATAATAAATGCTCAAAATATAGTTTAAAATGCAACTTGTCACTGTACGATAGAAATGGCTAGACGGACAGGAATTTTAAAAACCAAATTAATGACAAATGATGTGTGCTCTAACAGAGTTGTGAAAGTTACTTCAAATAAGTATCTAGTTACTTTTAAAGTTACTTTCTGAAAAATGTAAGTAGATACTCGAAGATACTAGTCATTTTATGAAAAATAGTGTCTAGTTCTTCGTTACTTTCTAAAAGTAACTAAATATTTCAACTAAGTTACTTTGAGAGTAACTAGTTACTTTAAAAGTAACTAATTTCTTTTGTAAAATAACTAATTACTAGTAATTATTTACTTTTAAAGTAACTAGTTGCATTTTAAGAATATTAAGTTATTTTCAAGGTAACGTGGTTAAAATATAGTTCAATATCAAGTTACTTTAGAATGACTCCCTTACTTCGGAAGCAACTAGTTTTTCGTTTTACCTCTGTTGTAGGAGTAAATGGTTATCTATATATATATATATATATATATATATATATATATATATATATATATATATATATATATATATATATATATATATATATAAGTAGTTATAATAGGGGAGCGCCTCCTCCTCCTCCTCTTCCTCTCTCTCATGTCCCTCATTCTTAACTTCCTCCCCTTTTATTCTCATTCGCGATCATATTTTTAATTTTTTCTCTTTGTTCTCCCACATTTGATTTTGCATTCTTAAGTCTTATAAATAGGTGCATCAAGATCATTTTAGTATGTTAAGGTACGAGTGACTGTTAAAAGAAAAAAATCTGTTGAATAAATCTATTAATAATAATATTAAAATAAAATGAGTGAATCAGTTGGAGAAAGAAATCGATCCATTCCGCTTCAGACAATTAGCCTCGAAGAAATTATACCAGGAGTTCAAGAAGAAAATATACCATTAGTTCGAGAAGAAAATAATGGGATTGTTTTAAAAAATTTGAACAAAACTGAGAGTGAAGAGAAAAAAGTGTTTTGTGCTATTTGTTTTGAAATAATCGAATATTATGATTCATGTAGACCAAATACATGTTCCCACATTTTTTGTTTAAAATGTATTTTAAGATGGAATGATGAAAATTGTTGTTCTATAATGGTAAACAGTTGTCCTGTATGTCGCACTAGATATTACTATTTGGTACAAATCTTCAAAGATGTAATTAGACATCATTTTGTTGTAATTTTAAAAAGAGGATAATATTTTTTTTATAATTTGTGTTTGTGAAAACTCTGGTAACAAATAATTTTGTAAAAAAAAGTAAATGTAAATATATATATAATAATTGACACACATTTTTTCCTTTTCCTATATTGAAACGACAACAATGATCTAACAAGTTTTTTAATACATACTAATTTTCACATTACATAACAAAACAATTGTTATGGGTTTACACAAAAAGTGCCACGCCCTAAAATGGCACCACTTTTGCAAATCGAAGCTTATGGGAATTTACATGTAAAAATGACGGTTTTGATTGTCGGACCGGCATAGCCTAATCTACTACTTTTTAATTATACTAATAATATTAATATAATTTGCATCAAGTAAGAGAAAACTAAATTGAATACAGAAACAAACGTTAACAAAATGTTATGCTAATATATGAGTGCTTCTAGTGGCAGTTGACATAATCGACACTTTTTTTTTTTACATATGATTAGCTATTTCATTTACAAATACAGTGTCAGATGTTAGAATAAAAAGAAGTATTTTGCATATAGCACTGAAAATATATAACCGCTTATAGTAACAGTTGACATTTTTTAAAATTAATATTGTTGACGTATTCTACTTATTATCTTTACAATTTATGTTTAAAATTAATATTTTTGACATTATCTACCCATTACGTTTATAACCTATATTTAAAATTAATATTGTTGAAATAATGTACACATCACCTTTACAAACTATGTTTATTATTAATATTTAACAACATAATCTTCTATCTCTTTTTTTTCATTTTTATTGCAGTAAAAGCAAGCATGTTCAGGAATTAGTGGAAAAAGATGTATCCTACAAATAGCACAATGTAAATCAGAAGCACTAACAACATAAGCTCTTTTGTAGTGGCAGCTCACATGATCGGACTCCCCTCTCCGTAAATATCTCATGTGAATTGCACTACAAAGAAGGCAAATAGCAAATGTTCCTAGTCTTCGACTTTCAATTTTAGAGTAGCTTTGTATAACACATACATCTTTTTCTTCAAAATTATTAAATAATTCACTAGCTCTAAACTTGCTTACTTTTACGTCAGCCTCGGTTCCTAAATTTAGCAGTTGTCCATCCATGTCCACTCCTTCGTCAATTTCCTGATCATCTTCCTCCATCTCTTCTTCTTCATCCTCAATATAATTAATGTCGATGTTAAACAAGAATGATCTTCTAACAAGCCTAGATGATTTGTCCAAAAATGAATGTTTATAAGTGATGGAATCGCCTTCCAAGTTAATAAAAATTTCTTCTCTTTCTTCAATTTGAGCGGCGTTCTCCACATTATTTTCTTCAATTTGGTCAGCGTTTCCAATCATATTTTCTGCCATCGTTAGGAGCTTTAGATTTAGATAGATATATTTAATAAAAAACAATTTTGGTTATAGGTTATAAATAATATCGACAACTGATATTACAGCGAATGATACGGTATGATCGTCGAGTGGATGTTCTTAAGTATATATCCCATCGACCACCACTTTTACTACCTGCAATACTTAAGTTTTTTTTTTTCGCTGTCCCTTTCCCTGTCAGTTTCCTCGGGGGGGGGGGGGGGGTCGCCCCCCTCCCCGCTCCGCCAACCCCCCATAAGGGGGATACCCCCCTTAACCCCCCCTCACCCTCACCTTATCTTCTTTCTCTCCCTTCCTTCTTTCTCTTTTTTATATGTTTCTCCTTTTTCTTTCCTTCTCCTTTTTCCTTCCTTCTCCTTTTTCCTTCCTTCTCCTTTTTCCTTCCTTCTTCTTTTTCTTTCCTTCTCCTTTTTTCTTTTCTTCTTTTTTAATCTAACCTAACCTAACCTAACCTAATGTAACCTAACCTAACATAACCTAACCTAACTTAACCTGAAGAGGGTAGCCTGAAATTGGGGAGCCGGGATTTGAGTCTCGGAAGGTTGTTGATCGGCTTGGGAAAGTGGTTTTTAGAGATTGTCGTTCAACTTTAAGTAGGACACATGTGATTAACTTTTGTATATAAAATCGCCTCAGCGAAGAGACGAATGCAATGATTTCTGCATTCACACTGTGCAGAGCTCGCGAGTTTTCTGGTGTTTACATTGTGTCTATTTGGTAATTTTTTAATTTTTATTTTTATTTCTAACATTTTTATTTGACAAGATTTAATTCTTATATATATTGGTGACATTTTTATGTACATTTGTGGCATTTTTATTTGTTATTACGATTTTTTTCATAATGGACAATTTTTTGGCATCGAGTAGCAAAATAATTGACAATGACTTTGACTTATACACATGTACTCAAATGCGAAATTTTGCAAACCAACAAAACAATGAAACAGACGTATTTACAACTAGTCTACAACAAACTATTCAGGACTTGAATGAAATTATTTACAATAGCCAAGTTCAGAATAATGCCAACAAACACAACAACGAAAAATATTTATTTACAGCTACTCAACAACAATCTCTTGACGATCTTAATGACATTATTGACAACAAAACGGACTTAATTACAACAAAAACTAAACAAACTCTTGAAGAACTGAATGACATTGACGAAACTCAAAATTCTAGCTATGAGGATATTGTTTGTTTTCAAAAATCTAATCCAAATTATTTAACATTAAAATCGCCAATTAATTCTCCGAGACCAATTTGCTCTCCCTTTTTGTTTAGTGAAAATTCTGATTCGGAAGAAGAACAAATTGATCAAAATTTAAGTTTGGCTATTTGTCTTATTAATTCACCATATGATATTGTAAATTCTGATTCGCAAGAAAAACAAATTGATCAAAATTTAAGTTCGGCTATATCTTCTATTAATTCACCATATGCTATTGTAAATTCTGATTCGCAAGAAAAACAAATTGAAGCAAATTTAACTTCGGATATTTCTCCTAATAATTCACCAGTTGAACAAAATTCAATTTCGAAACCATCATTTATCATTAAAAAAAAATTTAAAATTAATAAAAAAAATAAAAAACAAATCGCAAACCTTAAGTGTCTGGGTTTCGCTATTCAAAATTTAACTAATTTGATCACAATTAAAAAGGGAGACGAAAGTACGGTGAATTATGTTAAACAGGCCTTTGACAAATTAGTTGACTCATTTGAAGAAATGGATTCATAAAGTCAATTAATTTCTATTGCTTTTTTCAAAATTTGACTATAACTAAATAAAAATGCACAATATTAATTTTATTATTATACAAAGAACTTCAAAAATGCAATTGCTTTTTTCAAAATTTGACTATAACTAAATAGAATTGCACAATATTAATTTTATTATTATTATTATCCAGAAAACTTCAGAAATGCATAAGTGTGTAACATGTAATAAAGTCTTCACTAGAAAGGATAATTTATTGCGACATATTAAAAAACATGTTAACGGAAATTCCACAAAACTCAACAGTTGGTTGAAAAAACCAAAGCTTGTTAAAGGTAAGAACATTTTATTTTTCATGTTATATTTTGTAAAATATTTTTTTCTTAATTTATAGATTCTACAAATATTGTAAAATATTGTAAAGAATGCAAGAAAAATATAAACCAAAGTCTATGGGGTGCACATCTTCGATCTAGTGTGCACAAGAACAATTCCAAAATAGGCTTGGAGGAAGGTGTTGAAATTATCAAGTCAGCATTCAGGGAACGAATAATATCTTATAGGATTTCCTCACACCAAAACTTCATAAATGTGAAAGAATATTTTCAACATTTGGAATACAAAATTGCACATCTAATAGATCAAGAACTGCAGAAACATAAATGTATCAAGCTAAATATGGAACTGTTCGGTTTCTATTTTAACCCCAGCAGCGACAGCTATGATGTCAAATCTTTTAATGCGCCGTTCCAAGTCATTTGCCAGGGATATCAGAAAAAAGAACTGTTAGAGCAAATCTGCACCATTATTGACCAGAAAGCTGACGAATTTGCAGAAAGAGATTCAGGTAAAGAATTTATTTTCGATTTTACAACAGCAACAAAAAAAGTAATTTTTTCAATTTTTACGTTGCAGGATGGTCTTTGATGAATTTACTTCATTTGGAAATTAATGTTAACAAGCACAATCCGCTGAGAGCCTCATCTTTTATCGAACTTCCTCAAGAGATCAAGAGACGTCAAGCTGTGATCAACATTAGGAATGATGACAACTTTTGCTTCGCCTGGGCAGTTGTGTCTGCTCTTCACCAACCAAGCGGATTAGATTTTGAAACTTCATCCTACCCACACTACTCTTCTGTTTTGGATATGTCAGGTATAGAATTTCCAATGTTGCTAAAGAACATTAAGATTTTTGAAGAAAAAAATAACATTTCTATTAATGTATATGGATTAGAAATTATAAATCCTAAAAAGTCCACTTTATTATTCATCGAATAAAAAAAATCAACATGGTATGAAGTAATTTTCATTATTGCTATATTAAAGATTTATCAAAACTAGTTTCTGCACAAATTTCTAAACATCACGGAAAAAAATATATTTGCGATGGTTGTTTACAATATTTCTCTACAGAAGAAAATTTATTACAACACAATAGCTATGATTGTGATCATTTACGAATTAACCTACCTTCTAAAGAATTAATAAAAGATAAGTTTGGAAACTATTCATATGATAATATTTTGAAATTTGTAAATTATCATAAACAAATGAAAGTTCCTTTCGTGGTGTATGCAGATTTTGAATGCATTTTAAAGCCTTTAAATAATGACAATGTTGATAAAAATCCTAATACTTCATACACCTTAAAACAATATGAACATATTCCACATTCATTTGCCTATTACATTAAATGTTCCTTCGACGATAATTATTCTAAATTTGAAAAATATAGAGGTCAAAATTGTGATACATTATTTATAAATTCTTTAGAAAGAGATGTGTATAACATATACAAATAAATATTTAAAGGCTCCTAAAAAAATGATCCCTTTGAACGAACTGGACAAAATTTATCATAACTATGAAAAAGTTTGTCATATTTGTAATAAACCTCTTTTAAATGACAGGGTTGCAGATCATTGTCATATAACCGGTCTTTATAGAGGTCCAGCTCATTCACTCTGCAACATAAATTACAGAATACCTAACTTTATTCCAGTTATATTGCATAATTTGCGTAATTATGATTCTCATCTATTTCTTAAAAAATTATGCTTAAACAAAGAACAACTAACAGTTATCGCACAAAACAAGGAAAAATATATTTCATTTGAAAAGCTTATTCATGTGGATAACTATTTTGATAAAAAGACACAAAAGGCTAAGAAAAAAAATATATCATTAAGGTTTATTGATTTTTTTCAATTTCTATCCCATTCTTTATCAAAACTCTCTGAAAGCTTAAAAGATGAACAATGTAAGGAAATAAAAAAAATTTTCAATGATGAAGAAAGATTTAAACTTATTCGGCAAAAAGGTGTATTTCCTTACAGTTATATTGATGATTATTTAAAATTAGAAGAAACAACTTTACCTCAGAAAGACCAATTTTATAATACTTTAACGGATGAGCACATCAGTGATGCAGAATACCAAAAAGCTGTAAAGGTTTGGCAATTGTTTAAATGTGAATCTCTTGGTCAATACTCCGACGTTTACTTACTCTCTGATACTTTACTTTTGGCAGATATTTTTGAAAATTTTAGAAGCACTTGTTTATCCACATATAAGCTCGATCCAGCTCATTTTTACACTTTTCCAGATTTATCCTGGGAGGCGTGTTTGCGTTATACTGGAATAGAGTTAGAATTGTTAACTGATCCAGATATGATACACTTTTTCAAAAAAAGCGTTCGCGGTGGTGTGAGCTCTTGCATTTGTAGAAAATCTGAAGCTAATAACCCATTTCTTTTAAATTTTGATCCTTTAAAGCCAACTAAATACATAATTTATTATGATGCGACAAATTTGTATGGTTATGCAATGTCACAGCACATTCCAACGGGAGATTTTGTTTCGTTAACAGATAAAGAAATCAATGATTTAAATATTATGAATATTTCTAAAAAATCTAATAAGGGATATGTTTTAGAAGTTGATTTAGAATATCCTACAAGTCTACATTCCTATCATAACGATTTTCCGTTTTGTCCAGAAAACTTTAAACCGCCAAATTCTAAATGCATAAAATTAATACCCAATTTAAATGATAAATCAAAATATGTTATTCACTATCAATTATTAAAACAATGTTTGGAACATGGACTCAAGTTAACTAAAGTTCATAGAGTTTTACAGTTTTCTCAATCTGATTGGTTGAAAAAATATATAGACTTGAATTCAATATTAAGAAATGATTCAAAGAATGAATTTGATCGTAATACTTACAAGTTGGCAAATAATAGTATTTATGGCAAGACTATGGAAAATGTTGATAGGAGAATTGACGTAAGACTTGTTACAGAGTGGGAAAAAAATAGAAGAAAAGATGGTGCTGAGAATTTAATTGCAAAACCATATTTCAAGGACTTAACAATATTTTCTGAAAACTTGGTAGCTATTCAAATGCAAAAGATTCAAGTTACTTACAATAAACCAATATATGTAGGCTTCTCAATATTAGATATATCTAAAACTGTCATGTATGATTTCTTTTATAATTTTTTAAAACCTCTTTATCAGGAAAATATTTCACTTTTATACACCGATACCGATTCGTTCATTTTAGAAGTCACAACTCCAAATATTTATTCTGACATGATAAAAAATATTTACAAATTTGACACATCTAATTATGAATTTAATAATATTCATGAAATGCCTATTACAAAGTCAGTTATAGGAAAATTCAAAGATGAATATGCTGGTGAACCCAATACTGCTTTCCTTGGTACTGGAGCAAAAGCATATTGTATTAAAACGGAAAACAGTTTAACAAAAAAAGCAAAAGGTGTTAAAAAAAGTGCAATTAAAAAGCAGTTGGATTTTATTCATTATAAAGATGTTGTTGAAAATCATTCTAAAACCTTTTGTTCAATGTATGTTTTTCGATCTAGACAACATACAATTTTTACAGAGTTAATTAATAAATTGGCTTTGAGTTCCGAAGATGATAAGCGGTATAAAATTCCCTATAGTTTTAATACATTAGCTTGGGGACACCAAGATATTGCTTTGTATCAATGGAATGCAGAACATGAAGATTTAGATATATTTATGTAGATATTATAAGGTATTTAAATTTGTTGTTTTTGAAACCAAAGTTAGTCTTCATAAGTCTTTCACAAAATGTGCTTAGAAACTTTTGACAAAGAAATTGATAACAGTTATTTTAAAACATATGAAAAACGACTTTCCACTTTTAAAAAATGGAAAGGAAAATTGAGACCAGAAGTGTTAGCTGGAGCTGGCTTTTACTATACTTCAATCAATGATATTTGTAAATGTTTTTATTGTGGTATTGAAATTTTTGATTGGTTAAGTTATGATGATCCTATTGTGGAGCATAAGAAATTTGCTAGGAATTGTGATTTAAATAACTGTTTATGGAAAAATAGGAATCGAATAATTGTAACCATTCAAAATAAGTCTTCAAGCTACACATTTTATATAGTATTATTAATATCCTTATTTATGAAGTTTTACATATATTTAAATTAAGTATTTTATTGTTATTTTTTTACAACTGCTTTTGCTTTCGTGGTGAAAATATCTGCTTAATGTTAATAAATTTGGAATATAATTATTAATTTGTTTTAATGACTATCAGTAGATCTCAATTTATTCTTCTTTATTTTATTTTCCAAAATGTTTTTTATGTTCATCATCCCCCTGGCGTAACACAGTGTGAAATATGTTTTTCTAATAAAACAGACGTCACTCTAAGTAAATATTGTAAATTTATGAAAATTGGATTAATTAACAATAGTACAATTAGTTGGATGGAACGAATAAATGGAAATGAAAATGCAAGTAAATTTTTTAAAATTTTGTATCATTATCCAAATCGATCTATTTTTGATACAAATTGGATAGAAAGGTTAGAGTTTAAAAATAATCAGTTACAAATTTTAACCCCCAACTGTACCAATTATTATGACGGATTCAAAAATTATTACTTTTCCATCATTAGTGTTACATTAAACTTTGCATTATTTTTATACATTACCATTTTAATTATTTATCTTTATTACAAATTTCAAACTGGAAATCTATTTTTTCATTAATCCATTTTAATCGAAACTTTAAAGAAAGTGGGGATGAGAATATTTAAGTACAAGAATAACACAATATGTTTCAGTCTCGTTTAGTCATTATGAACAACGCCGTGGTTCATAAACCTTTGGAAACGCTTCTTAATTCAAAAATTTATTTTTTAAATAATTCTTTGTCAAAATTTGTTCTTGTTGGCATTAGTTTAAATGATTTTTCTCCATTAATTGTAATTGGTGGAAAAACTGGATTTTCAATCGCACTAACCGAAGAAAATTGGAAAGACATTTGTGTTCATCAAGGAATTATTGTAAACAATTTCTACTTTCCTCAAGTTGATCAAACCAGTGTGAATATAAACAACATTCATCTGCAGGTTCAGAAAATAAATGATACCCCTGTTCTACAAATTACAAAAGGCCCACACTTCATATACTTAGGACAAGAGTCTTTGGACAATTTGTGGCGATTAAAGGAAATTATTGATTATAGATTATCTATACTTAAAAGGCAAGAATTCAATACATATTTCAAAATATTTCAAAATAATATTTCAGCTGATTGTGGCGACTTGTGTACGCATGTTTATAATATAATAAGTCCAACAGAAAATCCTAACAGTGAAAATGTTTCAACTATGATGGAATTACTTGCTTTATATCCTGAACAAATGGAAAACAAATTGAAGCAAAATGGAACAAAACGAAAATATTACGAAGAAAACAATGAAAATGGATCAAAAAGAAAATATTACGAAGAAAACAATATCTTTTCTGGAAGAGAACAATAAGGTGCATGTGTTAGTGAAGTGGAGCTTTGCTTACAGACAAGCCCGTAGGAGTAACTTTCAGATGTGGTACTTAGACTCCGTTTTGAAAAAAGAATAAATGATTGTAAACTTATTCTAGATTCGATATTATCTGAGGAACATAGAAATAAAATATATTTGACACGTTTTAATAAAAATTGTATTTGATGTTTTACTTAATAAAATTTTAGTTTCCTAAATGTGAATTTTATTTTTAAATTAATTAGCACATTAAGACTTTGTAATTTGTATCAGCTAAAGCATAAAGTGAGGAACAGAAATAAAACAAATTTAACTAAAATTTAATTTCAATTTAATTAAACAATATTTTTTTTATCAATCCATGTATTATATTTTTTATCAAGTCCTAACCATTTCACATAAACTTTGTTTCCTATCCTTCTCAAAATCTTCTCAATAAGATACACATCGGTATGCTTTACTTTTAGTAATTCTTGCTCATAAAAACCACCCAGAATGTCCTGATTATCTTCGTCTTGAATTAAATATGTCCAAGGGTTTGTCATCTTAACTTCTTTAATGTGGAATATCTCATTTGACCAATTTGGTGTGTAACCTTTTGAAAATGCCTCTCGATGCTTACTTATTCGTACGTGATCACCCACTTTAAACTTTGGAGATTTTATATCTAACGTTTTAGCATGAGTAAATGCAGATTTCAAGATTCTATTTTCATTTGTTTTATTCACTTGTTTTGGCTTCATTCCTATTGAAGAATGTTTTGTATTGTTATAATCTTTTACAATATCCGCTAATATATTGAACCATTTGTAATTTCCTTGAATGCTAAATATTTTCCACATATTATTCTTTAAAGTCCTGTTCACTCTTTCTACTATACTCGCTTTCAAATTGGAAAACGTGCTATAATGGTTAATTCGAAATTGTTGCATCAAATTTTGAAAATTTACATTGAAAAACTCTCTCCCTCTGTCCGTTTGCAAGTTTTTTGGTGGAGTTTTTGCACTGATTAATATTTTTTTCATGGCCGCTGTTACGTCTTTTCCAGATTTAGATTTTACCGGTTCGGCCCAAACATACTTAGAAAATACATTTATGGTAATCAAGATATATTTAAATCCCTTATTAAATTTCGCATATGGTAACATTTCAACCAAATCAGCTTGAAAAAGATCATTTAACCCTTTCACTACCACCCTTCTGCGTTTGTAGTTTTTTCTAGCAGGTTTATGTAATTCATTAACGACTTGTTGTTTAACGGTTGTCATGACAACAAACTTGTTTATTCAATTTTAAGGAAGTTCACTCTCTATGTTTTGTAATAATTCGAAATATAACTTTTATATGTTTTTTCCCATTCATTCAATTTATCAATTTGTATTGTATAACTTTTTTCATTTAAAACTTTACTAATTTTAGTAATCTCCTTTTCTAACGCATTAAAGGATTTTTTTATCTCTCCAGTTAAGAAAGTAGTTGATCTACTATCACTATTTTTGAATTCCTCCTCTGTTTTATTTAATTCTTGTTCTAATTTCTTAATTACACTGGACATTATATTTTCCAAGGAAATATATTGTTGATTTTCATCCAAAGTGAGTTGGTCAATTGTTCTACTGTTAAGAATGCTATTTTGATTTCTTTTTTTTTTCATCATCTAACCTTTTTATAAAAGTTCTTAATTGTTTAATTTTTTCCTTGTGTTTTTCAATTATTACTTCTCTTATATTTGTTTCCATTATTTTATTAATTTTGTTGATATCATCACTTAATTTTTTGTCTTCCTTTTTAACATGTTCATTTAAAAATTGCAAATCTTTACTTATTTGATTTAGCGTTAGCAACTGTTTATTAACGTTTTCAATTGAGGTATAACATCCTTTAATCTGGTTTTCATACTTTAAAAAATTTTCATCAAAAACCTTAAGCTTTTTAGCAAAGATTTCATTATTTGTTTCATTTTCACCTAATCTCCTTTTTAAATTATTAATGTCACTTATTCTCTCTTGATTTTGTTTTGAAATATCGCGTCCAAATTTATCAACTGTCATGTTGAGCTTTCATTAAACAATAAATATGATTATATTTGATAGCTGTTATTTATAGTATTACTTTATCTTCTCTTAATTCTTCAATAATAGAGATAATCTCGTTACTATGAGCATTATTTCCCGCATCACTTGATGAAATTAATAAACGTAGCCTATCAACAATTTCGTTAACACTATTCCAGTATACATAGTCTGTATTTGATCTGTTTGTTTTCAAAATTAATCCCTTTCCTGTAGATTTGGCTCTAGTTGTTCTAAACGGAGGTTTTGGTTTGTTAAATGCTGTAACTAATCTTGGCAAGGTTTTTGTCTTTGTAATCCCCTTTCTTTGTAAATATGGTCCTATTATTGTAACATATTTGTGTGATGTATTTCCTTGAACTTGTTCATTTGAATCAAAATTTCTACGATATACATTTGTTTTATTTCAAGCTTTGATATTTCTGCTTCACGGCTTGTCTCGATCTTATTAATTCTCGAGCTAAACGTTTATCCATGCTGTACAAGTTTTAAATGAAATAAAACTGCAAATTTTTTACTTTTATAAATATATAAAGGAATCGAATTTACTCCTATATCTGCCGGGATTTACTTCACAATCTTTGTCAATTACAAGAAAGCCATATGGATCCATCCAACAGTTAGCACAAATATTTTTAAACTGATCAAATGTCATATCCAATATACAGTGATCATTATATATATGTTTTAAACTCAAACAGTCCTGTTTAAATAAAATTAATAAGTTTGCATTTTCTCGAATTAGACGTTTAAGGATTGAGGAATATCCTTGAAAAATAAAAAAACAATCGGTGTTTCTATGCCTTCCATGCGTGAAATAGTCCCTAATAATAGATTGATTATGACAAGGAATATCATCAAAAATGATAACGGAATTTGGCTTTATCTCCTGAGGTGAAATAATGTTCTCATCGCTATCATATTCAAAGTATCCAATTTCTTTCATAGGCTTTAACAACTTTCTTAAATATTCATATTTTGGTTGATCTAATGACTTTGAATAAACATAGACATTTTCAAACCTAATTCCATTAGGATGCTCGAGCAGTCTAAGCATAACTTTGGTTTTACCGCTACCACTGCAACCAAGTATAAGCCCTCTTTTTGAACCACCGCAAAATAAGTCACCATGCTTTCTCAACTGTTTACTTAAAATTTTTTCGTCATGATTATTTACTGGTAATGAGAATTTTTGTTTTTCAATCCTCATTCTTAATCACACTAGTAAATATTTTTAGCTGTAAAAGTATTTATACCAGAAAAATGTCAATGTGCTTTTAGTATAAAAAGAACTTCAATGACTGTGGGTCGTCATAAGTTGAAAAAAACTATTAAAACACGTAATAGAAAAGGCTCTGGTTTAGTAAATAAATTAATTAGTAAACTACCTTTCGAAGTTCATATACCAGGATATAATTATTGTGGTCCCGGCACCAACTTGGAAAAAAGATTAACTAGAGGTGACGTTGGTATAAATCCATTGGATTCCGCTTGCAAAGAACATGATATATCTTACTCTCAGACTGAAGACACATATCTGACCAAATATTAGAAAAAAAAGCCTGGGATAGGGTAAAAGCTAAAGATTCTTCTATTGGTGAAAAAATTGCAGCTTTAAGTGTTGCAGGAATAATGAAGGGTAAAAAAAAGTTCGGTTTGGCATTAAAAAATACAAAAGGGGGTAAACTTAAATTGAGAAAAAAACGTATCATTCGAACACCCAAAAAAATTGGAGGATTTCTACCTCTTTTGTTTCCCATTCTTGGCGCCCTGGGTGCACTAGGTGGAGGCGCGGCAGGAATTGCTAAGGCAGTAAATGATGCTAAAGCAGCTAAACAGCAACTAGAAGAAATACATAGACATAATATTGCAATGGAAAATGCTTCTAAAGAAGGCAAAGGATTATATATTAGACCAAATAAAGGAAAGGGACTATTTATTAGACCTTATAAAGGAGGATCCGTCAAAATGAAAGCAATCAGACAAAAAAAAACTCAAAATAAGTTTTCCAAAAAGAGCACTTACGAACAATGATATTATTAAATATGTAAAGCTGTTAAAAATAACTGGCTTTAGAGGTGTTTTTATGCTCGATGAACTTCCAAAAAAAATTAATCTGAAAGAATGTGGTATTGTAAATTTGGATAAAAAACAAAATAAAGGATCTCATTGGACTGCTTATATTAAAAATAACAAAAATGTAATATATTTTGATAGTTATGGAAATTTAAAACCACCTTTTGAACTTCTCAAATATTTTAATTCGAATGGCAAAGTGGATGTATTTTATACTTATGAAAATAAACAAAAATTTAATTCATATAACTGTGGTCAACTATCCCTAAAATTTTTGCAAAAAAATATATAAACTCATTATTTATTGTAATATCTCATTCATAAATAAACTGCACCACAATTGCCATATCAGGAAACAGTTCTGTTTTGTCTGCTGATTTTAATCCGCCCATATATTTAGAGGATGAAAAACAATATTACCTGGGTTTAGCTGATTTTGAAACGTTTATGACTATCCCCAATATAAAAGAAGGATATAATAAATTTTATATAGATAATAAAGTAATTGTTATTCCCGACGGAACTTATGACATTACAGATATAGAAACATACATAAGAGAAAGTATAGAAGATTTATTTCCGAATGAAAAAAATTTTTTTCTTTTAAAAGCAAATGTTAATACTCTAAAAACTTTTTTAATGTGTAGTAGAATAATTGATTTTACCAAGGAAGATTCGATAGGAAAAATATTGGGTTTTAATAGCAGGATACTAGAAGCTATGAAAGAGGAAGAATCAGATAATGTTGCAAAAATAACTAAGGTGAATGCTATTTGTATTGACTGTAATATTTGTGTCGGTTCTTACAATAATTGTAAACCTGTTCATATTATTCACCAGTTTTATCCAACTGTAGCTCCAGGGTATAAAATAGTTGAATCTCCTTTGCCCATTTTGTATTTTCCAGTTAGCGTCAAAGCAATTAACAATATAACAGTTAAAATAGTTGATCAAGACGGAGAACTTATCAGTTTTAGAGGAGAAACTATAACAGTAAGGTTACATTTACAAACAAGTGAAATATAAAATGGTTAGATATAATAGAGCCCTTGGGATGAGACTTGCCCCTACCACTATCAACAAAGTAAAAACTTATAAAAAGAAAAAGCCTAAACAACAGTTCAGTATCAAATCCAACACCAACAAGTTAAGACGAGATAATCGTAAATTTCTCACATCCTTGGGTTTCACTGTTTTAAAATAATGAACATATTAAACGTAAACGAAAAGCTTTATGTAGACAATTCCATCGTCAGTTCTGAGCTTCACACATATCAACCATATATTTCTTCAAAATTCGATTACAATGATGAAATAAGGATCCCAATTCAAGAACTCGATGCTTACACTCTACCATCAGATAGTTTACTTTATATCGAAGGAAAATTAACTAATACAGAAGGTAAATATAAGAAAGAATTGCTATTTATTAACAATGGTATAGCCTTTTTGTTCAGAGAAATCCGCTATGAACTAAACGGAATTACTATAGATTCAATAAGAAATGTTGGATTAGCATCAACCTTAAAAAGCTACCTTTCTCACAATACCAACGAAAGTTTAAAACTGGAAAATGCAGGTTGGTTTCCACATCGGAAAGAAGGTGATACAATTTTAGTTGATAATGATGGAAAATTCTCCGTATCCATACCACTAAAAATGCTTTTAGGATTTTTTGAAGATTACAGAAAAATTATTATGAATATGAAACAGGAATTGGTTCTTATTAGATCAACTGATGATTTAGATGGTGTTATTTTCAAAGAAGATCCGGCACACCTTGTTACTGCTCCTGACACTCCATTGGTTACTTTCGATAAAATTTATTGGAAAGTTCCTCACATTCACATTAGAATCAAATAAAGATATATTGATAGGATTCAGGAGTTGGGAACTTGTTGAATATTCTTCTCTAACCGAAACAACCCGTCACACATGGCCGGTAAAAACAACTAGTAAACTAGAAGCTCCTCGTCATGTTGTGATTGGCTTTCAAGAAAACAGAAAAGGGAAAATTGTTAAAGATATGAGTAAATTTGACAATATTACCTTGTCAAATATTAGAGTATATTTAAATTCTGAAAGATATCCTTATCACGATTTGTACTTAAATTTCGAAGAAAACAAATTTTCTGCTTTATACGAAATGTTTGCCAACTTTAGACAGTCTTACTATGGTGTTCCAAATGAACCCATTTTTAATCCTGAACAATTCAAAAACATTAGTCCTATTACACATATTGATTGCTCCCATCAAAAAGAAACAATTCAAACGGGATCCGTAGTAATGAGAATTGAATTTGAGACACACAATGCAATTAAAAAAGATACTTCTGCTTATTGTCTTATTTTACATGACAAATTATTTAGCTACAACCCTCTTACTAAAATTGTGAAACAATTATAAACTTTATCCCCACTATTTTCATATTTCAATTTAATTTAAAGAAATTTTCAAAAGCTTTTAGTTTTAGTCATGACATCAAAACTACAACTACAAATTGAAAAATTTATTTTTAAAATTAATCAACTGAAAGAAGAAATTGCAAATTATTCAAGTAAAAAAAGTCTCATTAAAAAATTTGCTGCTTTGAAAATATGAGATTGGTTATAGATATTCAAGGATTCAAGGATGAAAAAAATAAATTTATACCGAAAGAGCTTGCAGCTTTTGATGGTTATGAAATGACTCATTACATTTTTAAAAAGCCTTTTCCAATGGAGTTTCTTTCACCTGATTGTCACAAGCAGGCGGTATGGTTAACGAAAAATTATCATTGTATACATTGGAATAATGGATTTACTCCATTACATCATTTCCCAAAAATAATTGAAACACTTACGAAGAAAGCAGATTTGGTTTTTGTAAAAGGAAGCGAAAAAAAGGATTTTATACAGAAATATTCTAAAAAGCCTGTGATTGAAATAGATGAACAACCAGCGCTAAAGCTAATGGAACCAAAATGCTTCTATCATTCAAAATCACCTTGTATGTGTGCTTTGACAAATGTGTTATTTTTATATGACAATTGTTTTATGAATGAATAAAAATATAAAAAAACTTAATTACCTTTTTATTTTGCATTAACCAACCATGATTGAATACAATTAATATGATACCTTAAATCTAATTTTCTAAATTCATTTAAAAGTTCATACTCATTTTTATATTTTAAATAATCATTACAAAATTTAGCGGCTAATTTACATTGTTCCATTCGATCTATATTATTAACATATGCGGACAAATCTTGTGCTTCTGCGTCTTCTTCGCCTACAATTGATAAATATTGGAAGTATGCAGCAGATATAATAAACTCTTCATACATTTCAGTAACCATTTGCTCCATTGTAAATATTATTAAATTTATTCTTCCTTTTCAATTTCTTGAAGAATAGTATCCTCGTCGATAAATTGCTTCAAGTCTTTTAAATAGTAACCAAAGCCAATATCTTTTAGATCTTGAATAAGTTGAAAAAAATTTAATGTTTCAATGTATTTGTTGCAACAGAGGGCAGCCTTTACGAATTCCGCAGATTGATTACAATAAAAGTCTATCCACTCCGGACCACTTGCCATACAATATGAGAAATAGGTTTTTGAAAGATTACTAAATTTCTCCTCTAATAATTTAACTGCAATCAGCAACTCAGCCATTTCATTTATTTAACATAATATTTTAAATATGTAGGGGGACGTCTCTTGCGAATAGGATTAACTTTCCTTGATAATACCTGTTTTTTATCTTCGTATAATTGAAACCTCTTTTGGGTTGCAATAATAGCAGGTATAAATTGGCAATCTTCTCCTATAAATTCTATTAGGTGGCTTAATTCTCCTACAAAGTATTATTTCCCAAATGTATTGAAAAACGTAGTAAGGCTTATAATTCCTTCTAAATAATCATCACAACAGTCAATTGCTTCCAAATAATCTCGTTTCAGTGGATAAAACAGCTTGGTGTATTCATCTTTCGAAATCACTTCAAAGAAATTGAGATATTTAACTTTTAACTGTCTGATAGTTGTAGTTAATTTTTCGCGATTACACATAATTCACTTATTACTTGACACATTTTTTCTTTTTGTTTTATACAAAATTGGTGGAAAAATTCAAAAATAACTTTTTACGCAACTCGAGCACAGCTTAGTAAATGTGCCTCGGCATACTAAAATTATCATGATGCACCTATTTATAAGACTTAAGAATGCAAAATCAAATGTGGGAGAACAAAGAGAAAAAATTAAAAATATGATGCGAATGAGAATAAAAGGGGAGGAAGTTAAGAATGAGGGACATGAGAGAGAGGAGGAGGAGGAGGCGCTCCCCTATTATAACTACTTATATATATACATATACATATATACATATACATATATATATATATATATATATATATATATATATATATATATATATATATATATATATATATATATATATTTATATTATTTGGAAAACTTCCCGTGATATCCGAATAAATCCTGAGTTTTCAATTTTCCTATTTACTTTTTGTGACCTTTTTTTTCTTCGGAAACGTGTAATCTAACCTGTTTTTAATAATAACTGCTTTGAAATTAACTAGTTACTTCAAGTATCTAGTTACTTTTAAAAGTAACTCGCTACTTTTAAAGTAACTAGTTACTTCAAAAGTAACTATAGATACTTTTGAAGCAAAAAGTTACTTTCAGTAAAAGTTACAAGTTAGTTTAGAAAATTATCTATTTAGTAACTAGTTACCGAAAAATATCTTTGTCATCAAGTTACTCACAGCTCTCTGCTCTAATGCATTAAATACAATCACAAGCAACCGAAATACACTGAAATAGAAATATTTTCTGAGAGGGAGACGTAAATATACAAATATAGATGTTATTATTTTAGAACACATGGCAAAGAAGATTTCAAATTATGTTGTTTTTTAAACAGTTTTTACTTGTAGCCTATCACCAATAAAGAATACGTTGCTGTAGTTTTTTTCCTATCACTTTTAAAAATAAAAAAATTAAAAAATGAAAATCACAACAAATTATTATTAGTTCACACTCGCAAAACCATTCGTTTTTTCGTAAATTTACATTCGAATGTTTTATTAAACTCTTTTTTTATAGATCTATACTGACTCTAGGTATAGTCCCCCTAAATCAAAAGACTTTTGTTATTTAGTATTCAACAAAACCAAGATTGTTTTTAATAAGACTATATACTAAAATTATTGCAAACATATTTTATCTTTTGCTCAATGTGTTTTAATACTACTAGTCACACTTTCAGAATTAAGTTCTGAACGTACCTCATAAAGGGTCTACGACAATTTGGTGAAGGCAATTTGTCGGAAAAGATGATAATTATGAGTTATTTTGACTTTTTAGAATTTAAAACTAATGTAATTTTGAAATTATTTCAAATGTAATATCTTGATATATCTTAATAGTTTCATATGGAGTAATAATCCAAGTTTTCTTTATGTTTGTAGTCATCGAGTATGTAAATCTTTCAGCTCAGTCGTATGCAGTGAAAATTTAACAAATAATTTTTTAAAGACCTTATGATGTCACCTTTATTGTCATTTTTCAAAATAAAAAATCAGATGTTAGCAAATTAAAGTTAATTAGAGATTAAGATATCTGTTTCGTTTTGGTATTTAATCTACCGGAAATTTTCGTGAAAAAGGAACTGACTCGAGGGGAAGAGCCTCGGGTTTTTTGAATAAACATGGTAGTGGGCTTCTATTCGTCCAATTGGCACAAAAAAACTAGTTTTTGGTTTTCAAAATTCCAACAAAACTGCGATGTAATACATAACAACACGAAATGACAAAAACTACATGACAAGAATAATTCTGATTTTCTTCATAAGTTTAGTTCTGTTTAATAAATTTTGATAAAAACTTGTGGAAAGATATTTCTAGTAGTCGCTAATAAGCATACCAATTTTAAGGTCTTTGCGTCTACTGGAACGGTTACTGCAATTTAATTTGAAAATTGAATCGTCTATGTTTTTTTGCAAATCGGCCAAATTGAGTGTTTTATTTTTTAAGTAAGCAATTCTATTTAAATTATAATTTAAAAAAAATATTTTTTTTTTAATTCTAATGTTTTGACAATTTATTTTTATAATTAAACGTAGAGGAAAATTTTTAAATAAAATAAGTTTTATTTTAATCTTAAATAATATTAAAAAAAGGACTATGATTAGTGGTTCAAATATGAAATAAAATTTATGTTATTTAAAAATAAACTATTGTATCTTTTTGGCTTTTCTTTTCAATATAATAACTTTTTTCAGTAAAATTTAATTGTAAAAATATGAAACATGAAAAACCAATTTTTATTTAATTAACAAATTTTAGTGCCATTTAGAAGATAATAAAAACTACATTAAAAATAATAAAACATTCAAGTTTAAAAATAAATTGCCGTTCTTAAGAGTTCTATTAGACAGAAAGTCCGAAAATTTGGTATTCTTATTAGTGACCACTAGAAGTGCCTTTTTACAATTTTTTATTAAAATTCATTAAACACAGCTGAAATTATGAAGAAAGCTAGTAAATTCTTTGTCATTTTTTTGTAGGTTATAGTAGGTAGGTCCATATAGTAGTTTTTTTCTTATTCCGATCGGACCAATAGAAGTCACTAAATATATCTTGTCTTTGTTAAAAAAAAGTTGTTCAAAACTCTATTTTTCCTTTGGGATCCCACCAATATGTTTATACAAAAAAAAATCGAGAGAAAGAGCAGTTCCTTTTTAACGAAAATTTCCGGTAGAATGACTCCACTATAACTCGAACAAAAATGAAATATAATTCAGTGTATTCCATATTAGAATTTCAAAGTTTGAATTGAATTTCGACAAATCTGACATTAGAACGGTTTTAAAAATATTAAATAGTAGACATATTTACCATATGTGTATAATATATAATATATATATATATATATATATATATATATATATATATATATATATAATATAGAGATAATATGTTTTAGTAAATAATTTCAATTTAAATAAAACATCTGACACTGTCTTGAAAATTATTCAGACGTTCCAGTATATCTAAATAAAAATATTAAGAATAACTTTTCAACGTCTTATATATTAACCGACGAAGAAAAACACGTCCACAGTAGGTTGTTTTATCGGAAAATCAGTAGTTTTTCATATTTTTTTAAGGTCAACTGTCATATTTTATATTTGGCTGAAAATCTCCCTGTTCTACTGCAGGTATTATGTACTGCAGCAGAATCGAAAATTTAAATTCATTCTGTCATCTTAAGGTATTTATGTATTTTTACATTATCTACTACCCTCAAACAAATGTTAGAATTAGGTGCAATAGTTATTTACATTTTAGGAACTTACCAATGTATTGCTTTTAATGCAGTAGGAAGAATATGGACTGCAGCTCAAATCGAAATCAATAACTCTCAAAGTCCCAGTCCCCCACAGGAGGTAAAATGTCGACCTTATGACGATGACAAAATATGTCTCACATGGAAATCTCCCGCAAATGTTTCCGTTAAGGCATACAGTGTTTATTCCTCATATACAAGTAAATATTAATGATTTTTCCATATTACATATCTATACATTATAATTATACTTAATTTTTATAACTTCATATTTATGTATATGTATAGCAATATCAAAGTATTTTAAAACACCCTTTTACAGATGCAAAGAACATGGCACCCTTAATTCAGAAACTTTGCATATTTGTTTTGTTCTATTTTCATGTTAAAACATCTCTAAAGTACAATTATTCAATTATTTAAATCACATATAATGTATACCAGAATCTGCCCTGCCGAAACTTATCGTTTCCACTACTAAATCCCTGCCAATGACTCATTATCTATGTCCCCCTTCGCTCTACGAGATCAAATTCGTAACAAAAAAAAGAGCTCTGAGGCTAGCCACCCATACTACCATCCTACCAAGACAGCGCTCCTTGTTCTATACAACAATCATGGTTTAGAACCCCACAGCAATTTGCAACCGAGTACAACTTGGTTTGAAAAATAACGAGAACTATGACCAAAGGCCAGCGAAAACCCCCTCCTACTATCAGAACCATGATTTCTTAATTCAGTCGTGGAAGCTTTTTTACTGTTACATTAGGAAGGAAATTTCGACTTTACATATTGGTTAAGAAAACTTTAGTATATAAAGTAGTAGTGTTAGAAACATAAATTAAAAGCATAATGTTGATTGTGATTTTTCTAGGTAAAGGATCTGAATTTGCCGGACCCGAGTACCTTATCCAAGATGCTTTCCAGTTAGCTCACGGTCTGAAACATAGTACAAATTATACCTTTTATGTAAGGCTATATTCTAACCATGCCAGTGATCATTCTGAAAAAGTAACTTGTCAAACAGGTAGGCATAATGGTATAATAAACAATATAACATAGGCCAAAACAAAATCAGTTTCTTCGTACACTCCTCGTCTTTTGAAAAGAACATGATAAACAGAACAACAACGAATATTGGTTTCCTTTAATTTGGGAATATTGGATCGAGAACAGTTTGCGGCGAATCATGTCGCCTGTGTGTAGTAACAATATACGTGAACGCGTTTGGATTTGGTCCCCGAGATTTACAAGAGTTCGACTAAATCGATTTTGCAATTGAAGCTCCTATACAGGTTTGTCGGAAGAAAGCGATTTTGTCCAAAATTCCTCTTTTTCACAATCCACGATTCCGAGTTTTACGCCGTAGAAAGCGAGTACTTAGAACAACTTTTTCTCCGTAAATGACAACTCGTGCACATGCGATAAAATATCAAATGCTGGTTCTACTATTCGTCTTGTACGACATAATCTGTAGTTAAATACCTCCATTTCGTATGTAAGGTTATTTTTTTAGTGCATGGTCTTAAAATATCTCCGCGGGGTAAAAACCTTCATCTACGACAAACTCAAAATTCATTATCTCTATAGTATCTTCTCTAGTTGGTAAATCAAGGCAATTTAACAGATTTTAGAACACCGTTTCTTCCATCACTCCTCCGTCCGAGAGTCGGCCATTGCATCCTACATCAGCCATTATAAACTCCATGTTTGCATGGACGAGACTTAGGAGTACTATGCTGTCAAATTCTTTATTTGTAGTAATGCGAGCCTCTATTCGATGATCGCATAATTGCTACATACTTTCCATCCACTGCTCCTCCACAATTTGGGAAATTCCATAAGTTGTGAAAATCTTAAGTCATTTTAAGCTCTTTTTTGTAGATGGAAACTGGAAAACTAAAAAAATACCATTGATTTTATTTAATACAATTATATGAGAATATCTGTTAATTTTAAGTACTACACATTATTGTTGTTATACATATATTAATAATATATTGACAACATGGGACTGTTATTGTTTTATTTCATAATTACAATTAACTGCTATTCCAAGAGAAATCAGGAAATTACTGTCCTGTGATAGAAAGAGTGGTAAAAAAACAATTTTTTTTCTAGGTTATATTTGTTAGATCGCAGATGAAATAGAAGAAAACAAGACATCACAAGCATTTGGTGAAATCGCAGTTGAAAATTTTAATTCGTTCATACTCCTTCCTGTGGCTAAATATCAACGGGTAGCTAGAAACCAAGCAAATTATTAAACTTTACGTCCGTCAGCTTTGAAAAATTTTGGAGGTCGTCATAAAAGTGTCTTTGAGCGTGTGTCAAAGATTTACATCACTCCATGCTTCTCTTTTTTGCAGCCATTTCTCTGTCCAAATGCTTCGTTATGTCTTGTTTTTTAAAAAGTTTTATCTCACATAAAACAATTACACACGGCAGCAGTCACTTTACGCATTATATATTTACACGTGTCTAAATCCAAATTCGCGAACCGTGTTCCTATATATATATAAACCGCAGTAGAGTTATTATCGCGACCACATTTTTCAACTCTTTTCGAAGAAAAAAAAATTAAACACAAGGAACAGGAATGTTTTCGAAAACTGACCTTATACGCGCTTTAGAAAGTAGACAGTTAAATTCTAAAACACTCGCTAACCAAACTTGCATCTCAATGGGTCTTTTTTATGATATAATAAAACATTTACTTAATGTGTATGTGTTTTGTAATCTTGGACTACACCATTTTTCCTGTTCAGATTAGTTTTAGATATTTATAATAGTAAGACAAAATAAAATGTATATATAATTGTGACTATTTTGCTTTAGTGTATACAAGCATTTTAAAATTAATGTTTATCTTCTAAAAATCAAAACATTTTAGGTCCTAAAGGGTCTCGAAACTTGGATATAGAAACAATTAGCAATACCGCTGTAAATCTTAAATGGGATGTGCTAAGCTCCGATATTCTTTGCAATGGAACCAAAGATCCTTACCTAGTGCAGTGGTTCAGAGATGGTGATGATGTGCATTCATCAACTAGAATAACATTTGAAAGGAATTTTATTGTTTCTGGTAAGTTGACGAGAATAGCGTGGGTTTAAAATAAAATTGTAATAAAAGGCCACGCACGAATCTTATTGAAAAGTTGCTTGAGACAAATCTCTTAAAAATGTATTTGTAGGCGGTTGTGAACTAGAACATCCTAAATTTTTAAGGAATTTATTTAAAGCAACTTTTCCCTAATATTGGGTTCAGTTATATTATTCAAATGAGTCGATAAAATTGTGAATACTTTTTACGCAATAGTTAACGAAGCTTTTGACCTTTGTGCCAAAGTACCTGGTGCAAGACAGGAAAGTTCTTGGTATGATTTTCTGCACAACTTATTAAAAAATAGCCAAGAAGGTTGCACATGCAAACTGAGTATCTGCGATTTGAGAAGTTAATGTAGAACCATGTCTAATCAATGTTATATTGACTGGGCTTTTAGTAGACTTTAAAACCTTCCAACAATAAATGCTAGACTAGAGAAAATCCGTACTCCTAACAGTTTCCTTAAGAACCCTGCTTCAGAAAATTTACCGGCTAAAAACGAGACACGAAATCAATAAAATCGCATAATTCTCCAGCCTTGCCATGCAATATGCAAGAAATTACCTTCAGGGTTAAAAAGGTGCGACGTATTCTCAAAACGTCTGTCTCATAGATAAAAAAAAACAGGATTTTCATACTAGATCGAATGTTACAAGTGACGAATCTATGGATGTGACTAGTCTGGAGAATTATTTTGACCTCTTTATACTATCTTGGCTTTAAATACCAAAAAGAAAATAGGGGACCGGATGGTATACCCAATCTCTTTCTGAGGGAGTGCGCAATGTCATTGTGTGAACCATTGGTATAACTTTTTAACAATGCCCCGAGTCAAACGTATGTGAAAACATAAGTGTAAAGAACTAAAAGCCTGTTTGTATACAGGATGCACTTCCAAAGGTTTTAGAACGAATGGGATTACCAGTGTTGGAATACTCATTCAAACATACAACTACAAACCTGTTTGTATATACTAATTTTACTGAGGTGCATTCGTAATACACAGAGTATAGTAGGTATTTGACCTACTGGATCACAATGTGTTAGTTAAGATATTAGAAATGTTTCATTCTGTGGGTCCATGCTGTCATGGAGGTCATCATATTTGCAGGAAAGAATTATGCAGGTGAGGGTGAATGTATTTTGGTCCGCTGAATATCAAGTCTTGTCAGGCGTGACACAGGGCTCTCATCTAGGTCCAAACCTTTTTATATTATTGGTGAATGATATGGAAGTTTTTTTCAATCATATTACCCATATTTGCTGATCATTTAAAAAATTACAAACGTGTCAAAAGTATTAAAGACGATTTACCTAGAGAGTGATTTGGACTTATTGTTGAGCTGGAGTACTGTAAACAATCTTAAACTAGATGTTCTTATTTGAAATTTACCCATAACCAAACTGTGCAAGATTTTGAGTATAAGGTTAGTAATGAAAAATTGTTTAGGATTTCGGTAGTTAAAAAGTGAGGTGTTTTATTGGATGAAACATTTTGCAGATCACTATGATTTCATTATTAGATCTGGTCAGTTGTTGGGTCTTTTTATGAGAATGTCGCGGGATTTCAGTGAGTTAAATAATGTTGTGAAACTCTTCGTTATGTTATGTGAGGTCATTACTGAGGCACTGTGGCTTGATATGGAGCCCATATCATGAGATTCATAATTCACGAATCAAATCTGTTCAAAACCAATTTCTACATTATCTCCAGTACAGGTCAGCATTTTAACTTGGTTCATATTTTGTCATAGTGTGATTTAGATACGTTGGAAGTCATCAACAATAATATAATATGACCGAGTATATTGGACTACCTAACCTTCTATGTTCCCCCAAGCAATCTTAGGATATATCGTATTTTGTCTACTAACATGTGTTCTATTTGCATGCTCAGAACATGCGTTAGAATAGACTGGTAAGAAATGTTAATCGCTTCTCAGATTTGGATTATGTACATGTATCTTTGGATTCTTTTAGAACTAGATTAAAATTATTAAGGGATAGATAGATAATTTTGTTATATTTTTTAATTGTGTTATACATTTTTTGGTTATTATTATACAAAATTAAGTTTGTTAAAAATGGCACATCCGTTGAAATAAATAAATAACTACTGTAGAACCCCAATTAACCGGACTAATTGTTGTCACAGTTAATTCGGATAATCGAAACAAAAAAGATTCGTGAACAGACCTTTAATACTATCATAAATAGTGTCATTTTAAAAGTAGTAGAAGTACTGAGAAAATTTTAAAGACTGTCTGTAAATAAGGAGTTACTTGGAAGAAGCCGGGATGTAAATTATGGGCTCTAAAAAGACAAACATACTGTCACAGTCAAAGGTGGCAGATATTTACCAAAAATATTGAAGAAGACAGAAGCGGTAATGAAAGTAGTTATTTGCCCCTAAAATACCCAACAGATAATAGATACCAAAATTTTGTGAGTAATTTTGAAATATGTACCCAGAATAGGTCGAAAACAGGTAGTTCAAAGTTGGGAAAAACCTCAAAATTCAAGACTTAATGAGATGGAAACAAATAAAAATATGCAAGAAGTAATAACATATTTCTAAGACCTAAAAAAAAAGAGAGAGCAGTTCCAAGAACGAAGCAAAGCATTGAAAAGTATGTTGGTTGATCTATATAATAAATTGGGCCAACTCTCTAAAGAACTAGAAACTTTTAAAAATAAATCAAAAGCAAAATTAAATGTTACTGAAGAAATAATTAGGTTAATTGTTCCTCATTGACTGCTTAACAACGGGAAATCATACTCTGACGTTCCTGAAAATCCAATACAAAATCCAAAAATATAAATTTGTATTCATTACCTATGTATTAAACCGAAGAAAAAGCAAACACGTGTTAAAACAAGGCATGAAGTGCAGACAAAAATTAACCTCATGAAAGCCAATGCTTGCATAAAGAACGTGAAAAAAACCGTTCAGAGGTATCGGACCAAAATTATTCAGTTGTTATATAAACAATGAAAAATTCTGAATTAGTAATGATAGGTTTAATACATAAATACACAAGCAAGGAACCTTTAAATGAATTAAGAAATTCAAAATATTTAAACAATGAAGACGATTTTTCAATTGAATTTACAATACAATTTAAATTTTTAAAAAAGTTTATTATCTATGTGGAAACTAAAAGATCTGCTTTTAAAAACTAATACATCAAGAAATTCGTTTAGGTTGGGATAAGTGCAAAATTAAAGAAGTATTTAACATTAGATTTCGTTTTAAATGTTGCGGACACTCGACTTGAAAATGTACAAGACAACACATTTGTTCGCATTGTGCTGAGGATCATCACGAAACTGTAAGAAACAAACACCAGCGTGGTGTATCAGTTACAAGATTATTAATCAGAAGTATAAACAGTTAATTATGATAAATAAACCAACAATGAATAAACAAAAAAAAATTATATTTGAATTCCAGATGCTTGGAAAACAAAATGGATGATATAGAAGTTCTTATTTCCAGAGATAAAACCGTAATTAGTATTTTTTCTGAAACATGGGGAAGAAAGAACAAATTAAATATTATAATTTTAAGAAATTTAACTGTGTTTATGCAACAAGAGGAGGTTTAGGGATATTTATTCCTAAAAAATTTAGTTATGAAATTATGGAAAAAATTGAAGCAGAATTATCTTTGATAATTGTCCAAATTAAAAAACTATATTTAACTATTTGTGGAATATATAATCCTCCTCCAAATACATCTAGATTATTAGATATGTTGGATTAAACCGTGGAAGAATTTTCAAAAAATAAATTGATGTTTTATAGCTGGAAATATAAATATTAATAAAATGAAACGAAAAAATTGAAGGATGTTTATGATTCAAACAACTTTTACTGGTGCAATGAAAAATATTAGTATTTGAAGTAAAGTAAGTATCCGAAAAATAAAAATTCAAGAAAATTCATTGACGGCAAATCTAATTAGAAGTCGAGATAAATACTACAATAAAAAGAAAAAATAGCCTTCAAATAAAGAATTCTTTAAAATTTATGAAAATTTTAATAAAAATATAAAGATGATTCGATTAAAAAAATAGACTATTATAAACAAATATTTACAACAGGGAATCAGAAAGTACTACGAGAAAATAACTATTTTAATCCATGGAAAACCAGCGAAAAAGAAGTTACAAATTGACCACTTTTATATTCATATTAAATAAATTGAAGGTGAAGAGACATCTGCGAGGAAATGAATAATCATTTCATCAGTCCTGAATACACCGAAAATCCACATGCAGTGTTTTTATATAGAATAATATATTCTTTAGATCCAAATGTGAACTTACTACAATTCTATGTCATGTGATCAAAACTTCTTCTAAACAACAAATTCATCGAAATATTTAAAAATTGCAAAATTGTTTCCTGTTTTTAAAAACTGCCTAAGAAGTGACCCAAATAACTACAGGACTATATCTATCCTGCCAGTTTTTTTTTTTAAAAAATTGAGAGATTTATCCACGATAAAGTTGAACAATTTTTAGAAAATCAAATTTTATTGTTTTTTAATAAATATAGCTTTCGCAAATCCAAGGACACTGAGGTAGTAGCAATTGATTTAGTAACACAACTTCAGCTTGATTTAAATAGACATGAAAAATGTTGCCTATTATCCTTGGATTTATGTAAAGCTTTTGACACTGTAGATCATAAAATATTACTTAAAAACTTGTTTCATATCGGTTTATAGAGGTACAATATATACTTGATTCCAAACTTATTTATTGGATCGGAAGCAGTTTGTTCAAATTGGCAAAAATATGAGTAGTTATCAAAAAAATGTATGTGATGTGCCTCAAGGATCTATTTTGGGCCAACTTTATTTTTAATATATATAAAAAATCTATAGCTCTATTAAATTTAGAAGCCTCAATTAAATTATTTGCTGATGATACCAACCTTCTCTTCACATCAGAAAGGGATAAATATAAAAATAACTCTTATCGTTAATAAAAACTCAAACTTAGTTACTAATTGGTTACAGGCACAAAAAATAATTAAATTTTAAGAAATCCTCTTTTGTGTATATATCGAATATTATTGAAAATAGAAATATTCCTCCAATACTTTTTTCTTGTAATAAAATTAATTGTTTTATTTACTTATGTTGTAATTTTTCTAATGGTTTAATTGCTTTTTTTTTAATGCAATGCTCCACACTGATATTATATACTGCAATTTTGTATAAATGAAAGCAAAATATATATGTGTTAACAAATTAAGAGAAATATGTATGTGCTTTTATATTATAATTAAGAGAAATATGTATGTGCTTATTCTATATGTTGCTTCCTAGCTAAATTTTGATCTATATATGGCCCAAAAATGTAATACATTTTAAATGTATTTATCCAACAGCCACTAGTTATACTGTCATTATTGACATACATACAGATAAAGTCAAAAATAACCCACGCGTAAATTATTAGTCATAACATACTCCATATAACACACGCCTTGATAACTCAAGTCTTTCTTTTTAGAAACGTTTAAGCTTTATTTGTAAATTTATATAACTTATTTATTTAAATTAACATTAACATTGAATTAGAATGAAATGCAGTTTGAGGCTTGTAAAACATTAAAACCTTGTAAGCTTCCAGTGCTTCAACTTCAAAGGCCCTGTTATTAAATCAGCTGGTTTTGGAACACTTGCAACACTTTGATTTTTTCTGCAATCTCATTTTTATTGTCAATGGAATCGTCTATATATACCTCCGTTGCGGACCATTCTCCATGTCGTTTTAATGTGTTGATATTTGCCCCTGCATTTGCCAATAAGGTAGCGGATGACCTTCCCATACATGAGTCAGGGTGTTGTAGGCCCAAGTAGGAAGCAATGTTTATTGGTATTTTTGACTGACTATTTATTACAAGGCATTGTCTGGTGCAATTGGCATTTGTATAAAAGACAAAAGCTCTTTTGTGGGGGTATTTTCTGGTCTTAAATTCATATAATTTCTGCGTATTTCTACAGGTTTGACTAAAAATCCTTTCTGCGTTATTATAAAACTACGAGTTTTCTTGGTCTTTGTATCAGGTATAATTACATACAAGTAGGAATCTTCTTGAATATTTTCCACACTCATATTAGCCAGGTCATCATATCTGCAAGCTCTCGCAATTCCCATAATTAAAGCTGTTTTCATGAGCAGAAGTTTTGTCAGATTTTTGGGTTTGTTATCCTTTGCCTTGATGTTCAAAAATCTTTTAAGTTTCGGAAAAGTAGAGATATCAGTGTTTTTGTATAGCTGGAGAGTTGACTTAAGCACTGAATACTTGGTCCATAACGATTATGCTAAAAATTTCTTGTGTATTTCAAAAAATTAAGCAAACAAAACACTTTCGTTTATACCTTTAACTTTCATCCAGGCTTCAAACACCACAGCCGCCACTGCCTCGTCAATAAATCAGAATTTAGACGTGATATTCACTTATCTTGTTTTATTCATAAAATAAATTTAAGCAAATGGCCTAATTATTTATATAAAAAAAAATCAATTTCGAAATAATATTTTTTAAATTTAAATACTAGAAATCAAAATAACTTGGGAATTCCTGTTCATCAACAGAAAAACATAAATTATCTTTTAAATATATATGTTCTGTAATTTATAATAATATTCTTTACGAAATAAAAAAATTTCAAATATGAATCATTTAAAAAACATATCAAAACTATTAATCGTGAGGTAGGATTGGATCAAAATCCTATCTTTTGTGCCATCTAATACGTTACCTTTTATCTAGTTTCTCTATAGATAATATTGAATTACAATATTTTTATTTATATGTATTTCATTTACCTGGCACAAATAAATCATTAAACAAAAATATAATAATCCATTTGTGATAGAAACGGGTTTCTCGTATTAAAAATTCACTATTTTTTCGTCAGAAAATTAGGAAATAAGTAAATGACCTCTCAGTGTCATTGTTGTTTATTATTTACAAAAGAAAATCACATCCATGGTACGTAGTAACATACAAGAAGCACCTTCATAAATTGTGAATTCGCAACAATGACAAACGTTAAGATAATTTATGTACTGGTACATTGATAGATTGATCTAAATTGATGATTCTTTTGAGAAAAAATAAAATAGTTCTGCTCTTGGATAACATTTTGTATAGCATTCATATGTTATACATATAACATACTTGTACAATAAAATAACTATAAAACATTTCTATGATGTGTAAAACTAAATTGTATATTTTTATTCATTCATCATCTAAAAATACAAAAAACACGAATATAGATATTATTAGAAATAATAACATTCATGACCATAATAGAAGACAAACCGATCGTTTTTCCACCAACAAATTAAAAAGTAATTTTGGCAAACAATGCATATTTTAGAGTGGTGTTAATTATTACAATCATTTACCAAAACGATTAAAAAATATTAACAAAATTGATGTTTTTAAAAAACAATTAAAACATTTTTTACAGAATTAATATCTTTCACATTTGTTTATTTTTTTAATGTTTACAGTTTTTATTTTATTTGTGATTTATAACAATGTTTTACTTGAATATGTTTTATATTAATTGTTAATTAGTTTACAGTGTTTTTTTCGTGGGAATTAATGATTGATTAATTATAAAATACAGAGAATAAAATATAATATGAGAAATAAAACAAATTTTAGGTACATAATATCAGATATGTACTTTTTTCCTGTGTTAATTATGTTTTAAGGTTTTGTTTTTGGTTTCATATGACGTTCATATTAAAATAAATTTTTAGGACAAATTTAATTTTTGATTACAAAATAGGAATCAGTATTTGATACAGTTTATTATGGATATTTTCTCGGTTAAAACTCACTCTAGCATTTTTTATGTAGGCGTGCCTACTAGCGCATTCCGGATGGCAGTCTATACAATGACTAATCCATATAATCAAGGTCCGAAAATGGAGGCTCCACTGTAATTGTATCTTATATACATGGTGTTCCAAGAATAGTCCAGTAGCTTAAAGTTAAAAAAAAGTTAAATTTAAAAGTGATAGGGAATAGGAGTCTACAAGTTTTAAAAATATTTTGCTTTATACAGGGTGTCACAAAAAAGTGTGGCTGAATAAGCTTATAATTTTTAAATAAAACGTTTTATATATTTTTGTTTTAATATTTTCCTTTTTTTCTCAATTATAGGGTTATTGTGGTTTATACCAAGTAGTTTAGAAATAATAGCCCTTTATTTGTAAACATCTTGAGTTTACTTATCTATATCTTATTTACTATTTTAAATAATATTTATTGTGTGATATCGAAAACTTTACTATACAGTCTTATTTCAAATTATCTATTATTGTTAAGCCCACTTCAGTAATTGTGTACAGGATGAAACAAAACTTTCTTAAAAAATATTAAATGAGACATACTCTGTATTATACGCTATTTATATACATACAATAGAATAGAATAGAATAGAAAAACATTTATTATGCAATATACAAAAATAATTACATAAAAGGTAGCATTCGCAGGGCTTTCTTCCATGATACTAAAAAACAAAGTAACTTGACTATAAAAACATTAATACCTATTACCAAAATCCAAACATTTCAAAGGTAATTTACTACACTGTTAGGACATTAAATTCAGTAACTCATTCTTGTATTTGGTCTTAAAGGTTTTAATAGCGTTTTGAGTAATTAAATTAAATACAGGTGAGTTAAGCAATTGTATCACCCGAAAAGCAAATGAGTTTCTAAATTTAGAAGTGCGATGTTGGTGTAGATTAAATCTAATAACATTTCTTAAGTCTAGATTGTGAATTTCCTGTCTTGCTACATTATATTTCCATAGATAAATCGGACATTTTGTTTTATAAAGTTTGTACACAAATACACCAAATAGAAGCATCACTCGATATTCATATTTAAGCAAGTTGTTTTGTACATAAGTGGGAGTGATATGAGAAAATTTGTATACACAATAAACATAACGAATGCAAGCGTTTTGGGCCAGTTGAATTCCGAAATTCCAAGTTTAAATAATTGTAATAGACTATACAACAGTAATCCAATTGTGAAAGAATGAGTGATTCCACTAGTAAGAGTTTAACCTTTTCGGGTAGAATAAATTTAAACTGATACAAACTTTTTAATTTAAAGTATACAGAAGATAGTTTTTTATTGATATGATATTCAAAGTTAAGGTTTGCCTCAAATGTGACGCCCAAATTTTTAACACGTATTGCAGAGGGTAGAAGATCCTCACCAATATGTAACGAAACAAAGTTGTGCATGTTTACTTTATTTATAATCTGATTAGTGCCAATAACCGTATAGTTGCTTTTATTTGCATTAAGCAACATACCATGCCCAATGGACCACTCTAAAATAGATTTCAAATCGCAGTTAATCTGCTGAAAAGCTTGACAAGCATTTTCCGGTTCAAAACCAGCAACCAATTGTGTATCATCCGCGTAGAGATGGATGGAGCAGAAACGAACTTGCTTGGGCAGATCAGAAGTATATAAATTGAATAACAGGGGACCAAGAATGCTTCCCTGAGGAACCCCGTGCTGCAAAGTGACAGGCTTGGATCTGGCTCCATCCAACTCAACTATTTGCACACGGGAGTATAGGTAACTGGCAAGCCATTGACACACTGGCTCGGAGAAACCACAATAACGTGCTTTAGCCACCAGCATAGAGTGATTAATTAAATCGAAGGCCTTGCTGTAATCTAGGAGTATAAGACAGGAGGCCATACCTTTATCGATATTAGTTACAAGGTCTGTAGTGACCTTGGTAAGTGCGGTAGCAGTGCTGTGGTGCTTCTGGAAGCCTGACTGAACTTCAGGCAGTAGGCCAATACTCAAAATATAGTCATTTATCATGTCAGTAACCAGCAATTCTAACATTTTAGCCAGGATTGGCAATAGACTGATGGGCCTTAGTTTTTTTGGAATTTTTGGGAATGGGTATAATTATAGATTATAGAAAATATAGATTCCAAGTTTCAGGAAACACTCCTTCCTGAAGGCACTGATTGAATAATCTGGCTATAATTGAAACTACATGTTCCAGACCAAAGAGAAGCATGACGTAACTTATTCCCTCGACGCCAATACGTAGAGAACGTCATATTCAGATATGAACCTAAAAGAAAAGTTTCTATTATCTAGACTCTCTAGCCTATTAGTATTATAGAAATCACGGACCTCAGCATCAACCGGAGCGGCCAACCTACTAACATCAGCAAATTGATTACTAATATCTTGTAGATTTTTTAAATGATTAGGAATTTCAGAATTATTTTTTGAATGAACATTCCATGTATTAAGTCGAGACCAAAGCATTTTGGAGTTTTTGTTGGCTCTCTGAAGTTCAAATGACATATATGTCTTATTTCACTGCGTATTGCGAAAGAAAGGTAGTTTTTAATATCTATGTAGAAGTTTTTATGCTCAATGTTACGAGTGCGTTTAAATCTATTAAATGCTTTTTTCTTTAATTGAATGATTACTTTTATTGTGTTTGTAATGTACGGTTTATACTTCCGTTTTAATTTAACAGTTACGAAGGGTGCGTGTCTATCGAATAAGTCGGTCAGTCGCTGATTAAGAGTTTGAAGTCTACAATCCAAGGTTCCCCGTTGCCAAGCATCATCATCAAAATTGAATCTTTGCATCTCAATGTCGAATTGTTGCTGATTAAAAGAGCGAAAGTCTCTATAGGATATTATTTTTGCGGTCTTTTTGGGTGTTTCAATTTCGATAGTAGAGTAAATAAGTCTGTGATCTGTGAGATTAAGCAAATCTTTAGTTCCCGAGTTTACCACATTAGCATTACTGTCTACACAAAGAATATCAATAAGGGTACATGTGCTTCTCGTTATTCTTGTTGGGTCGGTGATAGTTTGTTTTAGATTAAACAAATGTAACAAAGATCTTAACTGATTGCTTTCTACCGTCTCACTTAGAAGATCAATATTCAGGTCACCTAAGAGAAGGGTATAATCAAAAGAAGGCAACAGGGAGGATAATATATTTTCAACACAAAATATGTTTCTAAAACTGACTGATGGAGGTTTGTAAAGCGCTCCCATTAAAATTCTTTTGTTTTTCAAAGACAATTCTATCCAAATTTGTTCGACTTGACACATTCCATCACTTGCCGCGGAGATATCAATGACTTTACATCTAATACAGTCAGCCATATATACACCAACGCCCCCTCCCCTAGTTATTCTGTCACTACGAAAAAGCTGGTAACCAAAAACATGTAAAAGTGATAGATTCTTAAAATATTATTTAAAATATTATTTGTTGATGATACGCCATGAAATTTTGTAGGAATGGTGCATATAATTAAATTTGTGAAAGCGATATCAATTGACAACGCTTTAATTATCATAGGATCTACTTCAAAATTGTTAATGCCACCTAAAACTACTACAGAGTCAGAAAATGTATTGCATATTACTTCAAGATTGAAATCATCACCAAGGATAAAACGGAGACTTGCATATAGATGTTTACCAACGTTATTTGTTACCAGCAGCACTCTATGTTTCTCCTTATTTGCGCACACAGTAATATTTGGGGATTCATGTGTGAGCTTAAATGACCTTTTTTGACTTGAACTGGGACTTGAGTGTGTATCTTGTGAGACTTGTTTGGCTTCAAAGAGTTCCAGTTTGGCCTCCTTCAGCTCCTTACCATAAAGTTCATTTTCCTTTTTCAATACTTCAATGCTAGTTAGAAGGTTATTCTTTAAGACCATCAATTCTCTGAGCTCCCTCACTAACACTTGATTTTTTGGACTGGATTTCCTTAATATCATTAAGAAGGGCTTTATTTGCATTTTTTAGCTGTAAATTTATACAACTCGGATCAATAGTTTCAGCATACTGATTAACGTTAGAAATGTATTCGTCCTTTGCGTTTTCAGGAGCGCGGTCTTGAGTCCCCTCCTTCAGTCTCTTTATGTGAGCATCTTTTGCTGCGTTGTCAGCAAGGAGGCCAGATAATTCTTTATTAAGTTGCTGCAAATTATCAGAGTATTTACATTCCAATTTTTCAACGGATATGTCTTTCTCCAATGCTTTCAACTTAAGATTGGCCAGTTCATCTTGAAGGTTTTTCAATTTGTGGATGTCTCCTACCAGTGGCTTACACTGCCTACAGTAGAATAAGATATTCCTTTGGGCTAAGGAGATTGCATGGGTTTCTGTTGTTGTCAGTTGAGCACACTTTTTACAAAAACATCGCTCACAGCCGTCGCATGGAGTTCCAAAAAGTTCGTCGTCCTTGGGTCTGGCTTTCAGAATGCATTGCTTAAGGCAGCTCGTGCACTTTAAGAGTGACATTATCTTCAGAGTAAAATAGTTGGAGATAGAGATAAATTAAAATCACAAAATGACAATTGTACTACGATTTGTACATTTCGGATCACTATGGCAACGTTAACGATACTAAAATTCAAAGTTTACTTATTTTTTGCACTTTTATGTTATTTCCTTATCACTGGAGTGTGAATAAATAGATCTTATAAATGTTTGAAATATTTCGGATTCCACAGCAAGAAACAAAGCTCAAAAGCAAGCAAGATGAAATATTTATTAATTAATTTAGGTCGATCTGATGAGATTTGATGTATTTTCCATGGCACTAAACAAATTGGGAATTTAATGCAGTAAAACACCCGAAAAAAAAACATAAAAAACGACGGAGCACAACACCCGTGTGTACTGAACAAAAGGATACGAAATACGAAAAACGTTTGAAAACATGCGTCTAATATTGTTCTTTCAAGTTTTGCTAAGTAAGTGATCCATATGTCTAAATCTTTTATTTATAGAGATATAGCCATTTTATTAGCCAAAACTAAAATTTTATAAATTGATCCAATATGCAAGTTAGCCACGACAGTAAAACAAAAAGGCAACATTCTTGTCTGTTTCACACATAAAATTCTTGATAAGTGTTGTTTATTAAGTACCCAAATTAATCCGTTGTTAAAAATTCAAATTTTAAGTTAAAATTTGTGTTGTTTAACGATAAAACAAGCAACGCGAATGGAAATGTTAACATTCATAACTTTCATTAGTATGCTACCGAAAAACCACATAGTGGGAAATTTCGCAACGTTGCCTTTAGTTTTTACGCAAATAATTAAGACCACTGTTAAACTATATTCTCCATTATGCGAGAAGGAATCTGGTACTTCCATGATGGTGCTTTAGCCCATTAAATCAGCGATTTTTTAAACAACGAATTTCAAGGAAGATGGATTGCACAAGGGGAGCCTGTGGCAAGTCCACCTAGATCACGATATAAAAAAATATTTTTGTGGGGTTTTATAAAATATCAAGTACATAAAATACCGCCAACTATGAAAGAAAACTTGAAAAAGAGAATCCGCAATGCATTTAGATTTATAGGATTTACCATTTGAGAAACGTTGCTACTTCGTTTGAAAACTGCCTGCATGGACCAGCATGGTGGTCATAACTAAATATTTGGCATACATTACAGCAAATCTATATAGGATGACAGGGAAAAGAGGACCAATCTTAAAATAAAATAATAAACAGGTTGCTGTATTAAAAAAAAAATATTTTTTAGTTTGGTCCTCAACACCCTGTATAAAGAAAAATATTTTTAAAATATGTATAGGGTTTTCTATTCTATTTTGCCCCTCAAGTCAGAAGGTTAAATATTACAGATAGAAAAAAAATTAAATAGGAAAGTTCTGGATTTTTCCTGTTATACCCCCGTGCGGTCGTAAAAGAGGTTGCGTCTGTGTTTCGTTCAAAATAATTTCATTGCGTTTAGAATGTTCAGCATCGCTAAACAGTATCAAAGTTTACTGAATAAAAATATTTTTATTCAGCAAACTTTGACGCATTCAATTCGCTGCCTAATATGATTTTCTGTTGAAAGTTGAACTGGCATAAATTTAAAAGGCTGATATTTATACTTTAAAATTCTGTGAATTTTGCACCATAGGGCTGCATCATTGATGCTTCTGGATTTTCTAAAAAATGTTAAAGACATAGTAAGGTTTATTTTGTAATATTAAGTTTAAAAAAATACCTTCAATAAACAGTAAAATATTTAGGTTCTTCTCTTCATTCCGAACAGTTTATCTTAGTTTTCGCTTAACACTTTTTATTTCCCTAAATTGTCCAATAATATATTTTATTGTGTTTCTTGACGGTACTCATTGACCAGGATACAGCTGGTGATATTCGCGTTAAACTATTGACGCGGTTCCCTTATTTGCATAAAAAAGACAAACAATGTCTTGTTTTTCATCTTCTGAATATACCATTTTAAGAATCTTGTATTTAACAATAGTTACAAGTTAAAGCGCAAGTTTAAGCATGTGTTTTTCATGGCATCCTAGAACTTTTAAACCTTAATATTATAAAAACGGCTGAACCAAACATCAATAGACCACATATTTTTGAAAACAAGGGGAAAAGATCTTTCATACAAGAAACATATATATATACAGGGGGTTCCATTTAAAAAAAAGTGAAGTTGACTTTTTTTTAACTTTCCGATATGTATTCGTTTATTTTAATAAGTTCAGAAGGCAATATGGGTAAAATCTTCCTACGTTCGTATTTAAAGTTTTTTTCAATCTCTAATATTTATTTATCTAACTAGAGGGCAAAATATATTAGAATATCTAATATATTTTTCTAACTCTAATAAGAAGGTATGTTGTGATCCCATTAATTTTATTATCTTAAGACTTAATTAGCATTGCATATATATTTTTAATTAAACTAAATGTATTATAATTGCTCACACATTTCCATACAAGACGCCAGTCGATATTTTTAAGTACTATAAAACTAAGGAAGCTTGTTTAGACCTTGTCCACCCAAGATGTTAGACAGATTTTATTCTGAGAATCATAAAATTTAGTATACTTTTAGATCTTGTATAAATAGTGAAATAGAATTATTTAAAAATACCATAATTCACACATAATAAAACCTTGGTTTCAAGAAATGTTTTGGCAATCATAAATAAATAAACTAGGCTATAGGACCCTTTGGGAATTATGTTTTTTTGTCGAAATTACAGAGTAACGGAACCGACAAAGGGCCCCTCTTAGATTTAACCATTATACCTAAGTTAGTTTATGAATTGCAAAGAAGTGGACGAACAGAATTCTACGGGTTTCTGCCCAGTACACTTCTTTGCTCTTCCCCTATTTACTTAGTTTTTATTATATTGTATTTAAGTTTTCAATATAAGTGTTATTCTTTTTTTAAATTAAAGTCGTGTTTTAATAACAAAGAATCCCAGTGTCTTAACAGTACTATTACCCTCAGCCATTACAATTGGCGGCAATCGGCGAGATTAGAAATATTAAACCATTACAATTGGTGGCAGCGAAAAAAAAATGGAATTTTACCTGAAGGAGCGTGTTGACGCAGCAGGGACATTGTGCAGGTGTTAAGAGGTGTTTTAGGAAATCGGCAAAGTCTGTTTGAAGGGGCGCGGAGACGCAGCAGACAACTTTCACCAGGAAACCTTGGAGGATTTTGAAGGAGCGCGGAGACGCAGCAATCCACCAGGAAGAAAACTGCGGTAAGGCTCATCGTACTTGTACCTGAGATCTAAAGGGCAACTGCGGAAATCAGTGATGAAACTGTAAGTGGTTTTTCTTTTGTTTTCTGTGTTACGCTGCATTTTCTTTAACGTTAGGTAAGATTTAAGTATTTAGTTAGTATTTAGGAAGATAATTGATTAATAAATATTGTATTAGGGGGAGAGACTGCAAATAACAGAAAATACATTTAAAAAAATATTAAATAATAACAATAATTATATTTAAGACAAGTAACAATATATAAAAAAAATTGAAATATAAATTAAAATAAAAATATTTATGCTTATATTTAAAAAAAAATATTAATAATAAAATATTAGATACTTCTTGTACTACTGATTTTTCGAGAATTTTTTTGAAACGAAATCAAAATAAAAAATAATTATTTCGTATTACGCATATATTTTTAAAATTAAGAAGTAAATTGTAAATTTAATTTTTTTTTTAAATGTCTGAGGGTAAAAACGCTATCGATGTTTTAAATCAAATTGATTCGTTTGATGGTTGTGGAGATGCGAGCTCTCTTCAATTTTTTATAAAAAATTACGATGCAATTATGAAAATGATCAAAACAGCAGAAAATCAAAATTTAGCTGAATTAATTTTTGCAACCAAATTAAAAGGAAAGGCACAGGAAGTTACTCAATATAAGGAATTTGGAAATTGGGATGAAATAAAAGACTTTTTATTAGAACAATTTGTAGATAAGAGACCACCATCTCATTTTTTAACATTAATAATGAATATTAGGCAAAATGGCAATGAAAGTGTAAAAGAATATGGGAATAGATTAATAAAATTATTTAATAAATACAAAGAAACATGCTATTTAAATTACGGGGTCGACGAAGCAAGAATTTTAATAAATAATTTAGAGTCAGTTTTAGTTAACAATTTTAAAAAAGGTTTAATAAATGAAAAAATACAAATTCGTGTTATAGCAGAAAGTAGCAATGATTTAAAGCGAGCTATTTCAACAGCGGTAGAAATGGAATTAGAACATAACGATAGATTTAAACCAGGGCCAAATTTTAGAAATAATATAGGATTTTTAAGTAATCAGGGGAATAGAAATTTTAATCATAGGCAGTTTAATAATGAAAATTCATGTTTATATTGTAGAAAAAATAACCACTTAACGTCGCAATGTAGACTTCTTAGAAGCCATGAACAAAGGCAAATAAATAATACAACAAATTATCGAAATTTTCCACCTTATTCAAATTTTAATAATAATTTTTCAAATAATCAAAACAATTTTTCAAATTTTCCTGTAAATAATGGTAATTATAGTCAATCCAATTACAATAACAATAATTTTAATCAAAATAATAATCGCTCTCGAAATTTTAATAATCAAAATGTTAATAATACATATCGGCCAAATCACAATACACGCAATAATACATCTTTTAGACTACAAACACAACCACAATATTCACAAAGATCTCCAAATTCCCAAAATACATTTCCGCCTTCGCGACAGATAAGAACTATAAATTCACAACATTCACGCAATGATAATAATTTACCACCGGATGTGCAAAATCCAATTTTTACTAATAATTCCCAACATGAAATTTTAGGCCAACATAAAAAAACTGTACCTCAGGATGCACTGCTTAGCACATCTTATGAAAATATTTCGGGAAACGACAATTAAGCCTTAGTAGCATACAGCCGATTAAGTGCTTTTTTTTAACTTTTCAGTCGCCAAATGTAAAAACTGGACAAACAAAACTTTTGTTAGATACTGGAGCGGATGTGAGCTTATTAAAACAATCTATAAAACAAAATTGCATAGTAGAATTAAAAGGCATAGGTAAAGAGCCTGTTTATACCTTAGGTATTTGTTCAATTTCGATTAATTTAAAAAATAACAAAACTTTACTTCATCCTTTTCATATTGTTCCTGATAGTATTCCTATAAAAAATGATGGTATTTTAGGGCGAGACTTTTTACAAAAATATAAGGCAAAAATAAATTACGATGAGGAAACCGTTTACTTTGAAGAAAATTATTTTAAAATTTTGCCCTCTGAAACAGTAACAACAATTCCTCCTAGATGTGAAATGATACTTCCTGCTAGTGCTAACATTTCAGATACAGAAGGAATTATAAACTCAAAAAAACTTTCTGAAAACCTTTTTCTAGGTTCTACCTTAACGAAAGTTCAAAATTACAAATGTTTAATTAGTATTTTAAATATTTCAAATGAAGCAATAACAATTGCAATTCCTAGAGTTAACATTGAACCTATTTGTTTAAATGAATCCAAGCTAGTAGAAATAAATAATATTTCATAAATTAATAGATTCAAAAAAATTAAAAACGAAATACATTTGGAAGGCTTAAATACTGAAATTAGTTCATTATTGGATATTTGTCAAGATTTTAGTGATATATTTTATTTAGAAGGCGATAAGTTGACCTTTACTAATACTCTCAAACATACTATATTAACAGATCCAACTAAAGGGCCCATTAATATAAAACCCTATAGGTTACCTTTCAAACATAGAGAAATAATTAATGAACAAACGGGTCAAATGTTAAAAGACGGAATAATATCTGCTTCAAATAGTCCGTTACTCGTAGTTCCAAAGAAAAGCGATACTTCGTCGCCTAAATTTAGAATTGTAGTAGACTTTAGAAAATTAAACGATATAAGCGTAGAAAATGCCTTTCCACTTCCAAACATAACTGATATTTTAGACCAGTTAGGAAATTCTCATTATTTCACTACTTTAGATTTAGCCAGCAGGTTCCATCAGGTTAAAATGGATGAAAATGACAAACTTTAAACAGCTTTTAGTACACCTACAGGACACTATGTTTATAACAGGATGCCATTTGGATTAAAGGGAGCCCCCGCTACATTTCAAAGATTAATGAACACGGTTTTAAGCGGACTTAATGGCATTAAATGTTTTATCTACTTAGATGATGTAGTAATATATGCAAATAATTTAAAATAAAATAATGCGAGATTAATAGAAATATTTCAAAGACTTAGGGAAAATAATTTAAAACTTCAATCTTCAAGATGTCAATTTTTACGTAAGGAATGTTTATATTTAGGGCATATTATTACCGAACACGGTATTAAACCAAACCCAACAAAAATTGAATGCGTATCTAAATTTCCGCAACCAAAAAACGCAAAGGACATAAAATCATTTCTAGGCCTAGTTGGGTACTACAGGAAATTTATTGAAAATTTTGCAAAAATCGCTAAGCCTTTGACAAAATTATTAAAAAAAGACGCAACTTTTAATTGGGATAATGCATGCGAAAACTCATTTCAAACTCTTAAAGAAAATATCATTTCTCCACCCGTTCTTCAATACCCAGATTTTTCCAAAGAATTCATAATAACTACCGACGCCGACGCTGTAATTATGCAGTAGGAGCGATTCTTTCACAAGGTAAAGTTAATAGCGATCGACAAATTGCGTACGCCAGTAGAACTTTAAACAGGGCTGAGCAAAATTATTCAACTACTGAAAAGGAACTAACAGCAATAGTATGGGCTGTAAGACATTTTCGACCGTACATTTTTGGCACTAAATTTAAAATTGTAACCGATCATAAACCATTACTCTATGTATTTAATATTAAAGATCCGGGTTCACGATTAACAAGATTTAGGCTTAAATTAGAAGAATATGATTTTGAAATCATTTATAAAGCAGGCAAAATAAACACAAATGCCGATGCACTTAGTAGAATAATTAGCACCGTTAATGGCAACTTAATTACGAATTATCAAGAATTTCAAAAATACCTACAAACCCATATTGTTATTAATTCAAAAATTATAGAAAAAAATACAAGTCTCTTTAAAATATCAAATTCTAACCCCATCGCAATATTTCTACCAAAAAATGTAGACATTGAGCATTTAAGTGTTTTAAAAAATAACAAACAACTTAAGTATTTTTTAGAATCTTTTAATAATACTAGTCAACTAAATATAATCTCAGTTTTTCATTATCATGACATTAATTGCAAACTGTTTTTACTCGTAGACAATGTAAATATGTTTGATAATTTTAGTTACGAAAATATTTGGTCCGCATTAATAAGTCTACGAAGTCTGATCTATAATGATAAATTAAAATTATCCCTTATTAAATACCACTATAATCCTTCAATAAAATGGGAAATCATAATGCCAATGATAAGGTATATTTTTAAAGATCTAGATGTTGAAATAACAGTATATAATAATAGCTTAATAACTCCTTCAGATCCCGACAAAGAAACTTTATTACATGAATTTCACAACTGTCCCTTGGGGGGACATCAAGGGGTATCTCGGACGTATAAAAAAATGTCACAGTTATATACTTGGAAGGGCTTAAAAAAAGATATCAAAAGATTTATAAAAAAATGCGAACTTTGTCAAAAAAATAAATTATCTCGTATAACAAAAATGCCAATGACAATAACAACTAGAGCTTCTAAACCTTTTGAAAAATGTTTTTTGGACATAGTTGGTCCATTACCAGAAACCGAAAACGAACACAAATATATTTTAACCTTTCAGGACGAGCTTACTAAATATATTATTAATGTTCCTATGAAAAATCAAGAAGCTTCAACGGTTGCTCATCGTTTTGTAAAAAACATAATTTGCCTTTTTGGAATTCCTGAATCATTAGTAACCGACCAAGGTTCAAATTTTCTTAGCGAACTTTTTAAAGATACATGTAAACTCTTAAAAATAAAAAAATTCCAAACGAGTAGTTGCCATCCAGAATCGAACGGAGCATTAGAGCGATCTCATAGGGTTTTAGAAGAATATTTGAGAAATTTTATAACAACATCCCAAAAAGACTGGGATACCTGGATACCTTTTGCAACTTTCACATATAACACTACGCCGCATACTGCAACACAATACTCTCCTTTTGAGCTTTTATTCGGTGTTGTTCTCAACTTACCTACATCAATTAATCAGCCTCCAAAAACACAATATACTTATGATGATTTTTGTTAGTAACTTAAAACAAAAATTGCAATATTCTCATCAACTCGCCAGAGAAAACTTAATTAAAAGCAAAAATAAATCGAAAGAAAATTTTGATAAACATTAATTTTTAAGAAAATTTGAAATAGGCGGTAAGGTACTATTATATGATGAATCCGTTCGAAGAGGTAGAAGTAAAAAGCTTTCTTCATTATGGGTTGGACCATATAAAATAATAAAAAAGAATTCTGATGTAAATTATACAATTCAAAAAGGAAAAAATAAACATGCAAACAGGCTAAAATTCTTTTGCGATTAACAAATAAAAAATATATATATATTATAGAATGTTCATATGTAATTTAATAAGTTAATAACAATTTTAAAAAAATGTGTATATTTGTGTAAATAGGATTATTATTTTAGGTTTAGTATTTTAACGATAATAGCAACCATAGCTTTGACGTACTCCGAATATAACGTCACATACTACGATTACAATCCTGGAATACATTTTGAAAATTTAGGAAAACTTCGGCTGTTTAATAATAAATGGAAATTAGTTACTTATGTAGATTTAGACAATGTTAGCAATAAGTTGTTATCACTAAAAAATCATTACAAAAATACGGAAGAATTGTTTAATCATAATAAAGCTCAGTATCACTTTTTCATATGCGAAGTTTTTTTAAAATCATCAAAGTATACTTTTGAAAAAATAGAAAAAGAATTGCAAGTTTTGCATGAACTCGTGGGTCATAATAGTTTAAGTAGAAATAAAAGAGGATGGTTCAATATAATAAGAAAAGCAACAAAAGTTTTATTTGGAACTCTAGACGAAGATAACGCAAATTATTATAATGAGAAAATTTCAGAAATCACTAAAGACGATCGTTTAGTTTTAAATCTCTTAAAACAACAAACAAATATTGTACGATCTACTTTAATAAATTTTAATAATACAATAGGCACCTTAGACTTTAATGAAAATATCTTAAAAAATAAAGTTGGACGACTTAATAATGAATTAAATAAGGAACAAAAAGATGTCCAGTTTTTATCATTTAAGTCTAAATTACAAGAACACATAACCTTACTAAATATGATGCTAAATCAGTTAGAATTAGAAGTTATGCGAATTACAAATGCAATTTTAGTGGCAAAGAAAGATGTATTACATCCTTCAATTTTAACACCCGTTAGCCTCGTTAATGAATTAAAAAAAGTTTTTGAATCCTTACCTCATGGAGTAGAATTTCCAATACCACTAGATCCTAACAATGCAAATCTTCTTCTCAATGTAATAGAATTACAAGTATATTTTGAAGGTAAACGTTTAATATACATAATAAATATTCCCTTAGTAGAATGAAATCTTTTTTATATTTATAAAATATCGCCATTTCCTAAACTATTAACTGCAAATGAATTCATTTTAATTAAACCATCTTCAAAATACGTGGCAATAGACGAAAGCAAACAACAATTTATGACTTTTTCAGAAATCGAATATAATGCTTGTTTAAAAATTTTAAAAAATAAGATAATTTGTTAAACAACAAAAACCAGTATTTTTGGCATACTTAGAAAACAGTTGTGAAATCAAACTACTTCAGGTTACAAATAAAATACCAGACAACTGTTATAAACGGATTATACATTCGGATAGGGCAATTTTTATCCAGTTACAAACCAGTAACACGTGGTTATTTGCAGTACCTCATCCAGAGAGCCTCACAATATATTGTAATAATAAAAATAAACCTGAAAACATAATATTAAGAACTTGCGGCAGCGTAACACTAGGGAAACAATGTAAGGGTTATAGTGCATCATCCATGCTTGTGCCTCATGATAATACTTTTTCATCAAAAGTGTTCAGTGAATTTATTCCACCATTTAATATTACAGACTATTGTTGCGAAGAAACAAGAAAGTATAATTTAAATTTAAGCAAGGTTTTACTAGACGAACATTATAAAATATTGTCTGTATTGTATAACATATAGCAGAACTTAACGTTGCCAGTCATAAGTTGGAAGACATAGGCAAAATGGCCGAGGAAACAAAGTAACACGTAATTATACATTTTCGGCTTCTATTATAGCCTATATTTTAGCCTTGTGTATAATTATTTTCACGATTTATAAACTATATAAAAGGTGTTTCAAAAAAACTGCTTGTTGTGGTATGGTGCCAAATTTTTGTATCAGAGTTAATCAGACAATTGAACCATCCCCACAAAACAGAGGTAGACATATCGCTAGATATACTTCAGAGGAAGTGGACAGTGATCACTCTGAAGAAAATGTTAGAGTAGAACTTTCTAGGCGCGGAGCCATTGGCTATGTACCTGCTAGACGATCAGTTAAATCAAATTAAGATGTACTATATTATAATTTTTATTCTAAGATAAGGTTTATTGTAAAAGTATTAGTATAAGTAGTAGTTAGTAACAAGTAGCTATTTCGAGTTAACATATTTTAAGAGATTTTCTTCGTTAGGACTCTATAAAATCTCTCACCAAGGGGGGAGGTGTTGTGATCCCATTAATTTTATTACCGTAATACTTAATTAGCATTGCATATATATTTTTAATTAAACTAAATGTATTATAATTGCTCACACATTTCCATACAAGTCGCCAGTCGATATTTTTAAGTACAATAAAACTAAGGAAGTTTGTTTAGACCTTGTCCACCCAAGATGTTAGACAGATTTTATTCTGAGTATCATAAAATTTAGTATAGTTTTAGATCTTGTATAAACAGTGAAATAGAATTATTTAAAAATACCATAATTCACACATAATAAAACCTTGATTTCAAGAAATGTTTTGGCAATCATAAATAAATAAACTAGGCTATTAGACCCTTTGGGAATTATGTTGTTTTGTCGAAATTACAGAGTAACGGAGCCGACAAAGGGCCCCTCTTAGATTTAACCATTATACCTAAGTTAGTTTATGAATTGCAAAGAAGTGGACGAACAGAATTCTACGGGTTTCTGCCCAGTACAGACACTTCTTTGCTCTTCCCTATTTACTTAGTTTTTGTTATATTGTTGTATTTAAGTTTTCAATATAAGTGTTATTCTTTTTTTAAATTAAAGTCGTGTTTTAATAACAAAGAATCCCAGTGTCTTAACAGTACTACTACCCTCTGCCATTACAATTGGCGGCAAATCGGAGAGATTAGAAATATTAAACCATTACAGGTAGCTATTGGACTTCTGGATCACCATGCATGTACTTTAAAAAATAAACATGAATGCTAAGTAGTACCTAGTGTTAAAAACTATATAGTTACATTACAATTTTGGATATCATTCAGGTCTAAATAATACAAGGTCGGTCTTATATTTGATATTAACCCTGTTTTTGTAGGATTACTACCTGCTACTGATTACCAGTTTCGCGTAATAACTCAAAACAACCCCCAAGAAGAATTATGGATAATGTACAGCCTCCCTGATTACCAAGGCACCGAAAATGATACGTTGGATCCTTCAAATGAATTACGAGCTCCTAAATATTTACATGAAGATAGTACTACTTATATGAGTACCAAAGTTTCTTGGGACAGGGTCTCGAATGCCAAATTTTATACTATTTGTTATGTACCTGCCAAAGAAAATAGAGAATGTAAAGAGGACGATTTTGTTAAAAGGTATATTTAGTTTGTTATCCAAATGATGATAAATATTTAGTATTATCATTACTATAATAAATGATTGTTTATTATATTTGTAAGACAGTCATTTCTTCTGTTGCAGTTATTCTCCGAAGTTCTCAGTTTTCAAACTGAAACCGAATACTGAATATATTTTTAGAGTCAGAGCACATGACTCAAACAGTGTACCTGGTGAAATATCCCACCCGTTGATAATTCACACTCCTGCTGATGGTAGTTATACTCATGTTAATTATTCTTGTGTGTTCTTGATACCATGCTAAATATTCTTAAATCTTGGGAAATTCCTCATTTTGTAAACAGGCTTAAGACTTTAGGCTATTTAGAATGATATCAAGTATTCTAGATAGTGTTTATCACACTGGCGAATAATAATTTAAAAAAAACATAAACATTAGCTTTATAAATGTATAAACCACTAGTAATTATACCGTGGTGTGATTTTAGTGCCATCTCCTGTCGTGGACCTAAAATTCAGTTCCATAAACTCCTCCACTGTATGTATACATTGGCGACCACCAGAAAGTAATGAAAAATTAAAAAATTATTTGGTTTCTTATACGACTGATAAAAACTGGTCGTTGGAACATTTAATTGATTATATTGTACCTGTCAATCAAAAGAAAACACAAAATTGTCATGCAGATAATAGCACGGGTAAGTCACATTTTTATAATTTAACAATAATGTTCTTAATCTCTAGAAATAATTGTTGCTTAAGGGTGTTTATTTGTGTAGTTATAAAAATACATATGTCAAATATTGATATTTTATCGTTCTCAAATGCGAGAATGTATTTTATATGTTCTTTGCGTTTTAGATCCATGATTAGTAAAAAATATAAGATAAATTGAGCATAAAATATTAGATTTGGAAATTTTATAACATACGAATATTCGATGTAAATCATTTATTTATTGTTACAAATGCCTTCTGTTCACCCAATAAAAATGTGCCGTCTTCATATAAAAATATAGTGAAGACAGAAACTCAAAAAACACTGCATACTCCTCAGGGTTAAGGCGTGGAGGTATATACAGTAATAAAATAAACAAAGAATTTCTCTGGGTGGTATGTTAACTCGAACCAAATCGATAAGTAAAGACAGTACACCTGGCTGAAAAAATAAAATTGCTCACACGGAAAACCATCAGCGACTGCTACCAGCATCACGTCACCTCGATTATCACTAGTGGCTGCAAAGTTGATTTTTGATGCTAAGTATAATGATAATAACTTGTTAAATCGTTGTCACTCAAGAAGGTTGAAAATGCACCGGGCGGAGAATCGATCTCCGTCGCCGCTTACTGCTATTGAGCGTCCGATCGAAGCCGATCATAATACTGCTTATATGCTGTGCATTTACACTTATTTAAATCCCAAGTGGCATGACTCGCACGTACCAAAGCGTATATAAAATTAATTTCTCACATTGCTCAATTGATAACAAGCTATCCTGTCATATTCTGGGCGAATTGCATTCTTTAATTCATTTAATTTTTGTATCGAACGTTTCGGAAAAGTCTATTTTTTTGGAGGAAGGTCGGGAGACCTGGCTAGCGAATTAATGGTGTAGTTTTTTGGAGTTCTGAGCTGGACATCCATCCATTTAGGACCAGATTTCTTGATTTTCACGAACAATTTTTCCTTATGCGTCGTGTTTTTGTAATAATTCCAGAAATGTTATGTGGTTTTCTTACTGCAAAAAGGGCATGTAATATGCTGTCCAAAAATTCCAGCCCAAACGTTTACTTTTTGTGGATACTGTGTACTAGTATGCAAAAGACGATTTTCTTTTTCTTGGCTCCAATATCGAAGGTTTGAACATTACAAGCGTCCGATTTCATCTCCTTCCCTAAGCTCTTGATGTTTCTCATATTTATAGGGGTAATGTTTGTACTTTTTTAAGATACACAATTCATTTGATTAGTGTTTTAATATATTCCTAAGCTTCTTCTACTAATTCCTTTATCTTCTACATCAAGTAACACTTCGAATTTTTTTTGCTCGTGCCTATTGTTGTTCTTTTAGTTCGTTACAAGTACGTTTATCAATTAAAGTTCCTTTGGTTTCAATGCAATTAACAATATTACAATTTACAGCAAAAATCATGTATCGATACGTCCTTGGAAAGGAAATTTCATGTAGAATTTAGAAATTAATTTTTATTGACATTTACATTGATAATAAGGAAGTTATTTTAAAGTTGACGTCTATTGGATCTTTATTTGAAAATGGCAATTATACCTTTGTAACGTTGTAAAATTTCCAAACCATACTTTAAAGTTTACGAAAAACATTTTATGTATTACCAACATTTTAAAAAGAGAAAAATATATTTTTTTCTTTTTAAAATCATCTACGAAGATCACCATGTATAGTAGAAAATAAATAGGTTATTTTATACAAAAAAATTCATGAAATTTGACATATTTCACCGTTTTTTGGAAGAAAATTCTCTTCGTGAGTCGTGAATCTCAGTTTTTTGAAAAAGCTAACGGTTATTGAAGTAAAACAATATTTTATTTATATGTTGCTTATAAAATATATTTTTAGGATTAGTAACCACTTATTTGACGAACTTATCTACAGAATATACGTATTTGGTAATGGTAAGAGCCGAAAATAATGTTGGTATTGGCAAACCTTGTGCACCAATTGTTGTTAAAACATTTGACGTTACGAATAATGACGGTTTACTTAATAATTCTGAAGATGTCACTAACAATCAAAAACTCGGTAAGTTAATTTGTACTTCTTTGAAAGCTAGGAAATTGTATATAATTATAATAAAAGTAAATAAAATGTTATTTCTGATATTTTAAATATACGTAGTGCCAATTTGAAAACTCTCACCCCAAAATAATATGACAATTAAGAAATACCGCACAGTTTTATTATCGAAAAGGACGCTTTTATCGGATATTTGCGACTTCCTCGACCCAACATTTTCACCCGTGGGGGGGGGGGGGTAGGCTTACCCTCTGAAATCTCAAATAGAAAGAAAATTTGGGTGGCTCTTATTTGAAATATCTTATCTCAAAAATTTGAAGACATTAAAATGGGGCAAACTTAAAAATTGGAAGTTTGTAAAATGTTATTCATTAAAATATTATAGTTTTTTATTATTAAGATTATTCGAATTTTATTATTTTTTTTCATTTAACAATTACACTGTAACTATGAAAATATAACATTTAGCCCAATTGTGATACGAATAGTTTAATTTAGGTCTCTATGAGAATCAAAATACTTCAGTTCTGTGGGTATTTATGAGTTTTTACTCATTCCATACCTAGCTTATGTCATATTTTAATTTAGATGACTTCAAATACCCGATAAGCATGTCCTTCCTCCTTGACAATAAAATTTCAAGTAATTTCGAATTTCAATATTATTTACTAGTACAAAGATATTAGAGGTAGGAAGATTTTAAATTAACCTGTATATATGTTGTGTATTTTTCAGGTATAATATTGGGAGTAGTACTCGCTGCTTTATGTATCTTATGTTGTATCACGATTATTTTGTTACGAAGGCGTTGTTTAAAAAGACGAGCTCTAGGAGGTGCTCGTTTAGCTATGTCAGGCAATTACCACCCAGCCGTAGCTCATTATATATCTCAACTGGGGACTGTCCAAGTTAGGTGAGTATAATAGACTATCGGCGGATGGAATAGTAGTGAAACTTTTATGTAATTAAATCATTTGTAATTTGAGGTCTGACTTAAATTTCCTGAAAGTATGGCAGCCGTAGCTTTTAAATTTGTTTCGACTTGATTTTTTGTTCAAGTGTTAATCCAGTATCATTAAGAAACTATAATTATTTGTCCAGCAGGTGCTTTGCCAGGCTTTTTTAAAATGTATAATTTTAATTTTAATGATTATTTTGATGCAGTAGTACAAACAATGTGAGCAGATCAAAGGGTGTTAGCTTCTATCAAATGTCAGAGGCACGTACAATGGAGCATGAAATCCAAACAAATCCCTCTAGTAAAAAAATAGATAGATACTAGATCTAAGATCGAAAGTTCTGGTATTACTGGCACAGAAATTACTGCTATATCCATTTTCAAATGAAGTTCCATTAATATTTAAACCTATATGGCAGTTGTAAAGAATCAATACAATTTAATATGTCGATAGGCAAATGATAAGTCGTGTGTTGTATCTTCAAACAGGGTTCCTAGAACACTGGCGCAGCTACCTGGAGGGGGGTTAACTTAAACGTTTCAGTAATACCTTAAATTTTATTTAGGTCTAGAGTGATTTGATTAAATTAATTAAAACATTCCTAGATAGCTACGGATGGTGGAAACCATTAATTCAAATGTTGCATTATCAACAAATTTTGTATAATAAATAGTAAATGATTTTAGGAAAATAATAAACAAAAAGACTAAAAAAAGAAAGCACAGAAACACATACATATTTGAGTTGCGTAAAAGTTTAACTTAACTATTGGCTAGGTTGGGTATATTATTAATACGAAAATAACTTTATCGTTTTTTTACTACTGTTATGGTTAATGTAGGAGCTATGTTTTACCTCGTTATATAAATGTTTTCACTATTTTATAATCACACACTTAAAGAAAATGTTCTGCTTTATTAATATATTACAATATATATCAGTTACACTTTGGTATAAGGTGAAATAAGAATATATTAACATTATTTCTTCCAACGAATATCAAAAGTAATCAACACCGTATTTTAATGCCGGTTGTGGTATTAGCCAGCAGAGTACTTGTTTCTGTGATTCTATTTTAAGATTTTTCTACTTTGTTTTAATTTTTAATAATTAAAACTGGAATAAAAGATAATTTTATAGGAAAAACACCTAAAAGAGAATGGCAATCCGCTGATTTCAAGCCAAGCCACCACCACCAAAATTAAATGAAGTCATATTTATAATGAGTTTGACAATGTGATGTACTATTGTTGTGTAGTAAAGTTTATTAGTATTTTTGAACCTATTAGTAGAGATAATAAAATTGATATTTGGTAAATAAAAATAATATTTTACTTCTAGAATGGAGGAACCATGCTCAGTAAATGAACATGAAATAGAACATTTGGTCTCAGAGGAACAAAGCCCACATATACCTCCTGTGACGCCCGAGCAACCTGATACAAAGGTAATAATGTACATTAAATATGCATTTAAATAAAATAAGTATTCATTTTCAAAAGTTTTACGCTCCCATTATCACAAGTATAAAGAAAATGTTTTAAACTCTGTGATATATATTATAAACAAATTAATGTTGAGTGTTGAACCATCTGCTCCTTAGCATTGCCGTAACTCGCGGATGTATACTAATAATCAAATATATATATATATATATATATATATATATATATATATATATATATATATATATCTATCTTAGTCACCCGTATAGTAGTCAACTTGGTGCATATAATAAAAATTTGCCAGATACAATTCTTTTGATTTTTCTTGGCGTCGATACGCCTATAGTGACGTTGTTTTTATTTTAACCGTAAATAAATACATTTTCTCATCAAATAAATGCCATTTACTAAATGTTGATATCCCCGTTAATTCCTGAGAAAACCGGGTTTGGAGTCAAATACGCGATATTTTAGATAATCGCGTTCTATTGATTACCAACAGTAGATATTTTCCTTTATTTACGTTTGTTGTAAGATTATTGTGACTATACTTAAAATATTGGAAACCGGTTCACCCTTTAAGCATAAGCATGGGATAGCTAATTATGTATCCAATTTCGAAGTTACTGGTATCCTGAGTACTAAACTCGGTATGTAAAACTAGATGTGCAGAATAGTACAGCAAAATGTAAGCATACTTAATTTCCACATTTTATGATGTATAAGGCACGTGTTTTTTGTATCCAGCTTCGAAGTTATCAGTATTTCTCGTTCTGAGTAGTAACCTCGGAATATAAAACCACTAAATATTTTGCAGAATAGTAAGGTAATATATAAGGGTAGTTAACTTCTACATATTATGATAGATAACACACATAGTGTTTGTTTTTCCGCTCTTTCTGATTACCTAATTTTAAAACAAATTTTAGTTTATCAATATGATTGTGTTAGGGATATAGTGGGCGACAGCCAAATTAGTAACCATCTTGTTGCTTTCTTCGTACATATCGATTCGAAATTTGAAAATATTGTTATTGTTTTCCTTACTTGGTTCCAACGTAATGTTTCCTTCGGGACAATTTTGCCCTCCTTAGTTACCTTTTTATCTATAAAAGATATGATAAGCTGTTTTGGATTTTCTGAACTTGTAATACCAATTAACTGTTAAACCATTTCTGCTGGTGGGTAATACACATGCGGTAAAAGCATCACATTCAAACAGGTTTTGGTTACTAAGCGACTAATCGATTGTTTGGTGAGCAATACTATGGTATTCCAAATTGTTTCAACTAAAAGTAATAAATAATATACAGGGCGTTTTCGTGAGAATTAATGAGTATTTCAAAATTTGGTAAAAAGTTTTTATACTATCAGGTGAAAAGTAATTATTTACGCATAAAATAAGATTGAAGCCGGCGCCAATCTTGGAGTCGCGATGCCAAGAAGAAACAAAACAAATACAAGAACTTTAAAAAACTTAAATTTTAAAAATACCGTCTGTTTAAGTGAAACACCCTGCGTTTTATATTTAGTATCCAGTCTAGTGATTGCAAGTTCTTGCAATGGTTTCCTTATCTTAAAGAGGTGGCTCTTAATTATAACAACTGCAAAATTTAGTTAATTTTTGAATGGTCTTTAGATGCTTAGAGTGACGAAAGGCACTGTCGATAATAATTACTATATCAACACTGGCTTCGTTGCAATGCGCGCAGTTTTTACTTTTTCATTGCAAAAAAATCTATTACTAAAAGAGTTCTACGAACCGATATCATATCGAAAATATTAGAAGCACCCAGCTAATTAAATTAAACTTTAAAATAAAGTGCTGTGGATAGACCACAGTCAGGTGTTAGAATCACGAAAATATTCATCTGGATCAACCATACAATGTCCTAAAGTTTCAAATCGATATCTTGCTTACAAAAATAATGACGGGCTGCTTACTGTTTGATTACTATATATTGATTTGTTTTACAGGGTGCGACTGACCTTCCAAATGGATTTGTCAATGGTGTAAATAAACAACCACAGGTAAATGGGAGTATTCTTAATGGACACGTCCATATCACCGAAAATCCGCAGGTATTTATAGAATTGAAAAAGTAGTCTCCTGGGCATCTTGCAATCAGCGCCGTACCTGGTCATTGGTGTCCAGGGCAAAGTAAAAATCTTAAAATACATATAAGATTTATTTACAGAGGCGTTCCGATTATAATTATTATTATAGATGAAATGTTTTGCGCAGATTACTAAATCTTAATAAAAGCTGATATTTGAATTAGTATGTAAATTATTGTTTTTGAAGAGTATTATATGTAACTGAAAATTGGGCAAACTTCTTAATAAAAAATTCCTTTATTTTTATTTATATTGCTGCTTAGAAATTTATATTTAAAATGTCCACTATTTTTTAACTATCTTTTAAGTACAATCGTAAACCTTGATTCTCATCTTCTTCAGCATGGAGATACACGAAAATATATTTTAATCAACTTATCGAAAACAATGAAACCCCTCTCTCACAAGTACAAATTTCTAAATACAGTTGACACTGTTTATAGTGAAACTCTATATAGTGAAAAACTCTTTATAGTGCAATTTTTTCAAGACCTAGAATGTTTTAATGACATTTCATGTAAAAATGCATATAGTGAATCTGTAAAATAGTAACACTCTATATAATAAAATTTTTACCGGAATTTTTTGTATAAATTTTTAGGAATTTATTCTCGGAATTCCATTTTTATGACGCATTCTTTTGAAAAGGTTCTTAACGCGTTTATAACGCCTAATGGTTGGCAATAAATCAGGTAGATTTCTGTGAGAAACCCGGGGAATAACCCATTTTATAGAAACCCGGGGAAAAGCCCATTCTATAGTCGAGGCCTAGTAATTCGCAAATTCAGCTGAGAAAATTAAAGTTTTGGAGGAAGTTGATAAAGGCTGCAAAAAATTGATGTTGCTGCAAAATTTGGTGTTTCTCCAAGTTGCGTCTCTCTGTTAATAAAAAGTCGCGACAGTATCATCAAGAAAACTAGTGTTCCAAGGATTCGAAAACGAGTACGGGTGTGTTCTTACGAGGATGTAAATGAAGCAGTTTTACGATGGTTTCCTTATGAAATACAAGTAAATGATTACCAAAATAAAAACATACATAGCAATATATACGGATTTTTTCTTTATATAGTGAAAAACTTTCTATAGTGAAATTTTGTTCTTTCACTATATATAGTGTCGACTGTAGTTTAATTCTCTACTCTTGTTAGCCATAAGCAAAACTTTATAATGGTTGTTCAATTCGTGTTGTTCTTCCAAAAGATGTTTGGCATAATTTCAATCCGTTTTACCCTTATAAAAACTTTTGTGTTCCTTGATACGTGTTTGAAATTGTCTCCCTGTCTGTCCTATGTATACTTTATTACAGGTTTTTGATTTATTGTTTTTTATGTATCTGTTTAGAGTGTGGTTAGTTTTGTAGGCTATTTTATTATTATTTTTCTGAAAATAATTTATTATTTTGGGGTGTTTTTTTCTGTGAATGTAAAAATATTAAAATTACAATTATCGTTGGATTCGTTATTAGGGAAAACTAAGTTAATAGCTATTCTCTTCTGTTTCTTATTGACTATTTTGTCTATTATGTTGGGATTATAGCCATTATTTACTGCAGTCTGTTTAATTACATTTAATACCAAGTTGTAATTATCTGGGGAATTATCATTTTAGTCTTAGTAAACTTTTTAACGCAAATTCAGTGGAGTGGGTTCAAAGTTAATTATGTACATATTAATTTATTCGGCGTATGCCTCCGGCTAGTTATATGACATGGTTAATACTTCTGAGAATATAGTACCGCAATGCAGTACACAGTTAAAAGGCAAATAAACTCAGATGTGATTATACTTAATATGGTATTGGCTATATATGGTATAGGAATTCTCATTTATTCCTTATACTATAGAACGTTAGATTTTCGTCACTTCTGAAAGTTGGGTATACAAAGAGTAAACTGCATTATCCTTTGAAGACCATCTTATATCAGCTTAACTCAAATTTGACAACGCTTGATCATCCTTTTGATGCAAAAAAATTTGCAGTCTCGAAAAACGTAGTTATTTCCGTATTATGTTTATACACAAGACGCAACCAAGTTAAAGAAATGAGTAGTACTGTTCCTATATAATCTGTATTTATTTTATTAAAAAAATATTCAGCCAGCTCTCTTCCGGTTATTTCTTTTATATAAAATCAATACTTAGTATTTTACTTTTCAGTTCGACTGCTCCGCACTGAATTTGCGTCACTGTTGTGACACTGTTGCTACGCCCTAGCTACGACGCTGCTTGCAGTTACGTTATAAAAAACGTAAAACTAATTTTTCCTCTTTACATATTAACTGTTACATAATGACAAAGACAGATTATATTCCAAAGAGATGGTCCATCTATTGTGAAATAAAATACCCCTTAAATGGATCTCAACTTTGTATTGTGTTCCGTATAGTTGGGATCCATCGAGAGATGTCTGCGTAGCTCAATCCCCAGAATTGCCTGCTTTCGATCGGCTGGTTAAATTCCTTTATAGATCGGTTTAAACTATTACTCGGAAATCCTGTGTCTCTTTCAAGCCTAATTTTGTATTAGTATTAACCAAGTAGACCTAAATCACGCTTCTGGCAATATTCAGCCAAATATTGTTGCGAGCATTCTAATTAAACTGCGTCACGAGCAATTGATGTAGTTAATTATTTCTCGAAGTATAATGGGTCTTTGGTAATAAGTATCAAACGTAGCAGTTCATAACATTTCGAATTTTTCAGTTATCAGCTTTTTTTGCTCTGGAAAAACCCAAAACTATTATCTATATTTTTAAAACACAAGCGGTTTTTTTAGCGATTTCACCAGCAGCTCCCATTTGACCATTTTAAATATTTTTATGACCTCTAACATGATTTAAGGAGAAAATATTTTTTGGGATTTGACGCCACAAAATTAGCAAATCTATAAGAAAAAATTATACTAAATCACCTTAAAATTTTCATCGAAGGTCTCTAGTTCTGAGTAAACTGTGAAGGTACCCGAGAAGCGACACTGAAAAATATCTACTTTTTTCGAAGTCTCAGGGGAGAGTCTACCCCCGTCTTCAGCATGCTAACAAATAAAAAACTAAGAGCAATATATATCTTATTTTTTATATTAGAAATTTAACCGGAATGGCAAATCTCTGACAGAGTGTCAATTATATGCCAGTTTAAAGCTGTTAATAATAATGCAAAAATTATGTGTTCTTGGGAGTTGTTTTAATTTACTGTATTTTGAGGTTTCCTCTTTGTACTTCAGTATTTAGCAAATTTAACCAAGTATTGTTAAAATTAACTGAAGAAAAGGCTATACAATATCTTAATTTAACAATATTAGGGCACTTTCTTTTATTTTACGTTTTTGTTTGGAACATGATTCTTTTACCAAAATACTAGAAGCATTCCAATTAATTTTATGGTTGTTGTCTAGTGCGTGTTGGCTAATCTATAATGACTTTTACATTGCATTTATCAGAAGTTAGGTTGTTAATTTAATGAAGATGAGCCGGGCTAGTTTGGAAGGGAGTATTAATTATTGTCTTGTTTTGTTAGTGTTTTAAAATTTCATTTTCTTTGTACTAGATTAGTCTCTATGGGATTATTATGGGAAGTTGATTTTCACTCTGTTTAAAAATTTAAAAGATGAAATATTCCGTAGTATGAAAGATTCTGAAAATATTTTCAAAGATAGTACGAGAGATTTCATGGTTCTTGGATTTAGACCGTATCAAATTGGAATTACTTTCCGTGTGTTTTGATCTTATGCACTGAAGATCCCTAATTCCAGTTTGACACGGTCTAAACCTAAGAACCATGATCTAATTACAAAAATGTTCGCAAAGAAGTGATTTGTAAATATCCACACTGTCAAGTCTTGACGGAATGTCATTATTTAATTTACATTATAAATGTTTCCCCATCTTTTAATATATTATAAAAGCCCTTGAATTCTATGCCTGTGTCCCTTTTCTTATAGAGGCATTTATATCATGTACATTAAATCAATCTCCGACTCTATTGTCTAGTACTTATAAAAAATAAATCACATAACGTACATGTGATCAGCAATGCATCCTATTACGGTGATCTTTTTTTGGTGTATTTGTCTTCGTACGTAAAGTTTTCGCGCTATATCCGGTTTTTAACAGCTTCCAGTGTAAACAAGTTTATGTCTGATAACTGGGACGTATTAGGAATGTCGAGTGGAAATACGTTCTTTGGCAATTGGTTTTCGTAAAAAAAACTCTATAAGTTTCACTTTTCGTGACATACAGGATGACAAATCGAGGAACTCTATTTAAAGTCTGATATTTCACGAGCTCTTTGCCTACATTTATATTGAACTTGGAGCGGTTCGCCAGACAACACTGCTGTATCTCTTGAAAGTTTGCTATTATACTTATCCAGATAAACACGCTACCTTTTCTTTGGATTAAATTTAGAATAGTACATTACTATGTTTGCAAAAAGATATTTGTGAAAAATCAAACTAACCTGAAATATACTACACCTTTACATTAATAGAATTTGTCTAGTTTATTAATGTTAATAATTAATAATGCATTGATTAATAGTTAAGAATTAATACATGTGATTGACAATCGGCTGCTAACCTAAAAGAAGGTCTGCTGAAGCGAAAACATAAAAACACCCCCCATCTTAACTTGCCAGTCAGCAAATGTTAAGTTTGCTTTTTTATTAAACGATTTGTTTTAGGAATTTAATGTATATATTTATAATTTATGACATTTATTTGGCTATATTTTCGAGATTTTTCAAGAAAAATATATTCCTATTTTTATCTTTGCGTACACTTCAAACTGCTGTATGTACATTTTGCTTCTGTATAAAAGTAGCGAAAGGGTAACTGATTTTTATTTTAAATTTTTTTTCAGTGCTAGATAAAAAAATTTATTATTTTATTTATTATTAATTATTATTATTTTTTCAAATAATAAATATTTTGTTTTAGTTCTATGCTTTCGAATGCAATGGAAATCTGGCTAAAAACAAGTCTGAGCCACTTCTAAGGCACTATGAAGAAGACTCCAACTCTAATGTAAAACCATCCAAATTCTATGACTTTTATAAATTATTCGACAATTCCAAAAAGTGTAAGGAGTCACCACTCCATTCACCTTACAGACGTGGAAACTTATATTCAAAATCAATTGGGTCCTGTAAAGAAGAGTCCCTGAATTCTACCCAGCTAACGTTTTTGGATGACTCTATTACCAGTCAGAGGAGACTATCTCCAATACTGGAACCAAATGGTTAACGTATGATATGTAATTCGAATTATTGGTATAGACGAAATTTTAAACACAGCATCATTTTGCCTAACAAATAGAGAATGATTTACCATATACCTCACCGACTGATTTTTACATTAAGTATTTAAGGCTTTTACTAACAGCTTAATATATATTTATCGAAGGCTTGCTAGTCTTTGAGAAAATACCGAATCTATATTACTTAAATCGTGGAATTTTAATATATTGTACAGCAAAGACAGAATTCAACAACACTTTTCTATTTAACCCAGCTATTTTGATTTCAGATGCCACTATAGTAAAAACTTTCAAAATGTAACATCATCAGTTTCATATAAAACCAGAAAGTATAAATAAACATACTTTTGTTATATATTTAACAAGTCTATCTATAAAACACATACATACACACACAATAAAATGTTGATTTAAAAGCTAGTTCTATTTTTATAATAATTATTTGAAGATATTACGAGTACTACTAGTGTTTTATACGATTCAATATAAAAAAGTAGTTTTATTCAAATTACCAATGGGTAGATATCATTTCCTTCTCTATATTATAGGTTAAAAATTATAAAATATTGCTAGCAAACAACTTCAATTATACAAGAATGGCTGTATTAAAGGTATTTAAAACAGTTTAATTGAGTTTGGTATTGAATTGATATTTCTGATTTTAATTATAAACTTCAGAAATTCAAAGCGTACATTATACCAAATATAAACATAAAGTGTGACGAACGTCTTAAGAGACGGTGAAACGCATGAAAAGACATCGCCTTGTATGCTGTTAAGAAGCACTCTATATATTCGCCGGTTTTTTCCACTCGTTGAAAACTTTCATATTTACAGTGTATATTTTTTGTCCGCATAGTTTCCGTAGCGCACGACTCGTTCGTTCATCAGTTCCTGATGAAATTGTTTTCCTAGACACTAAAAAATATTGTTTGACCAGAAGAACTGCTTTAGAATAATCTCTAGGCGTCTTTAAAGTTGTCATTACTCGAAAGAAATGCAGTAGGCCATCTATATTATTTTTCCTATTTCAGTAATTGCTAGTGTTTTCCAATAAGAACAACCTAATTATATTGAGAAATAAAAGGCCCTTTTTTACATTTTTCCTATAATAATATTTTATTAATATAAGCATTTGTAATTTTGTGTAAAAAAAACGCTTTACCTTTGACACAAAATGTTTAATTAGGTAGCAAAATTGTGATTTTTTCTTTCAAATTACGCGTCTCCTTTCACCTCTGAGATTGTATATAGTGTATGGATTATTCATCTAAATCATACTCTTAAGATTCACTATACTTTTCATAGATTTTAACGTAGTCCCAAACAAGACCAGTTTTAGTTTGTACAGATGTACTTAACTCAAAATTTGGACAAAAAAGTATGTTCGTTCCATAGTGGCCATAAGGGTAGATATTGTTTACAATGAAAAAAGTTGGTCAATTTGTTAAAAAAATAATAATACAATTTTAGTGAAATAATATCAGACTCATTGGTAGTTGACGACATATTTCATAAAACTATAAGTAATTATAGAATTTGGTGCAATGTTGCTTAGTGCAACCAATCATTGGTGTATTTTTAACAGAAATTATCTAATATATTCATTAAGCTTGTTCGATTTTTCCCTATTATTGCAAAGCATTCGAAAATGTATTGATAGTTTGCCGAGAATGTTAAAAGATTTCGTGAAGTTTTTCAAGAACTTTGCAATAATTGAAATGAAACAAGCAATAACTAAATCTTGACAAGATTATGGTAGATATTGGGGGAAAAGCCTCAGAGTATCTAAAACAAAAACGCCAAAATAGACGCAGTTGCTCAAATATGAAAAAGGTTACTTTAAAGATTTACATTTTTTACATTTTGACGAAGTAAATTTTTCTATTTGTCCCGCTATATTATCCCCCAACTGTGGTTTCATGCAAAATTAAATATATTCACTTTTATCGTTTATTCTCTGACATGAAGGAATTACTTTGTAAAATATTGTTTGCATAATGAAAGATTAGTTTGTTTTTTTTTTTGTTTTAGTGTTGATTAATTTTTTTAATAGCATAGTTATATATTGGGTTTTGATATGATAATCTATTGTATTAATGAATTTAGTAAGAAAAATTCATATAAGTTTTAACTCCTTAAAATTTAATGTATAAGATACAACTTATAAGCATTTTTTTCAGAAGTACCAGAGCGTTAAGATAGACGCTCTGCGACCGACTAACTTCTCTCGTAATAAATCCTCAAAGAAAATCAAAAATATCGCGGTTTATATGTTTATACATAAATTGTATTTTATTTTACTTCCCTTGATAAGTGGAACGGTTAGTTTGGTAAGAAACAGGACACCTATCTGCCGGAAACTTCTCTTGTAATGAATTCTTTTTTTATCAGTCATTTATTAAAGATAAAAATATGTTCATACTTGTTACTTAACTATCTGCATATTGTACAACTTATGTAACAACGATAAAGATTTTCAATTGTTCTTTGTTAGTTTTTGAATCGCAGCTCAATAATCTTTATTTCTAGTTTTGTGTTCACAAGTGGTGCACTTAATCTTTATTATGTATTTGGTTTGTTAAGTGCATGTCATGTAGGCAAATTATTTGTTGCTGTTTTGGTATTAAGTAAAAATAGTGTCTTCCAATAAACTTGTAATAATTACGGTATCCTATTTAATATATATTCGGGATCTCCACCAAATACTGTGGGTCCGAACGTAGGATCATCGTTAAAAAATCCCAAAGGGATTGCGTCTTGGACCTGGCACCAAAGAATATAGTATCACTTTTTATTTTCGTTGTTTCTCGTAATGTTGCAGTGTAGAATGCCTCTTTTTATGTATTGTGAGAAATGCCTCACCTCTCTGACCTACCTCTGCTACCCGATAAAAGAAAATATGGTGAATCAAAACTATTATCTGCGATATTGTGACCGTCAACAAAAACAGTACCGATTCTCAGTTCGGTTATATTAATTTCTTTTGATCCCGGACGATTTCTATTTTTTAGACGACGCGATGCCTTGTTTGGCATTGTGTGTTTAAAATTGTTAATTTATTAAGGATTCATAAAACACAAAACTATATAGCGACCTCTGGCTATGAAATAGGAAAAGCTATATTCTGATAAATTACGACCAGGGATGAACCAAATAAGTAACAAGTATGCCTCTTTATTTTAAAGCAACTATCTAAAGTCATGTTTCATAGATTGTTTAAAACGATTTTCTAAAAATTTTAGATAAGGACTTAAAAAAACGTGTATTTTAGTTAGTAAACCAATAATAAGCGAATGCCTAACATTACTTATTAATAAAAATATATTGGAATAAACAATTGTAATAAAGAAGTAAAAATACCCATTAAAATAGATAAATCAGTATATTATACCCGGATTCGATTGGTTCCGATATTTTTGGTTTGATTATTTGCTGTTTTAGTAAGGCAGTTTTAACATTTACCGAGAATTCAAATAACTTTTGTGCATGCGCTTTAAAATAGTTTTATTTTTTTGACTGAAATAAAATTGTTTATACATAAATCTGATCTGAGGCCCTCGTGTCAGAGATTAAGCTTTATTTTGGATTTAATCTTATCTATTGAAATGTATTTTTGCAAGCCTCAGTATGTAACGTGTTTTCCTATGACCACTTATGAATCTGACAAAAGAAGCACTGTTAACTTACCTAGAAAGTGCCTTATATCACAAGCGTGATAATTTTTTTTTCAACACACCAATTGTTTTCAACATGGAAGCAAATTGACATCCAGTTTTTTAATACTAAGGTTAAAATATAATGAATATAAAAGTCCTACTGAGGATTATTTGTGGTCATATGAAAAATGGTGTACATTACTCGTATGAAAGTCCTCGTTATAAAACTTGCGCTTTCAACAAATATAATGTATTATTAAGCGAATATTATTCACCGACACCGATATTAAGAAAATCCGTTTATTTTCTCTTTTTATTGTTATTTAAGTACATAAATAAAACATAATATCTAAGATATTCAGATGATATTAATAGAAAAATAATGAAAATATTATTTTAGCACAATATGTTGGAATAGATTTTAACTGGTTTTTTTCTCAAGTCGAAATATGAAATATGTACCTGACCTACATAACATATAACAGTAAGATTTCTGTACAGTTAAATTTAATGTTACATTTAAGTGTGTGAATGGGAGAGAGAGTAGAAAGTAATAGTTTATAATAGGTGTAAGTCAAGCATTTGGAACTTTTGTATATTTGGCAATACACTTCTTTTCTGCAGATATATTGTTTGGATGATTAAGGCCATAATTTTTCAGGTTGGAAAAAACTTAAAATGGCAAAAATAATATTTCAATTTTTAACTTTCCAATTTTTTCATTCTGTAGAGAGGTTAAGAGTTATGCAGAATATAGGAAGGATTCTTACTCTTGGTTTTAAAAACAATGTTATGTGTTAAATTTAATGGCTATAATACAAACTGTGTTGATTGTTCTTGAAATTATTACATATATATAATGTTACCATACATATTTATTAATTAAGGATTATTGAAAAAGCTTTTTTGGTTAAGCGTTCTAAGGGTAAACAAGATGTTTTGAAGTATTGAAGTTTCCAGGAAGGACGTACACAGTGTCCAAGTGATGTAAGAACCTATGCTTCCTCCTCATTAAATAGTATTGAAGTTATCTTACTAAATCTAAGTATTAAAAATTCTTGTTTCAGAATGATTCGGTAAGCTTTCCTATCGACCAAAATGTAATTTAATAATCCTTAATATCTATAGTAATACTTTATCCAAAGAATTATTAACAGTTATAAGGAGTTTCACACAGCTAATTCTATGGAATTTAGTAAGTTAAAAATTATTTAATGTCATTTATTAAAAATATTAGCAAATCTTCGAAGATCTATCTATGATAAAGTTTTGGTTTTAAGTTTCAGAGTAAAATATGTACATGAATTTGGTTACCTAAGTGATATTTAAATTTTACAATAATACAATACAACAATAATAAGATTGTAAGAGAATAATGAAGATTTTTTAAGAGGTATATAAACTCACAATTTGCAGTCTGTTGCCTTATGTCAAAATAAAAGAATATTGACATTTAAAGATTTGTTGATAAATGTTGCTTAGTAAGGGTTTTTTTGGCATACTGAAAGAAAATATTTTCCAAACACATTAGAGGTAGCTCGAGATGTGTTTAAATCCTCGAGGTTTTTAAAAAAATATATAGAATTGGTAACTTTTAGCTCGCAATTTAAATTAAAGACAGATGTTTTGGGTTTAAACCCTTCAAATATTTGTTAATAGGGTTTCTGGAATTGCTACTTTGCCAAACCTCTACCTCTGCTATTTATTTGTGAAATCCTTTTGATTTTTATAATTTGTGAACTAGATTATTTAATTATATTTTTAATGCATTTAGGCATATATATTTTAATGCATCAGGCATGTATATATCCATACGTTATCAAAATAAGACAGAATCGTGTTTGCTAATATCCTTGAAATATGATATATTTTTACCATGCTGTATTTCCAATGAATAAACTGTGTCAGACCCCTTAAAATTCAATAAAACAATCCATAAAGGATTTCAGTATATGAAAATTTCATTAGATCACAAAATACATGTATATATGTTTCTACATTAGTAACTCAGTTTTTGCTTTAGTCCTTGTGGATTCGAATTCGGAACTAAATCTCATTTTACTTCCATAATATTAAAGTTGAAACTACATAATAAATATATTTTTAAAAGTTTGGTCGTTAAAAACACCTGTGGTGTGCCTTTTCCATATGTGTACAAAATAAAGAGAAATACTAAATTTGAGGAACAACGATTTAGTTTATATGTAAATATTAATTATTATTATTAACTTTATGCAGTTACAGTTTCGAAAGAACCATTTAAAAAACATTTTCAGTGCCACAAGTATCTGATCTAGCTGCTACAAAATTGTCTCGTTTTGGATCATATTCATAAATATAACCCAAATATAAATCCATGGCTCAACAGAGATATAATTTTATATATTGTTGGATTATTAGGAAAACTACTAATAGTGACTCGACCTAAATATATATATTTTAAATTAACTCAATAATTTGTTATGTGAAATATTTTTTTATTTCTATTTTGTATGTGTTTCGCTAAGATGCTCATTTTGTTTGATTCCTTTAATATTGAGGTACAAGAAAAAATTAAAAAAGGCTATAACAGTGGACGTAAAAACACAGATACGCTAAAAATTAAAGATTATTAATAGAAATTTAGAACTTAGGTAAACCATTATTAAAAACACATTAAAAAAATATATATTAAGGATTACGACGTAGGAATAACAAATATGAATTAAGAAAATAGACCAACCCGGCCTAAGTCGGAAATATTTTATATTTTTTTTAAATCCCGCTATTTTATTAACTATATAAACAAATAGACAAAATGTTGGCCGTCATATAATATTTATATGGCAAGTAATTATATTTTAAACATTTGCTGTTATATAATACAAAGTAGTGAAGTCAACTCAGATGAAACACTTTCAATTCGTTATAAGAAATAATTTTAGCGTAAAAGTAAATACTCGTGAATTTTACTTCCTTACTTTTTTACTAAACAAAGTTTGTAAAATCGTTATAGTATTTGGAATTTGAATTAATAATTACTATTGGCAAGATTCCAAATCAATTATTTTAATTATAGTTTATTAATATATTTAGCCAAACGTGAAATATACGTTTATTTACATTCTGTTTTTTATTCAATTTATGTTAAGGAAAAAATCAATATGAAAATTTCGTCATTTCTTTTGATTCCGAGTTTAGATTTGTCCACTGAATATAATCCAAAACTTGCATTTTAAAATATTCCCATTATTTCGACTTAAGATACTTTAAGGAAAGAAAATGCTCAATTATTAAAGATTGGTATGTACATATAACGGGTAGATGATCATATATTACTGTCTTTAATTGTCCACTCTGGAAAGTTAATTTTTGTTTAGTTTATTTACCTACTTAATGATTTTCAGGGTTCAATATTAACAATTTACCTCAGATACATTCCTTATTAACAAAAGTTATTTATACTTTAAGGTAGCTTTTCTTTCTGTTATTGTTTCTATTTTATTAAAATATAGGATGTAGAATAAAATACTAAATGCGGCGGTTAAATTAGATGCAAAAATAAATTAGATGGTCTAGTGTATAATAAAAGAATTCTCAGTTCTGCTGCTGAGCGAATGTGCCGGATGTTTAGCCAAATACAAAATATTGCGGCTGACCTTGAAAAACACGTCGTTTGGTAAAAAACCGCGCTTTTTTTGAAAAAAGTTAAACACAGAGCTTTGCAATAAACAAAGTTTTTTTTTAAACAGAAAAGTATAAAATATGAGAAAATACTAACTTTCCGAAAATCTCAACGAAAAAGCAACATACTTTTCACGGGGTATTCTTTCTTGGTCACTTAGTAAAACGTCGACGCGTTCTAGAGTTACTCCGATATCCTCAAAAAAATTGCCTTGCACGATAATATATTTAAAGCACCACAAGAAGGTTTGGGAGATATGCTCAGTACAAGTATATGTTTATTAGAACTTCTAAATATTCGAAAACTTAAGAATGCTTTATTTTGTTCTTACGTGAAATAAATTTGTTACTTTGGAAATGTTTTTATGATCTACTTTTTTATCTTTAGATCATCTACAAAGCGTCTAACTACAGTGTACCTTTATACGAGAAGTCTAAGTACAGTGTACCTTCTACTTTGGTTGCTTTAATTATATCTCGCCTTAAATATTAAATAATTTTCACGATACATTTTAGACAATTCGGCCATTTCCTTTAATTCCTGTGTCGATATATTCTGTATCAAAACAAATCAACACTGATATGACTGCAACAATACGTATTTGTATAAACATTTTCAGTATACCGCAAATAGTTATATGGACAAGCAAAGATCGTTAACATTCCAATTTGTTTATCCGAACATTTAAATACAACGGACAGAATATTGGGATTTCTTCTACATCCTATATATATATATATATATATATATATATATATATATATATATATATATATATATATATATATATATATATATATGTATGTATGTATGTATGTATGTATGTATGTATGTATGTATGTATGTATGTATGTATATATACACACCCAAATTTCTACAGATTGCCCCGTACCAGTGGTTAACATTCCGATTATGAAATCTCGTGTACAAATGATCATTTTATTAAAGCAATAGTATTTCCGACTTTTATTGATATTTATATAGTTATTTACTTGATTGGATTTTATTTAATGCATTTTTATGTATGTATATTCGTTAAGGGTTTGTTACCATGCGAGTAAAATTTTTTACATTTAGTAGATCCGCACATGAACATCCGCTGTATAAAGTAAATCTATTTATTTTTACTAAGGAACTTGAGAAACCCCTTAGTGGTAAAACATATTTATTTTTAAATATCTTTGAGGGTGAGCGAGCAAGGGTTTGTAAGAACAAACAACAGTCGCCTATTGAATGGAATGAAATTACTTTTATCGTTTTTTTTACTTTTATGTTTGTGGAAGGTGTACAAGAATAATTGTACATATCTATATAAATTCATGTCTTTGCTGTGGTCATTACAGTTTAAAGTGATAAATTAAAATACAATAATCTTGTCGTAGCTAATAATCTTATAAAAGGTTTTTAAAGTCTTATTTAGATAAAAAAAAACCCAAACCTATCTAAATATAATTTTTTTATTGTAAACTCACTACCGCGTGCGTTCTACTATGTTTTAAATATTAACTAGGATTTTCTATATTAACATAGAAAATAGTATATAATAGAATTTATTTGATTGAACATAATGGATACTAGTTTAAATGTATCGGAATTTGTGGCAAGGGGAAAAATTTTACTCGCCTTGTATTATTATAATCTAATTTATTACTAGCGCAAACTATAATTAATTCCATATTCACAATATAACATACCACCTAACATGTTCATTAGATCCGTATTGATTGTTCTATATACTTACAAGTGAAAATGTCTCCTTAAGTTACCTTCAATCTGTTAATTTATTATTTAGCTTAATGTTACTATCTATCCAAAGTAATACTAATAATAGTTTTGATTTAACTAGCTATATGAGGTGTCAACTGACATGTCAATTAATTCTTCTAGTAGTCGAAAGGACTACAACTATTAAGGCATGCATACAACCCTATGCAAAATCATGTTGATTTTTTAAATTTTAGAACGATTACTTACCTTAATACATATAAACAAAAATTAAACGTTAAACTTAAGAAGAATGCAAAAATTAAACCTAACTGATAATGACTGAATATTTGATTGTCTTCTGATAACATGGTTTATGTTATTGAATTTCTATTAATTTTTACGTTTTATAAATGTATGATGAAATATTTACAAAAAAATACAAGGTGTATGTACAAAGTTGGCACCCTATATTTTATATAACACTTAGTTAATTTTAAGGCAAGCATCTACCTCATGTAAAAAACTAATACTTGTAGAATATTTACTTTGTCCTAATAATCTTAATTGATACTAGTACTACGTTTTAAGTCCCATTGAGTTATTTTTAGTTCTTTAGATATATGTGTCTCAGGACACGGCAGTAGATTTTAAGATGTTTTTGTGTTACGGTTTTAAAAAATAAGAATATATGCTTTTAGTTATTTGTAAAGATTAAACAAACTATTTCAAAACGACTAAAATTATTACATGTTGAAAATCTCTCCAGATAACTTGATCTGATGGAAATGACAATTTTGCGTAATTTGAAATACAGAAAATCTCTATGTGTACCAATAAGTCTGATTAGTTGAGGCTGCAGCTATATTTTTTTAACCACAATCGTTTTTTTATTATTCCACGTATCACATATAGTTTGTAATCTGTTTTCTGTGTTTTATGAAGGGATTGTTTTTACAATAGATAATATTTGGTGCTGAAATACTGATTGTCCTCAATGAAATGCTGAAAATTAGGTGTTGAATTTTTCCATTAAAGTAAACATAAAATAAGCTGTTTCAAGAGCTTAGGTTCTTTATTAATGTAAAGAACCCATCTGTTACTTTTAAAGATAGAAAAAAGAATCTTTTATTTCGGTAAAATCCGATAAAGCACATGAAGTTTAAATTTTTAATATGGTTAGTAGGGTTTTGTAATTCTATGTAAATTTTATTTAAGAAAATAATGAAAATGACTCGTAAATAACACTTTTGTCAATTGACTTCAAGAACAGAAAAGTTTTGTATAACTGAATCGCCCTAAACCAACAATACCAAAATGTTAAATTTATAAAGGACAATGAATCAAATGAAATGCTTTATCTTAAAACAAGTTTTCTATTTTGAAACTAAAATGTTAAGTTAAAAATAATATAAACAGCAAATAAACCATTCATTTAATTTTTAAATCGTATCCTTGGGAGTTGGAGTTAACGCATAGAACTTGATATCAGTTTATATAATAGTATTTCTAATACATTTTTTACTAGTATTCATCCAGTTCTAATATATATTACTATAAGCAGTGATTAACAATTAATCGTTAGTAGTGATTAATTGTTAGTAATTTAACTAAATTCCATTCACATTTGAAATTCAGACCTACGTAGAAAATCCTGAGTCCCCAATATTTACATTTAATTTATATTATTTTGTTTAAAAAAAAACATTCACATTCATCGTTTCATTGTGTGGCATTCTGTAACGTAATTATTTATCCTACAGTGTGCAATAAGATAAAAAAATGTTTCCTATTTAATTATATTTTGACCCTACTTTAATTATTTTCAGCAATCCCTGTAATGTAAATTAAATACATATAGATGGTTATGCGTTTTTTATTTTAATTTTTTTTACTGTGGGTTAAATCTGTGTTAATATAAATACCCCATAATAGAAGCAATGCAATAAATTATTATCTCTAAGAAAGAAATACTTTCTATAAAACCACAAGTTTTTTAATTTTAATTAAATTTCTATTTTGCAGGTAAAAAGGTATTGTTGATGCAAGCTTTACATGAATTATGCTTCCTCCTGTATTAACTTTCCAAATAAAAATTGTTTTGTTTTCTATTCAAAATACCTGCCAACGTAGTATCATTTTGACTGTTTTGTTTGATCCCCACAGTATAATATAACCTTGTAATTTATTGTTTGTTGTGAATTTTAAAATTGTATAAATATTTAAATCATTGTGTAAACATGTTATATTTTTGTACGCTTGGATGAATGCATTATTAAATAAATTAAAATTATTGTTTGTTTTATTACAAGAAATCAAGAAAAAGACTTGTATTTTGAACTGGATAACCAAATAAAAGGAATACATCCGTACGTTAGTCATATTTTTTTTTCTGAAAGCAATCGTAGATGGTAAATGGAATACTTCCTTGTAATTATATCTAAAAGGACGATTTAAATCTGAAATGCTTCGTAAAAAATCGGGTTTATTTATAAATATAAATATTTCCTTTTTTTTTTTTCTAGTGAAATCCAATTTACAATTATGAATATGATAGTTAAAGACTAAAAATTTAAAGAAATACATATTAAAACAGAAGTTACTACAAAAAAAAAGTATAAAGTCAAATGATTTTAGTGCGATAGTGGATAATGCATGCAGAAAGAAAATTTTAATGTTTTTAATGATGAATTTTTATCAAAGATTCAGTCTCCAAATTAACAATATGAAACAAACGTAACTTGCACTTGTACTATTAAAAAACTACTAGAAAACGGCACGAAAAGCTTATTTTGGTCTAAGCAACATATGAAACTAATGTAAAAATCCTTATCAAAAATAAAAACGTATTAAGAAGTTTGGTACATCTCGGTGCTAAAATTAATAGAAAAGAGATACGACTTAAATACTATACGAAAATAAATTTCACTGACAGCCAGAGTGACGGAACAAAAATACATTTACATCGACCCAAAAAAAACATGGCTAACCAAAACGCAGTCCGATATTTAAAACGCAAAAACTCTGCATTAGAAGTTAAATGCGACAAGTTAGACAGGATAGTTGAAAGCAAATAAAACTTATTTATATTCCGATATTTGCCAGATGCGGGTGATGCGTCCATATACGTAAAAATAACTTTACGTATATGGATGCGTCTCATTCCTTTAAGAAACAGAAGGTATTTTTTTTATCCCTACCAAACATGTTTTTTTATAATTTACATCGGATACACTTGGATAAACACGCACTCTAACCCTCCGATATTGTTGAACTTCCACATAATTATTGCAGCCAGTACGCCTTACAAAGTGATGCGACTGTCGATGTTACATTAAGCCGCCCGCTTGGCATACACGTTCCGCTCGGGGACCTCACTCGAAGCCAGCAGTTGACCACGCGGATTTTTAGTTTAAAAATGATTATTTTATGTTAACACTATATTTTTTTTATTTCCTGGACATTCTTAAGTTTTATCGCATCCCTATTTCGTTTCTTTACACTACGCCACTGGTTAACGTTTATACATATTTACAAAAGTTACTAATTTTTATGAAAAGGATTTATCGTTCGAAGGGGTAATTGTGTATGTATTTTCAATATAGAAATTAGTGATAATCCGAACATTGATTTTTGTTGTAAAAAGGCTCCTACGTTTATTTCAAGTCATATATTTAAAATATCATATCTACACTCCACAATTTTTATTTACATTTATAAAGGGATTCAGTGTAACTCTGATCAACGCAGTTGAATTTCCACAAAAAACGGCTAGGATAATATTCAAATTCAAAAGGCTTTTATTGGGGATAAATACAAAGTTAAATACATATTTAGAATGGTGGCGAGATCTAGCAGAGCTGCTCACCTAACCACCATAAGTAAACTAAAACAACATTTTTACTAACACAGTTTTAAATAAATAAATAAATAATAGTTGCGTGTAGATAACACGAAACCAATAATGACAGAAAAATATACAAGTGATAAGTTAAGCAGTAATACATAAGAGACATGGTAGGGGAGAACCTCCTACAGTGGCCAGTCTTTAACAGTGGCCATATCTTTGTAATATAATAAATTCACTTCAGTTACCGTCGCCATCTATGAATTAAAAAGTTAAGTAGTCGTACTCGAAAATACGTCGGTCCACGTTTTGGTCACAGTGTTGCCGTTTTGTTACAATTGTAACATTTGTGTTACATTTTAGCCAAACTTGTTACACTGTTACATTAACTACTTAAATTGTTACATTTTACAATATTTCAAGCTAACCATCTTATTAAATTTGTATTTAAAATTTTACAACATTTTAGAACTAAATAAAAACATGATACAATAAAAAAGAAAAAAGAAAAAATAAGATAGTGATTAGTGAAAGTAAAATTAGTTATGTAGGGTTTCTCTTTGACGAGGTTTTGATTTTGACCTTGGCGCTATCGGTGATATGCGGAACTAACTCATAGTGTATTCATATCCTTTACTAACTAATAACAGTAAACAGAGACGAGAATAAGCTCATTTTACATCACTAATGTCATATCGCAAAAACTTCCAAAGTTAACTGTCAATACTGTCATGTCAATGAAACCACTTTATCTCTGAATTTAGGTTAGGAAAACAAATTTGAATTTGGGGCAATTTGCCTGATTTCTGATTTGCCTGTTTGGTGTTTGCCAGATTCAGATTCCAAATTGCCAGAGACAGGTTGCAATGGACAGGTAGGAATTCTATTAGATTTATTCTAAAATATTACTTATTTTATGCCTAACAAAGAATAATATATTTACTAATATACAAATTTATTGTAGGTTTGTAATAAGGAAAAAGCAAATGGTAGAATCCCCTTATTCCCCTTGCAAGGCAACTTCCTCCATTTCTCCTGTAACACAGGTTCAAGTTAATCAAGTTGTTGATCTTGATCCTGTTATTCCTAGCCCCAGTACCAGCTTGTCAAATGAAACACAAACGCAGGAAAGTAATACGAGAACTAAAAAAAAGGTTAAGCGAAATTTTCGAAAAGAATGGACAATCACTTTCAAGTGGCTCGATGTGCGTGATAATGGGGATTTTTATTGTAAAGTATGCAATAATACTCTAAAAGGCGGAGTGCCTCATTTCAAAAGACATCAGAATAATTCATTGCACAAAAGCAACTTGGAAAAGGCAAAAAACACTCCAAAAATAACGAACTTTACTAAAGCAGATGAACAAATCCAAAAATCAGTTAGAAGGGCAGAGCTTAAACTGGTAGCATTCATCAATGAGCATAATTTACCTTTCCTTCTTATGGACCATCTCATTTTATTATTAATATCTATTTTCCCTGATTCTGATGTTGCCAAAAAATTAAAATGTAACAGAACAAAGGCCACAAAATTAACCAAAGATTGCTTGGCTCAAGGGCAACTAAAATTTGTGTCTGCTATATTAACAAAACAATACTTTTCCCTAATAATTGATGAGACTACAGATATAAGTACACAAAAATCCCTTGTTCTAATAGCTAGATATTTTGATAAAATTAACCAAAGATGCAAAGACATTTTTATTGGTCTTTTAAGAGTACAAAACTGTACAGCCCAAGGAATATATGAAGCAATTTGTGAGTATTTTATAAAAATTGAGGTTCCTGTTCAAAATTTATTAGGCTTTGCTTCTGACAATGCTGCTGTGATGATGGGTAATATTGGAGGTGTGTAAGCTCTCTTCAAAAACATTCTACCAAATATTTTTGTGCTTGGCTGTGTATGTCACAGTTTTCACCTTTGTTCATCAGCAGCAGCAAAAAAGCTCCCACGGAGTGTAGAGGATTTTATCAGATCAATATATAAGTATTTCTCTCACAGCAGCAAACGTCAGGAAAGCTTTCAGAAATTTCAAGCATTTTGTGACTTAAAGCCACACAAGATGCTTCACCCTGCTCAGACTAGGTGGCTGTCTTTACAGGTAATAAGGGTCTACACATTGATTTATGGTGCTCGGGCCCGAGATAATCGTTTAATTACTATCTCTCTTTGCCGGCCCCACTATAGTGTGAAAAGTGATTTATTTTTTGTACTGAATTTAACTTTGGTTATTTTCTCTTTTTCAGGCTGCTGTAGATAGGGCCTTAGAGAACTGGGATGCTCTTACTCTGTATTTTAGAGGGGAATGTTTTGAAGAGGACCTTAATTTAACGAAAAATATTTTGAACTGCCTAGAACACCCAACGTACAAAATGTATTTTTTTTTCTGTCTTACATTTTGGATTTAATAAACAAATTAAACCTAGAATTTCAAGCAGAAAAACTGAAAATTTTTAATTTAGCTAATAGGGTAAGTGATTTATTCCGTATCATACTACGAAACTACTTAAAAAAAGATTACATTGATAATACAGATTTTAATTTTATTGATTGTAAAAACCCTCGAAATTTTCTTCCAATGGAAAAAATATATTTTGGTGCTAAAACTGAAGGCTTAATGACAAATTCTATTATCGATAAAAATGAGCTTCATAACTTTAAATTAAGGGCATTAGATTTCTATATTGAACTGGCCTCTCAAATTAAAAATCGTTTTGACTTCTCCGACCCAATTTTGAATTTTTTAAAAATACTAAATCCAGAGGTGGCCTTATCAGGTGAAATAAGTAGTATTTCATTACAAGTTCAGACACATTTTCCCCAGCTTGTAGCTGACATAGAAAAATTGAATATTGAATGGAGAATGTTGGCAGATCTCTCAGAGTTAAAAAAAATTGACACCTCTGACTTAGAATCATTCTGGTCCAATATATTTTTAATGAAAAACAATATTGATGAATTAATGTTTCCATGTCTAACAAATTTAATGCAAAGTCTGTTATCTCTGTCCCATTCATCTGCTGCGGCAGAACGGAGATTCTCCCAAGTTACTTTACTTAAAACGAAACTTAGAAACCTCCTTGAGATCGACACTTTAGACACTATATTACATACCAAAGAGATGCTAAATGACCAATGCTGCTATAAATGGGAACCATCACCTAATCACCTTCTTTATTAAATCAAAAGATTAAATATTAGTTTCTAATAATTGCAATATTTTTTTATCTATTTATAACTATACTTATTTGTCAAAAATTCAATCGTTTGTAAAACTTGTAAATATGTTATTTATTAATATTAGTTGTTTAGCCCAAGTCTGATATTATTACCAAATACTTATATTTTGTTAACTCCTTTATTTTGTTTATTATTAAATCCGAAGTCTGTAGGATAGTTTATAGTATAGTATACTATATTATTATTATTATGGTTTGTTTTGTTAACCATTTTTTATTAAGAAAGTTTTGCGTTATTTTTTTCTATCTATTTTATCATGTGTGTTAAATGCTACTTCATACATTTAGATCATACCAGACCTATATAAGAGTGTGAAAAAATGTATTTTAGGGTAATTGTTTTATTTAAAGTTCCTGACTACCAAATAGCCTATTTTAGAGCTGTAAAAATATATACGCATGTGATAATTGTGATATTATGTTCTAAATATATTATTAAATAAAATGTTTTAAAAACTGTGTTTTATTATCTATTTTGTTCATCTATTTGTTGCTAAAATCATCAGAGCTTACGTAGATGACCATTAAAAATGTGATAGTAGGAAACCAAAATATCTTGCTGACCTAGATTATATTCTTATCATTTAGGGATGCGATAAATTAACCGGTTATTGCAAATAAAAAATGGCGTATAGGAGTGTAAAAACACTACGAAAAAAATGGCGGCTAAGTGTAAAACAGTACGAAAAAAATTGCGGCCAAGTGTAAAACAGTACGAATTATATTAATTATTAGTTTCGTTCCAACTGCAAGTAAAAGATCGTTTGCAAACTGTAATTTACAGCCAGTCAATTCAATTTTCAAATTTGCCACATTGTGTCAAATTTGAAAAATGAGTTGACTGATTGACTTACAGCCAGTCAATTCAATTTTCAAATTTGCCATATTGTGTCAAATTTAAAAAATGAGTTGACTGATTGACTTGATTGTAAATTACGGTTGAGTGTTGCCTACTGCATGTCAGCGGACTTATTATAGTTTAAATTTTGCCACTTTGGACTTGGGAGCGCTGCGATCTTAAATTGAATTTCCAATACGAGAATACGAGTATTTCACTTTTTTTTTTTCAGTGTTATTCCTCTAATCATAATCTGTGTTATAAAATTCTTAAAAATACTTCTTTAAACAAGAAGTAAGGTATTTTATAAAGCATATATCATAAAATTCTTATATATTTAGTATTAATAAAAAAAGTTACATTTTATTGTAATTTGTTACATTTTAAGCGGTTTGCCTGTTACATGTATAAAACTTATTCTGGCAACACTGTTTGGTCAGTCTCATTGTTTATGTAGTAGAGGGAGCATCGCTTTTTTGGCTGCCGTAAGTTACGTTTACAGGTATGTTTGCTCTTTGTTTATTTCGTAATGCTTTGTAACCATAAGCTGGTAATATTTTTAAAATAAACTGCAGTATATTAGTTATATTTTGTACCTTTTATTTCTTAAGAATAATAGCGTTTGAATTTGTTTTGATCAAACGTTTAGAAAACGTGGTTTCTCTAACAGTGGCCAGGGTTGTTGTTTTTAACAGTGGCCACTACTAAAGTGCCACTAAAAGCCACTGTAGGTTCCTTTTTTTTTCAGCATTATGGACGATTCAAGGTCCAAGAGATCCAACATTGGAAAAACCAGTGCTGCAACAATGAGAGAGGCTCTTTACCGTATATTTGAAGGTGGTTGGAGTGTTAAAAAAGCGGCCCAGGAATTCAAGATCGCAAGGACCACCTTAAGACGTTATAAATCAAAATGCGAGCGAGCGGGAGTTGATGCTGATTTTGCCAACATGGATGTAGGGAGAACACCACGACTTACATCAAATTATGAAGTCAACAAAGTGTTCAGCAAGTCTGAAGAGGAAAAGCTTACAGATTATTTGAAGCAGATGGCGAATTTGCACTACGGGTTGAGTCCAACGCAAGTACGATTTTTTGCTTATGAATTAGCTGTTGCTTTTGATAAGAAGATTCCAAACAATTGGAGGAAGAATAAGTGTGCTGGAAAAAACTGGTTTTATAAATTTATGAAAAGAAATAGGAGCATTTCTATTCGATCTGCTGAAGCAACGTCCTTGGCTAGAGCAATGGGATTTAATAAACCAGTTGTTGATAAGTTTTTCACAAATCTTACCGTTTTATATGAAAAATATAAATATACTCCTGCCCAAGTATATAATATAGACGAGACTGGCCTTACAACAGTCCAAGGCTCCAGTAAAGTTATAGCGACCAAGGGCCAAAAACAAATAGGGAAAATAACATCAAGTGAAAGAGGCACCCTTGTTACCATGATTGGAGCCATCAATGCAATAGGTAACTCTATCCCGCCTTTCTTAATATTTCCGCGGAAAAATTTCAAATCACATATGCTTAAAGGTGGACCACCTGGAGTACAAGGTGATGCTTCTCCCAGCGGTTGGATAAATAAAAAAATATTTCATAAATGGTTTCAATATTTTATCAACCACGCTAGACCAACGGCAGACTTCCCGGTTCTTCTACTGATGGATAACCATGAGAGCCATATTTCTCTTGACGTTATTAAAATGGCTAAACAAAATAACGTGCAGCTTCTAATATTACCGCCACATACAAGCCATAAACTCCAGCCTCTGGATAAATGTGTTTATGGTCCATTAAAACGACAATACAATAATGAATGCAATAAGTGGATAACTAACCATCCTGGTCTAAGAATAACTATCTACGATATAAGTGAGATATTAGGACAAGCCTATCCATTGGCTTTTACAACAAACAATATCGTATCGGCGTTCAAAAACACTGGAATATGTCCACTCAACAGTGCCATTTATGATGAAAGCGAGTTTATTCCAGCATCTGTAACAGATCAACCTCTACTTCAAGAAAATACCCAAAACTCACCCCATGCAGGACCCTCAAATGAAGGACGTACAGATGTTGAAAATGCCAATGTAACACAAGGAACTCATTTATACTTTTCACCGGAGACTATTGCACCATATCCGAAAGCTACCAAATGTAAGAAAACCACACTAAATAGAAAGAAAAGGAGCACAGAAATTCTAACTAGCACCCCAGTTATGGAGAAGTTTCAAACTGAAGAGATAGTAAAGAAAACGGTAGTAAAAAGAGCAGTTTTTCAAGATGAGGACGATTTACCCCTGAAGTCTCTGATACCAATTAAAAAAAAGAAAAATAACAAGCGGCCCAATTCCAGTTCTTCTAGTGACAGCGACGATAATATTTCATATGCCTCGTCAACGTGTACCGAATCGTTTGAAGGGGAGGACAATATGACCTTAAATCAATTAGATGACATAAAGGTTAACAGTTTTGTCCTTGTAAGATTTCCTACAAAAAAAACTATCAAATATTACGTAGGTCAAGTTACCGAAATTCATCCTCAAGACGATGAATATGATGTGTCATTTTTACGATACCAGCATAAGAAGTTTGTTTTCCCCTTAGTTCCAGACATTTCCACCATCATGAAGAGGGATATAGAAATTGGGCTTCCTGAACCAAGTGTCACTGGGGGCACTTCAAGGATGAACAATTCATTTGTGTTTTCTATTGACTTAAGTAGTTATAATGTATCATAAGGTTTCTTGTCTCCCGTTTCGTAGACATGTGTTTATACAGTTTGAAATTATTCATTTAGTTCATTTTTATACCAAATAATAAATATAATAACCATAAATAAATCCTTTATTTTGGTTTAAAAAGCAGTGACCATTGTTGGGGTATGGGGTGGCCAGTGTACCTTTCTTTCTCCAACAGTGGCCACATTTTTAAACTTTTAAAAAATATTACTTTTTTTTCCTAATTTATTTTTTTTTAATTTTACACGTAACATATGGTATAACTAACATTTCCAGGTTTCTATAAATATATAATTAAATAATAAAATGATTGAAATAGTTGAATTACAGCAACATATCTTGAAAGGTGGCCACTGTAGGGGGTTCTCCCCTATGCAAATAGTATTTGAAACGATTGAGAGCAAACAGTATTTTTTTCCGAAATAAAAAAAAAACACTTTAATCTCTGGCCGTAAGTAAATAATGGCGGTATTGACAAGCAAGAACCGATAAGCAAGCCTTAACATGTTTAGGCAACGTATTATAGAGTCTAGCAGCACAATAGGAGGATAGCTGAAACGTCGCTGTGTTGTGTCTGGAAACAGTATACAATTTACGGCGCCTTATTGTAGTAAAACTATGAACATCTGAGCCTTTGACTAACTTTTCAAAAAGATAACGGGGAGACTCGGATACCCGGATCTTGAATACTAATGCAGCCATATGCAGTTTAAAACGACTTTCCACGTTTAACCATTTTGATTGGCTATAAAATTGTGAGACATGGTCGAGCTTTCTCAATACATAACAAAACCTTATACAGGAATTCTGGAGTATTTGAAGACTATTTTTACTCTTTTGAGTGAGGGCTGGTCAGTGAAGAATGTCAGCATACCCAAGACCCGATAGCCTTGTTTATGTATACATTGTTGTTCAACGCTGAGTTAGTACTGGACATCACTACTAGATGGCGAGTTCACCAAGTGTGTTTATTCATAAATTTTTGCTACTAAAGCCGTGGTGGGATAGGGGAACGTACCCCTGATTTTCGAAAAGGTAGCGTTGTCAAAGTGAACTCGTTATGCCAACAATATAACTGCCTTTAATATTTTTTGTTCGAAAATTAATATCCTTGTTTATATATGCCCACCTATAAACAAGATTTCTATCCTTCTTTGATGAAGTAAGTGCGCTGATAAATGTCATAATAACAGGGGTTTGTTAGTTAGTTTTGGAAATATCGGGTGTTGAAAATACATATTTTTAACATACCAGGTGACGTAGGAGACATTTAATAATCCGCATTTTTTTTTCGTTTTTTTTAACATATCAATTTGAAATTTTTCACACATATATTACTCAATACAACGAAAATTGTTGATGAAAAAAAAACATTAAATACTATTTCCGGTGTTACTGGGGTTGGCGGCTGAACAGCCATTTTTGAATAGAATAGACCTTGCAGCTTTATGAAAAAAAAAATCAATCACAATAAAATACTTGTTTTAAGCAGCTTGAAATAAACTTATTTGTTAATATTTTAAAACACTTCGATCTAAAAAACTTTTAGGTAATGGTAATAATAGATTTCATTATTATTTTTTTTACTTCTTGTTTCATTAATAGAGCAATTTATTTTAATATTTCTAGTGGCACCAAATGGCCATTTTGAAAATAAAGTTAATAAGCGATACATCTTTAAAAATCGGTCAATTTCCTTTATCCGGAACTTCTGTTATGAATCTTTTTTTTTTATTAGAAATAGTGAAGTATAACCCAATTTAGTTCGGTACGTAGTGATTTAATAACAAATATATACTGTCTTTTCAAACATTTATATTGGGCACCACTATGTTCCACCATATTGGAATCTTACCAATATTTTACCAGTTTCTGTCTAGTAGTTTCTACATTCACACAATGGCATTTTGTTCGATCATCGTGAATTCCTAGATACCAGTTTATCCCTCTATCACATTTAATTTTTCTGCAAAATTTAAAGTTTAAGTTGAATAAGAAAATTTTTTAGTTAATTTTTGAAACACTTTATGTGGCCGCCACTTTATTTCGTCATCTTGAATTTGTACTACAATTTTTACAGTTCATTTCTTTTCCATGATTAATATTTGCATAAAATTGAAATCAATCTGTTAAGTTGTTTTTTAAATATTTTATTTGGCCATCTTGGATTCATACCAAAATTTTGTCAGTTGATTTTCTCATAATAGTTGATTTTTGTGCAAAATTTGAGTCAAATTGGGTAAGTAGTTTCTAGTATTAATTTTTTTAACATTTCACTAGGCTGCCTCTCTGTTTCGCCAATACTGGATTTTTATTAAAATGTTACCAGGTCACCCTTAATGTTTCACTAAAATTTGGAGTCAGTCGTATTAACTGTTGTTTATTTATGCCACGAACACAGACAGATCGACGGAATTGAAAAAATATGTTTTGGGCATTTAGAGACCCTGAAACGAAAAAATCTGCAAAAAACTCGGAGTGTGATTTTTTCACGATTTCTATCCTTTACGAGAGAAGTAAAGGAGTAATTTTACTGCAAAAATGACTGAAAAAATGGGTAAAATCCCTTTACCCGGTACTTACCTCGCTATGATTTTTTTCCATTTGTTAGGAACAATGAAGTGTGAGTTTCTTTCTACTTATGCCACACTTGACTTTTATAATAATTTATTATTATAAAATTATTATTTTATTATTAATTTATAATAAATTTAATAAGTAGTTTTTACATCGACATACCGCTATTTTATTACTTCATATTGAATTCATACCAGTTTATCCCATTTTTACATTTAATTTTTCGGCAAAATTAAAAGTCAGTCGAACAAGATTTTTTATGTTGATTTTTTAAAAAATTTATTTGGCTGCCATTTTATTTCGCCATCTTAAATTCGTACCACAACTTTACCAATTTATCTCTATATCACACTTAATTCTTGCACAAAAATTGAAATTAATTTAATAAACAATATTTTCAGGCTGATTTTTTAAAATATTTTATTAGGCCGCTATTTTGTTTTATTATTTTGGATCCATATCAAAATGTTACCAGTTCATTCCTATGTAACACTTGATTTTTGTGCAAAATTTGAAGTAAGCATCCAAATTAGGTTTTTTAATATTTTTTTTTTATTTCTAAATGGTTTTTAAAGATCGATCCTCTTGTTGTTATGTTAGAGTGGTGTATTATTTGGGGTTAGGATCCAGTAACAAAAAACAAAAATCATTTTTTAAATTGACGACATTTCGCAACTTGATTGTTCCTGGATCCTCGTGACATTTATATAGATTATATATCCTGCATGAAAACCGAATTATCAATCTTTATCTACTCCGTTGGTCTGCAGATATTTCCTAATTTCAAATAATACACCACTTTAACATAACAAGAGGATCCTTAGCGAAAATCATTTAGAAACCTAATATCTGCGGACCAACGGAGTAGGTAAATACTGTTAATGAAGGTTTTATGCAGCAACAATAAATGGGCTGCGAAACGCCGACCGAGCCTAACCCCAAATAATACACCACTCTAACAATTTTTTTTAACATTGTTCCGCCATATTGGTTTTTTACTCAGATATTATCAGATCATCCCCACATGACTCTTAGCTTTTAGTCAAAATTTGAAGTCAATCGGGTAAGTAGTTTTTAAGCTACGACATGAACTGACAGACAGACGCACCGACGAAACTGTTAAAACAGGTTTTTTGGCATCTAGAGACGCTAAAACGTGAAGACACGTAAAACCTGAAAGGGTGATTTTTTCATAATTACAAACAGTTTATTTGGCAGCCATTTTGTTTCGCCATCTTGAATTAGTAACACAGTTTTACTAGTTGATCCCTATACCACAATTAGTTATGGCACACAATTTGAAATCAAACCATTAAGCAGTTTTTCCAGGCTGAATTTTTAAATATTTTATTGAGGCTCTATTTTGTTCCGTTATCTTGGATTCGTACCAAAATGTTGCCAGTTGATTCCAACATAATATTTGATGTTTGTGCAAAATTTGAGATAAATTGAAGAAATGGTAATTTAATAACATTTCACTGGGACCCCATTTTTCCAGGTCATCGTCATATAACCATTAATTTTTGACCAAAATTTAAAGTAAATCGGATAAGTAATTTTTTAGAGTTATTCACTTTATTTTTTTCTGGATAAGTACTCCAAACTAAACCAAATTTTACTTGTATCGTTATAATAGAACAAGTTATAAGAGAACACCTTACAATTTCATTTTTATGCATTTTTCAGAAACACAAGTTTATATTCCTCATGTTATTAATATTTGTTCTTAATCTATTCGAATTAAAGATTTTTTCTATGTGTATGTGAATGAATGCAATCGAAATGCGGTGCTCATAATTTAAAACTGACATTAAAAAGAAAAATATGTAAACATAGTTACTGGTTATCAATTATTCAAACCAATGTAAACCAATGTTTATTCATAAACTAAGGTTCCCATAATAGACATCAGGTATCAGGAGCTCTCGATGGCCACGGTTGACCAACTATCTATCTATAAACAAGGCCGATAGCCAAACTATTACATATCTGCAATCTGACGTCGGCACTAAGAAAATCTTTAAATAAATATAGTGTTTTTAGTTTATAGTATGAAATCTGCAACAAATGAGATACGTGAGTGCCAAAGCGCATATCATCATTTATATGTATTCCGAGGTTCTTGTAGGCTCGGGAGAAATTTAAAATATTATTATCTAACTCCAAAACAAACTGTGCACCATTACAAATTAATTCTCTGTCTTTGCCAAAAATAAGAACCATCATTTTCTTATTATTAAGCAATAGTTTATGAGCCTTTGACACTCTTGCTATACTTGCAACATCCTGTTAATAAAAGTAGCAACCTCTAGGCGATTGTTATATGAAAATGAATGGTAAAGCTGCATGTCATCGGCATATTGGTGAGATTCACTATAAGAGAGAAAGTTAGAAAAATCTGCTGTATATATAGAGAATAATAAAGGCCGTAGTACACTCCCCTGTGGTACCCCTTTTTTGACTGATAGAAAGGGCGATACGTCCTTGCCCAATGTAACTCTTTGCGGTTTATCGCTCAAATAACTGTTCATAAATTCAGCGGACGTGCCACGTAGACCAAAGAACCTTAACTTTTTACCAAAAATATCATGACATAAGGTGTCAAATGCCTTGCTAAAGTCAAATAGTATTAAGCAGGAGTTTTTCCCACAATCCTGGGCCCTCATCAAGTTATTCAACACCTTTAGAAAGGCTGTTGTAGTGCTGTGAACCAACCCCAGAGTATCTGGTAAACTTTTATTAATAAGAAGGAAATTATTTTAATTGCTCAGCAACTATTTTTCCTAGTATTTTCGACATGGTATAAAGAATGCTAATGGGGCTATAGTCGGAAATTAAGGCTGGTTTAGTAATTTTTGGAACGGGAACTACATTAGCTTTTTTCCAAAGAGTGGGAAATGTCCCAGTATTTAAGCATCTGTTGATCAGATAGGTGTTGTCAGATACGGAATAATCAGGGATATAAGTTTTATGTCATAACCATCCACACCCCTAGCACGGGATGTAATGAGAGTTACGAGTTTCTCAATTTTCTCCTGGCTGACTTCAGCAAATTCAAATTGGAGATCAATGTTGGGATGAATTCTATTTTCGTATAAATTAGAAATAACTTCTTTTTAGAGAGACTGATACACCATTGACAAAAGTATCATTAAATGATACAGCTGAATGAGGAATACCAGAATTGCATTTAGGCTTAGAATTTATATTTAAATGGTTGATAGTGCGCCAAAAATCAGTAGGATTCGATTTTAATTTATGGTTTAAGTATGCTTTCTTTTCATTGCGAACAGCCATAGTGACAGAATTACGTAGTTCCCTATATTCGCCTCTAGCAGCATCCGTTTTTAAGTTTTTATATTTAGAATGAGCTTTTTTCCTAAGCTTGATCAATAATTTTAAAGTGTCAGTCAACCAGGGCGCAGGCGCCTTTGTTAATCTAGACATTTTTAGGGGAACATGTTTATCGAATAGGGAGTTAAGACCACTATTAAGAAAATATAATATATCATCAACATGGTCAAACTGAAAAATAGAATCCCATTCTACTCCTACGAGGTCGCCCATAAAATCATTATAATCAAAAGAGCTATAGTCACATATATCAGTTCGAAACTTAATTTTGCAAGTTACAAGACAGTGATCAGAGAGGTTACTCATATCGATTACATTGATGCTATTCACAATTAAAGAACTTGTTACAAATATTAGATCTAAAAGGGTTTGTGAGCTATTTGCAATACGGGTGGGCTGAGACACAATCTGCGCTAGACCAAATTTATTAATAAAATTATCAAATAATTTGAAACCATTTGTTTCTGAGTTCCGGAAGTCAACATTGAAATCCGCACCGAAAACAACAAAATCATATTGAGGTAGTAAGTCAGAAAGGACAGTCTCAAGATCATCTAATGAAAGAATAAGGTTTGTAGTGGGAGACCTATATAGGGAACCCAGACACAACGGCTTGCCAAAAAGCTTAATACTCACATATATCTGTTCAAGTACACTGTGATTTAGTATAGAATGCAACTCCCCCACTACGGGACTCGCGATCTAACCTAAATAGATCGTAATTGGGAATACGCACACTCTCGTCAGATATACCGGAATATAGCCAAGTTTCAGATATCCCAATCACGCCAAGCTGCTCATCAGAAATATTTTCTAAAAAAGAAGTCTGATGCCAGAGATCGTATGTTAAAATGACAAAAATTGAATTGTTTGCCGTTGTAATTCATATATGTATACTTACAACTAAGCCTACTCCGTTATAAAAAATCCAATCAAATAGAAAAAAAGGTAAACAAAAATGTAAACAAAATAAAAATCAGCTGTGCCATTAATATATAGAGAGAATACACATCATAATTTATGAATAAAATAGCGCCCACCTTATAATTTATGTTTCCTATAAAATAAAAATATATTTATGTTCAGTATAAATACATTATGTTAATTTATGTTCAAAGATAAAAAAAAGAATCAACAATATTCACTAGCCAATTCATCTTTAACAATAAGAAACAAATATATTCAAGATTTGTAAAGTATATTCTCATTCCAAATATTAAACAGATGTGGTAAAGTTCAACTACAACGATAAAATATCAACCATAGGCACTATTCGGAGGTTAAAGTGTCGGCTATGTTTCTTTTACCAGATCGGTCAAGGTAGTATATTTTTCCTCCCAGAGATCATGCTTTATCATTTCCATATTTCTTCGTCATAGCCACCCGTAGATGATATCGCTGTGAAGTTATATCTTCATACAGAGTTCAATCTGTGCCTTTTAACTTGCTCTTGGAACCAAATACTTTATTCTCTTTCGTATTGTTGACAAAACTGACTAATACCGCCCAAGGACCGATGTCGGTTTTCTTGCCCGTCCGAAAAACATAATCAATGTCCTGTGGAGAACATGGGATTAGAAGCTTGTCAGAGACAAACTCAGCCATAATTTTTGGCAAATCCTCGTTATCGTTCTCGTCCAAGCCACATAGTCTAAGACTATTTCTTTTTGACTGTTGCTCTGATATATCAACCATATTTTGAAGGTTACTACTTGCACGCTTGCAGTATATTTTTATTTAGATCAATTAGGTTCGATTCAAATTTAGTTTGCCACTGCGAGGCGAAGTTAGCACATACCTTGGAGATGCGTTTTTCATTTTCATCTTCAGTTTTAGAAGCAGAACGTGTTGGACCCATAATTTCTTTAGCTGCGGCTCAGTGTCAGTTCAGTGGAAGGACTAGGATATCACTACGCGGCAGATATATCACTCTAACGAAGAAGTGCTACACTTTTCCACGAGAACATGCAACACTAATATTATTTGATTTTTATTTATAAGTGACCGTAATATATTAGATTTCTTCTTGGCCTTCGCATTTTAGTTTCATTGCTTGTTTAGCAGAAAGTACCAATATCCATTGATAAGTTTGATCTAATTGATTGATTATTGGTTTTGTTAACTTGACTACAGTTTGCTTACATATGTAGTTGTTCTGTCAGATTTTAGGAGTTTTACGTCACAAGGGCTATCTTAGATTTCTTTGCATTTTTGTCAATAGTATGCGTACGTAATGCAACTGTTTTTTTACTACATATTTATTCAGCCGTAAAAGAACCTTTTAGTATATAGGAACTGAATAAACGTGAAAATAATGGACGGTTTCCAGAACCGTTATTGCAATATAAATGTATCCAAGATGGCCGACGTGTATTTTCACTTATTAGGTGTGCAACAAAATAAATTGAAAAAGGCAGAAATAATCGAACTAATAGTAAATCAAAAACTACCAAGTGCTTTTAAGACTAATAAACTACTGTGTGAATAGAAAATTAAGTTTCTGAAGTATAAGTGAAATAAATGATTAAGAAGTTTTCCACGATACTGACATAAATGTTAATATTTGTTTACAAAATACGTGTGTGAAACAGAAGATTGAACTTGAAATATTACAATTAAAGGTAGATAGCTGCCAAGAGGTAAATAGTAAACTAGTAGATCATAGTGACCAGAATTTAATGAATGAACTATTACGAGAATCCCAACAAAAAACAAACCAAAGAAATTATGAAATGCTACAAAAAGCGATATCTATGAATATGACGGAGAATAGCTCGTCATGTTATTAGTGTTCTGAACAGCGAAAATCTTTCACCAGCCCTCACAAAATCTACAAACGATTAATCATATCTTTTAGTGGTCAGGATCGCGATGTATCGAATACTATTGCGGAGCAGACTAAACCAATTTTTTTTGACTCTTGTTTTCAAGCCACTTTTTTTACAGGCCAAAAAATTTAAAATAAGATAATTTTAAAATAAGATTTTCCGAGGAACTTTTAATCGAATTTGATAATCTAGAAAAACTAAACTGGCTAAAAAAATAGTAGTAGGGCCGATGTAACCAAACAACGCTATTTAATATCTAAAAGATAAGTAAATATGGAAATTAAAGATGAAAAACTTGCTTACTGTAAAATTTCAGTTTCTCATTCAACCAATCAAATTAAGACAAGCTGGTAATAGTAAACAAAATATTGGACAAAAACATTAATACCAGAAAAAACATAGTTCTATCTCGAGATATTAAAATAATTTTGAAGCCATTTGAGGTTGCGTCAGTCTTTGGAGAATACCTTGAGTTGGTTATCCCCAAGCTGGATGCTTGCTTAGGGGGGCGATTCTCCGATATGTACTGTTGGTCGAAGACTTGTCTTAAATTCATTTTATTACGAGTTTGTTACAAGTACTGAGGTCGAGAGAGTTGTCACGAGTTTCCCCAGTAAAGGCTCCTGTGGGTTTCACTCAATATCTGTGAAAAAAATCCATGAGATTTTTGAAAAAATTGTTTACAATCGCATCTATGTCTTTCTTTGTAAATATAATATCTTAAATGACAAACAGCAGGGTTTTCAGTGTATTTCTAATAAGATGGATAAGGGCGAGTTTGTAATTGCGTTACGGTTGAAAAACAGTCTGTTTCTATTAAATGGATGCTATCGGCGTTGCTGCTTTGCTAATAAGCTAATGACTAACCATAACAGGGCCGTTTTTAGGGGTGTGCACGGTGTGCCGGCACAAAGGCGGCCAAATTATTGGGGCGGCCGCAGACCGCCCGCCAAAAACACAAAATTAGCCATTTGATTACAAAAATATACCTATATTTTTGTTTTCAAAATAAAGAAAAATTAAATTACATTTTGTTAGGCTTTTAAGATAAAACATTCATAAGAAATTTATTACCGGTCATTTCTTTTTTTGCTGTGCATGAGTTGCCGAAATTAAAATAGAACTATTTATAGCAGCGTTCCTTGGAAAAGCAATAAAAATGATAGATAAGGGCGGCCGCCTTTCAATGCAAAAATGTTTGTTTATACTTCATAATTGGTATGTGTACAGTATATAGTTTTATATAGCTCTATATACTGTAGAATGGGGCAGTTTTTAAATGTTTTGTTTTTCTTTTTAGTATTCGATTAACTAGCGAGAGTTTAACAGTGATATAAAGTGTTTGTTGTTTAGTTATTTTTTTCTACATTTTGCAAAAGTGAAATTTCAAAATAAACAAATTTTCGTAATTTAAAAAGGTAAGTTCTTCGGATAGATATTACTTTACTTAATATTACCATCCAAATCCGCATCTTACGTTTTGGGTTTAATATTAAACATGTGAAAAAAAATTTTTTTTTGCTTGAGATCAAAAAGTGGTTTATTGTTAATTTTATGTCTAGATTAATTTTCTATTTTTCAAGTTTTAAAAAATGTATAAAGTAGTTTTACTAATTTACTTATCTAATAAAAATATAATAATTATATGTATTTTTTGGGTCATTTTAAAAACAAAATCTGATGCTAGATTACAATTTTACTTATTATTTATAAAAAATTCCATTTGGTGCGAACTTAATTGGGGATACTATAAAATTATATCTTCGTAGATTCAGAACTATTACATAAACTAAATTTTCTAACTTTAATTACCTTTCAATTTTATTTCCAGATGTCCGATAGAAAAACAAAACGTTTATCTGGAGCTCAATATAAAAAAAGAAAATTAGAAAAGGAAGAAAACAAAAAAAAATTAAGTGGATCTTTGCAAAAATATTTAGTTCCATCAACATCGTCACAGGGTACAGATACAATTGAGGATGAAAATGTAAAGAATGCACATAAAGTAAGCGACCCTGAAGAAAAAAAACACCCTGAATCAAATACAGAAATAGATAATGAAGAAAAGATGCTCTTAACCGATGATAATCCTAACTTAAACGAAGTTATCCCTGAAACTAATGATGATTTTGATGTCAGCAACCCATTCACCTGGCCGGATATTTTACAAAATCAAGTTATTGAGCAAATAGTACAAAACGATTTTCAGCATATAGAAAAAAATTTCCTTCTGATGAATCGGGAAGGAAATTTTCTTCAACTCAATATTTTCGAATTTTGCCAAATGGTGAAAAAATTAAAAGAGCTTGGTTGGTATACTCTTGTAGAGCAAATAGCATTTTTTGTCTTTGTTGTAAAATATTTTGTAAGGAAGTGTTTAAGTTAAATAGCAAAATGGGGTATTCTGATTGACGACATCTTTCACATATTTTATCCAAGCATGAATCTTCTGTACATCACTTGCAAGCTAATCAAAAATGGGTTGAGTTAAAAATGTCATTAAATAAAAAATTAACTATGGACAAAGAACGGCAAAATTATTTTGAACTTGAAAGGGAACGCTGGCGCTCTATCTTAAAAAGAGTTATTGCAATTATTCAATTTTTAGCTGGACAATCATTGGCATTTCGTGGAAAAAGTTCCGTCTTATACGAACAAAATAATGGCAATTTTTTAAAAGCTGTTGAAATGGTGGCAAAATTTGACCCAGTGTTATCCGATCATCTAAAAAAAATTACAAAGACTCAAGAATCAAAAAGTAAAATAACTCACTATTTGGGAATTCATTTTCAAAACGAAATAATTACTTTGCTAGCAAAAAATATTTGCCATCATTTTACACACTCTTAAAAAAATCCAAATATTTTTCCATAATTTTAGATTCTACTCCAAATGCAAGTCATACAGAGCAAATTACATTTGTAGTCAGATATGTAGACTGTAACGAAGAAAATGTTGTCATAAAAGAGTGTTTTTTGGGTTTTTTTCCTATTTTATATACAACTGGGGAAGGGATTTTTAACCTATTGGTTAATGATATTTTGCCTAAGTTTGAATTAGATATTAGGGATATAAGAGGTCAGGGCTATGATAATGGGGCCAATATGTCCGGAAAACATATCGGACTTCAACAAAGGGTAAAAAATGTTAATTCCAGGGCTATATTTGTTCCTTGCACCGCTCACACACTAAATCTAGTAATAAACGATTCCGCTAAAATCTCCCACGAAACAATACATTTTTTAAACATCGTGCAGGAACTGTATGTATTCTTTTCTTCTTCTCCTTTTCGTTGGGATGTTTTAAAAAAAAATGTTAGTAATTTAAATCTTACATCGGTAAGTGACACCCGATGGAAAAGCAGAGTTAAAGCGCTTAGACCACTTCGGAATCAACTAGGAAATATTTGTAAAGCTTTGGTTGAGCTTTCAGAAGATGTTACAAGAGACTTAAAAACAAAACTAAGTGCCAATTCATTATTAGAAAAAATAAAATCATTTACTTTTATCTGTAGCTTAGTCATATGGTACGAGTTATTAGTTAAAATTGACGTAGTCAGTAAATTATTGCAAAAAATTAATATTGATCTGACTCAGTGTGTCACATCATTAAAACATGTACTTAACTTTATTAACGAAATGCGATCGGACCAAAGTTTTAACACTTACATAGAAATTTCATCCAATTTAGCAAATGAAATTGATGTGGAACCAGATTTTTCAGAAGTTCGTATAAGGCGGAAAAAATCCCAATTTAGTTATGAAAGTACAGACAATGTATTAACTAACGAACGAGAGAAATTTAAAATAAATTTTTATTATACTGTTATTGACCGAGCTAGAATATCAGTAGAAGAAAGGTTTAATTCTCTTTCGTATTGCAGTAATATTTTTAACTTTTTAACACGGTTTCATGATGTGACATCGGATGATTTAAAACAAAAATGCGTTGAACTTGAAATCGCATTAACCGAAGACGAATCGAGGGATATAAGTGGCGTAGAACTATTTGAAGAAATTGTTACATTTAAATCTCTAACAGATCAAATCAAACCTATTGAGATTCTAAAATTTATTTATAGTAATAATTTGGGCTCATCTTTTCCTAATTTATGTATAAGCTTGAGAATTTTTTTAACAATACCAGTAACGGTTGCATCTGGTGAACGGTCATTCTCAAAATTAAAAATAATAAAAAACTCTTTAAGATCTTCTATGTCACAGGAAAGGCTTACAAATTTAGGTATAATTGCCATTGAAAATGAAATTTGTGAAAATTTAGACCATAATAAAATAATAGACGAGTTCGCAAGTACAAAAGCCAGAAAAATATTTTTGAAATGAAGAGGTTGTTTTTTTATTGGGACTTGCTTAGTTTTATACTTAGATACAATATAAAAGATACCAATTTTTGTTTGTTTGGCTTTTATATTATTTGATATTTAAATAATTAATAGTTTAAACATTTGTATTTTGTTCTATGTTGTTTATTGTTTCGTTTAATAGATTATTACCTTATGTTATGATACAATGTTACTTGTTAATGTATACGTAGGAACTTAAATATATTTTTTTGTTCAATAAATATTGTTTTTTTTTTTTGTTATAAAAGGGCGGCCGTTTTATTTCTGCACAAAGGCGGCCGAGGGGCTAAGAACGGCCCTGACCATACAAAAATTATACGTAAAGCACCTTGCGATATTAGCATTTTTTTCGATGGTCATGATCTTGAACTTACTCTACTCTCTCTTACTCATCTACGAGCTTCTTAGATTTGGCTATGGATTGCCTCCTTAATTGGAACATCCAGATGGATAATGTTGAAAAGTGTAATAAAGGAGCTTACGTAATTTCTGGTCTACGTAATTATGTTGATCGTGCAACACTCGGTAATGTAGCTTATAACATAGTAGTATGTGGTTATGCCTCAGATATAGAGATAGTTTTTATAACACAGAAACGAATCTTCATAACTGTCCTTTAAAATATCTTGTAGAGAAACACAAAAATCAAATGAACTTTTGACTGTTGCTTCAATTTATCTCTTGAAATTATTAACAGACAGTCATCGAAATAAAAACCTAATCCAAATTAACGGTAATTTTCATGCATACGATACTAGGTATAGAGATAACTTCTACTTATGCAAGCACAACTTAAATATTTATACAAAAAAAAAACAATTAACGCTAGGAGCAAAATTTATAGTATCTTGCCTTCTAATATCAAGACAAACTATCAAAATAAATTCAAAATTTAAATTAAAACTTTGCTTTTATCTCAGACGTTTTACACTATAAATAACTTTCTAACTTCCTTGAGGAATAACCCATTATGATAGGTAAACTGAAAAACTTTTTTTTACTGGCGTAGCCAAGGGACAGGGCAAGAGGGGCGAATGTGAAGATGTTTTTTTTATTGTTGTTTATTTTTTCAACATGCTATGAAGTGATGACCTTTTTTGGTCGTAGTTTATTTTTCCTACGTGTTGTTTTTAATTTTTGCTATCCAATTATTTTAGTGTAGTTTTACTTTGGCGCCCTTATTTATGATTGCTAATTGAATTTAAAGGAGGTATATAGGTTATATTTTATTATTTAAAACTAATGATTCAAGCTGAACTATTTTTTCAAAAAGCAAGATGTTTTTTAATGTTACTGGTGTTTGTTTTAAGGCTATACGTTCTTGCAAAAGCTTTAATCCAAAAGATTTTCATTGTGACTTATTTGTTCTACTGTGTTATTAAATTTTTCGATTACTGTTAAAGAAAGTGAGTTTTTTTAAATAGTTGCTTCTTACTTGTTTCGGTTATTTTGTAAATCTTGGCTAGGGTTTTGTATCGGTCTCCGTCCGATGCGTAATAGTCTTTTCATTCTATTAGTACATTTTTATTTTAATTTATTTTCTACTCGATTTTCAGTTAGATTCAGTATTTTTTAAATAACTGCTAACATTAACATTATATTCGTTATGTGTGCCAAATAACAGCAACATTTTTTAATTTGAGATTCAGTTTGTCTATTTCTGTAATTATCAAATTCAAATCGTAATCGATAATATTCCGGGGTTATAGTCCAGGCGTCGTATTTTGCTGCAATAAATATGCACAATGCTGAAATATGATACCTAATGTTGAGACTATTTGTTGCTTATCGCACTTATAATAGAAGGTATGTTAGTTATTAAGTTACATCTTGTTGTAATGATTAGCGAATTTGTATGTAGTACGTGTACATGTGTAATTTATATATTTTGGTGTCAAGACTGCATTTACTTTTTAGAGTTTTGTTTGAGGTTGTCCATATTTTGCGTGGGTGTTGTTATTGTTTTGTGTAAAGAGCCGATATTTTTTGTTTGTGTAGGGGATAGTTTTTGTCGTACATGTTTTTTAACGTGTGTACGTTTTTTGTTCTGTTGTATTTGGTTTATCACGGTCCTCATTAATTTTATTTATTACTTGCTCTTTTTATATATTAATTGTTCATTGATTTTCGCATATAAAAGTTTTGTTTTATCTTTATATGCAGTAATATAATCTGTTATAACAACAAGGATACCATAATCTCTGTCTAGAGCATGTCCTGCAATGCCGCAGGTACAATGACCCATTTCAGTCAAACGACTTTAAAAATCAATACAATATACTAATTTTCAATATTAAATCTAATTCATTTCATTAAAAATTTGTCAATAATTGCAATGTTAAATTGAATGCATTCCTAGTATTGCCGCTGGCCGTTCGTCAGAAACCTAGAGGCAAACACAAAACGGAATGATATACTTGTGCGTATTAAGCAAACTCGTATCACCGCCCCACAGTGTTCGGAATGACGATATTACGAGCTCATTAGAATTTTTTTATTAAAATATCCCAATTATGACTTTAATTTAAAAAATTGGAGTTATTTAGACGATATGAACCAAATTTTACAAATTAAAGTGGATTTAAAAATAAACTGCTGGACATTTGAAACGCATACGAGAAATTTTTTGGACATTGTTATGGTTAAACATTTCGAAAAATTTAAATGATATTTAGATGCTATTTTATATAAATAAAGAGCATATTTTATAGTTTATAAGTGCTTGAAACTGGATTTTGAATTGGCTAACTTAATTTGTAAATACAGGGTCGCGGGTCGTAAACAAATTACAGTAATTTTACAGTGTTTTATTTGGCGCAATAAAAAACATTTTTTGAGATTTTTATTGATTGTGAAATAATTCAAGGAATATTCAGTAGCTTAAATAAAAAAAAACAGTTCAAAGGGTTTTAGTTTTAAGAAAAAAATTTACAAAAATCATAAAAAATATTGAAGTATTTTTCTAAATCAATTCAATTGCATTAATAGATTAAATTTTGAAAAGTAATGATTTTAACAGAGGTAACAGTAACTAACTATAATTTATTTGATAGACCTTGTATTTTGCTTTAAATAGTTATTAATTAATAGTTTTAAATTAAATTATACATTCCAGGCACTATCAAAATTGTCTCAAAACCTAATTTTATTTTTACTTTTAACCTAAATAATACTGATTCTCATAAATGCAGTAAAAATTACAAACTAAAAAGGCACTGTCTAATCACTAAAGTCGCTCATCGACGATTCATGTTCTATGATGCTGCTCTGAGGCAATTCTGGAGGATCGATAAGGCTAAGAACCTCTGTTGGTAGACGATTTGTTTTTCGCCTTGGTAGAGGCCTAATACTTGAAATTAACAAATCAGAGGATATCAAAAGAGCGTGAAGAAGGTCCTCGACATTTTCTTTGCGTCCAATTTTCCGCGTGTTACGTTCCCGATACCGTCGACATTCTTTGTGCCTTGCTTCCAAAGCTTTCTCACTTAACTGGCCAATTGGAAGCAAAAGTGTGTCCATAACGTCAGCTCCGTGAATAAGTAGTTTATGGACACTTGAAGGCATCTTATACCAGGGGTACAAATCGACAAAGAGTCTGGCCGTATCGTGAGTATATTTTCGGAAGGACTCAGTTCGTAATTTATATCCACAAGTTAATGCTTGAAGTATTATAGAGAATTTAACAATTAGATTCTCGTCTACTCCCGTGATTTCGGCCGCTACTTTTGGTTCTTTAAAAAACCGCCTCGCGGTATTACCGGCATTTGTAGTGCCACTTCCTTGCTTGACAACATCGACGAGCAGCCCAGTTTTTTTTCGAAACTGTTTGATAACGGTACGCTTTTTTTCTTTAACTGCAGCCTTGTCGTTTGCTTGCACTCGCCATGTTTTGGTCTCCAAACGGTACGATATATGCAGGATACATTCAAACAACCTAATGTGTGCATGCAAGGTCGATAAACCATAGGAAAACGCATCTGTCTTGCAAGGCCTTCTGAGCACAGCATTGATGTCATTCATCAGATTAGGGGTAGCTAGGCATATGTAGCAGGATTGCGATGACTTATTATCGGCCAGGGCATTGGCCACTTTCCCATCAAGCATTGTCTGCATCAAAACATGGTGACCATTGAAGTACTGTCCCCTGATATTTATGCTTGTCGGTTTAAGTTCTGAAATTTGATGTTGAATATATGCACTTTCTTTCCTAATAATTTCATGACTTTCCTTGATGTATTGAAAGCGAATAGGGATACAGAAACGGGTGGAGGAAGGGCGAGGGTTTTGCCAAATGATGTCCACAGAGCCGTTGAAGTTAGCTGTCAATTGTAAAGGCACAATGGATGTCAAAAGCATGTCTGAATCTGATGCGTCTGTGTCTTCTTGAAATGTTTGTTTATATGTGGAGTGACTAGAACTCCCGTCAAAACCCCATTTGGATTTTAGTTCTAGTCTTGCCGACTCGTTAATGCGGGTCATCACTTCATCCTGAACTTTTGTTAGTCTTTGGACAGAGTGATCAAGTAAGCTTTGAAGTTTTACTTCGCTCATAGTTTCGGTGATTTTTATATCCTTGGGATAGCAGTCTTTTTTAGTATTTAATACCCTATCATACGAAGGATATATGTCGCAATGTCTTTGTTTTGCCTCTAACCTAATTTGTTTATATTGATAAGTAGACAGATTCGCGCTAATAATTAATGCCAATGCTTCTGCAGGTGTGTAAGGTCGTATAATTTTTTTGGGCGCCTTTGTTTGTTTAAACGCACGTAGGGATCGAGGGCTGGATGTGGTTGCTCGTTTTATTGCAGTTGCCAAATTTCTCTTGCCCTGTTTCGTAAAGCTCGCGAGCTGCGTACATTAATTCTTCAGGAGAATGATCCGCAACTAGCAATTTTGTCCGCCTTTTCTTTGTTGCTACGCTCGCAATGTCGAAGTCTCGACGTAAAATTGGACCAGGTCTAACTGGTGTCTCGACCTCAACATGTTGGTGGCTTTGAAATAGCTCTTTTTGCAGCCATTCCTTGTTTGAAGACAAAAAGTTATTTTTTTTTCGGCCGCATGCCTTCCAACGCAACGGCCTAAAAGGTGCATGGAAAATACGGATATTTTAACCCTAACATCATCTTCTGGGCGATCTATAAGCCTTAAGGTGACGTAGTCAACCATTTTCTTTCTTACATTTATTGTATTTGCTTTAGCGATAAGTTGGTTGTCCAGCAAAAGCTCAAATAGCTGCAATCGTGTTACGGCCATTGGGATACCTATTAACAAAAAATCACCGATAATAACGCCCGCGCACCTATGCGCACTTAGTGACTAGTGTAATTTCAAAGGATTATGGATATCAAACAAATAAAAAAATAAACCAAGACGGTATAAATGGGACTTATTTTTTCCTACTCTGTCAAAATAAAAACTTTAAAAAATAAACGATTTTTTTGTCGTGATTTATAAAATTGATATTTTTTAAATTATGAATGCATTCTATTTTCACAAAAGAATATTTATAACTTACTTGAATGACCCAGGATATAGGATAACACAACGATTTTGTCGAAACAATCACTTAAAGATGTATAATATTAACGTCAAAATGAACAAACTATGACGGTGACAGATTGTAACAACCGCATCTTTTCCGTTTCGCCTACTTGATGCTGTCGCTAGGCGATTACGCAACCAGGAATACGTCGAGAGGTCCTGATTTAAGTCAAATAACTATCTAGCTTTACTGATAACATGTTTTCGTGATCTGAGAAGTTAAGTTTTCGCCCAAATGAGCTCGTAAATACAGGAATCCGAACACTGTACGCCCACCGCACCGGCAGCAAAAACGTTTGTGTCGATCCACCAACGGAAGAGCCACGTGCGAGCTCGGTAAAAATCTTCCAAATAATGCGTTGCTATGGCAACGAGAGTATCGCATGTACGAAGACCGCGCCTCTAGGGAAGAGCCACAGTTTAACGCTTCTGTTCGTATTGTACGTAAAGTAGATCGCGGCAATCGCGCTTTATTCAGTATTTTATCGGCGGTCTTTTATTTTATTCTTTGGAGGAGTAGCGCGAGTATGTGGTTGAAAATAAATTCGTTTTGGACCCGTTAGTGACATTGTTTGTAGTTTGTTAGAAACTCCATTTTCCCGTTCGAAAGAAGATGACGAAAAGGACATTTTAATTACGGGTCGACAAACAAGTGTCCTGACAATTAGTGCTAAAAAAGACATTAAAAATTCTGGTAAATCCTACAATGTTCATTTCAAAAACCAAGAATTTAAGTGGCGCTGTGTAGCAGTGGATATTTGCAAAAAAATGTTTTGCATGCGGTGCTCATTTTAGACCTTGTCTGTCCTACTTTTCTCTAACACTTCCCCTATTTTTTGTTATAGCTACATACTTTTTTTTTATTTCTATAAACACTTAAGATATTTTATTTTTTGCAAAAATATAGTATTTTTTTTCTATTTATTAATTTATTTATTACAGATAACCAAAACCTAACCCTAAGTAGCCCAAATATTTGTGCTTTCATAAACTATTCTTAGGGTAATATATTTTTTTAGTCTAACCCAAAATGAATTTAAATCAATAAAAAAACTAACCTAATCTTACCTTACATCGTTTAAAATATCCCAAAAATACTAACAATAAAAATTTGGATTCTGTAAGCGTAACCTAACTTAACCAGACATAACATAACACTATATATATATATATATATATATATATATATATATATATATATATATATATATATATATATACCCAATTCCACAAAATGAAGATAATCAAACTGTTTCCCCTTCAACACAGTATCAGACCCAATAAAAGGAGAATATAATGTTAGATATTAAAACTTATTTTGTCCTACAAAATTGTTTCTAGAAACCCATAACTTTTTTTCTTTCGTCTTAAAACATACTTTAGGTAATTTAAATGTTTTGAAGTAACAAAATATTACATGAAATGTTACGCTACGGTGTTTTATATATACCTATATGTATGACATTTTAACTATAATAACAATTATTTTTGCCTTTAAATCGGATTTAAAAGTGTCTAGTTAATTTCTTACTTACGAAAATACAAAATAAATGCACTTACCGGTAGAACGAAATTCCTTTCTTCCTTGTGCTTTTAATACGGGTTTAAATTGATCAAACCATCTGAGTCGGTCGGTTATATATGTATATATATATATATATATATATATATATATATATATATATATATATATATATATATATATAATATAGTGTTTAGTTTTCTCGGGTACAGGTTTACGTTTTATAATGAAACTTGCTATTTCCTTGACGTTTCGCCCGTCTTAATAGGCTTTTTCAAATTCTCTTATTTATTATTTAAGTTTTTTTTTCCCATTTTGAATTACATGTCAAACGTAAAATAATTTTAAAATTTTACAAATTGTTAACATTGATATAAAACTTACATTTGAAATATCGTAGGTCTAAGTAGAATAAAAAAGGACAATACATTTTAAAATTTAAACGAAAATGGGACAAAAACAGGAACAGAAATTGGTACATACCTCGAAAAATGTTTATTGTTTACTCGTCGGTTGCTAAACTGCTTGCCAGCTAATTGGTTTAGGAATCAACACTTGAGGAATATATTTTTTTCCCTTTTTTTATAAGGCTTAGTCAAGGTAGAATCATGAATTCAAGATAACGATTTAAATCTATTGTAAATTAATAAATATAGGTGATGGAGAAATTATTTATATTTTCTTATAATGCATGTATTAAATTATGGTAAATTTGGCTTAGATTTTTTACGTCTTGCTTGTCATTAACAGCGTATTGTTCTTTTTTTATATGAAGCAGTTCTTTTATAATAAGTTTATGATATTTATTGTCAGTATCTAATATTTTCGTACTGGCGTAATCAAATTCATGTTTTTCTGTTTTTTCGTGTTTGTGTAAAGCTGTCGATGCATTTTTTGTATACTTGTGTCCCTTCAACCCATTCTCTAATAGTTGAGTGGTCATGCCTATATATTTTGTTGGACAGTTTAAATAGGGTAGTGAGTAGACTAGATTAGATTAGATTTTTTAATTTTTGGTACTTCACTTTTTAGTATGGTAAACAAAGAACCAATTGAGTTGTGTGCTTTGTGACATGCAATTATATTATGTTTTCCTAAAATGTACTTTATTTTTTCTGATAACTGTTTTGTGTAAGGTATTGCTACATATTTTTTTTTAGTGTTATCTTGTTTTAATTGATTGGTTTGGTTATAATATTTGTGAGTTCTTTGTTTAATTATTTTTTTGATGAACCTTTCAGGAAAATTATTAGAATTTAAGGTACTTTACTTACTTTTTGAGAGTTTCGGGGCGATATTCAGGTGACGTGAGGGCTATAGCATATATATATATATATATATATATATATATATATATATATATATATATATATATATATATATATATATATATATATATATATATATATATATATATATATATATATATATATATATATATATATATATATATATATATATATATATATATAATTCTCTATATATAATATATATATATATATATATATATATATATATATATATATATATATATATATATATATATATATATATATATATATATATATACGTTACGGGTATAAGTTTTATATTAATGTTAACAATTTGTAAAATTTTAAAATTATTTTAGGTTTAACAGGTAATTCAAAATGGGAAAAAAACTTAAATAATAAATAAGACCTTTTGAAAAAGCCTACTGAGACGGGCGAAACGTCAAGGAAATAGCAAGTTTCATTATAAAACGTAAACCTATACCCAAGAAAACTAAACACTATATTATAAAATTTAAGAAAAAGAAAATTATATTCTACGTAAATATATAAGGGTGATACACTGTACTCAACATAAAATGACATTTCTACAAGAAATCCAGGAAACTTACGGTTTTCCTTGTGCTAATAAGCTCAGAGAAATTTCAAAAACATACACGAGAGTGGCAAAACAAAAAACAGAAGAATATTTTTACTAAGAAGCAAACACATGGATGTCTTCCCAGCTTTTTTAAACTTCAATGTGTCTCATATAATTTTTACAGGTACGTACCTCGAAAATAAATTTCACAATATTCTTAATAATACAAAAACTAAAATCTTAAATCTATGCATTACTGAAACAACAAAAATTATAAATACTTTAAATAATGTCATTCAACAAAAACTTAATGACATAAAGTCAGTACTTCCAAATAATATTCTTGAAAAATTTATAGAACTAGAAACTATGAAATATGAAAAAAATTTCAATTCAATAAAATACAAAAATCAGAAAAAAATTTCAAAATTAATAACATACACGAAAAAAAATGACGTTAAAATCAACACATCTTCCTGGCTTGAGAATATTTCTGATACTAATATTCCAAACGATATAGCAGAAGTTATGTCCTTAGGTGATAGTCTCTCATTATTAATTAACAACGAAAAAAACCTACCAATAACCTTAATATTTGTTTAGATATTTTTTCGTTTTTCATTCGTTGTATGTGTCCATACCACTTAAGCTGTTTGACAGTAATATGTGTTCTACTATATCTTTCTCTACACTCTTAACCTCTCCCATTCTTTCATTTTTAATTCCTTCCAACCGGAACTTTCCCACAGCTCTTCTCCAGAAATCCTTCTGTATAATAATAGCCCCAAGCATTTTTCAGGTCTCTCTTTTAGCGGCTCTACTTCAAACCTCTAGATATCAGTTTTTATTCAAATATAGGCATTAATTAGAAAAAAAAAATAAAACTTTAACACTGTCTATCTCCGAAACGAAGCCTTTCCGTACATAGGTTTATAGGAACTTTTTTGCAATAATAATGAAAAGCCCTGCATATAAAAAAAGACGAAAAACGTTTTATGCACAATCAGAAATTCTGATGCGGATGAAATAATATGTCGGTCTAAATAAAGGACCTTTTAACTAGTAATATTGGCTGAGAATTCTTGGAACATATTAATTGATAGTATTTAAGCATTACCTCTTTTTGATTCAAAGTATCGATATATCAACTTAACGAGCTTAAAAATTATACAAATTGGAAACATTTTTATTTTTTGTTGTTATTATTTTAAAATAACCCTTCTTTAATGTTTTAACTTTGGTATTTTATTTCCTTTGTATTTGCTATTAAACAATATTACTGTAACAAATATAAAATAATTTTAGTGGATGTAGGTAGGTGATATAACGTTTACAATAAAGACCTATTCTAGAGTTATATTTATATTATTATTTCTATTATAACTGGATGAGATACGTTCCTGAATTTTAGAGCTTAATTGTGACCTAATGCATGAGAAGCTAGAATAAGTATTTTCTCGTAATATATTCTCTATTAAAAGTAGTTGGTTGGGCATATTGCGGAAACAAACGCATGCTCCTAAAAATAACTATTGGTTGCATTTCGGCAAAGCAAACTGGATGAAGATGTAAAAGCGTTCAAAAATATATACTTAAAATGGCGAAAAAGGAAAATTTACATCTTTTTACTAAATAAAATTGATCTTATCTCAGCATATTAAATTTAAATATATGCACTGATTCAAAAAATAAAATGGGGTCTCATTATTCCCGCGGGTACATAAAACGATAATTTGGATACTAAATTTGGTTGTTTCCTTTAAAACAATCAGTTGCTCATTATGAAGTATAGATTATTTTAAAGCGAAAAGTAGTTTTGAAATTAAATAATTACTACTTTTTAGCATGGTATTAGTAATTCTAGGTAAGAAATTAAGTTGGTAGAAACAAATAAAAACAGATTTAGATTAAGAGATAAAATCCTCAAAAGAAAAAATTTGGTATTTCGTATGGAGATCGTCTCGATCTCAAATAAATGAAAACAAAAACTTAACTTAATCAAATATTAGTCATTTAAAAAAAAAATTGCATTTTTAAAGAGAAAAAGTATATTTCGTGCTGATACAAAATGTTCTTCAAGTGAAACACATCTTTAGTTCTAATAAAAGAAACATATTCCAAATGAGTTCATGAAAATCTCATGTTAAAAAAAGGTCCTCTCTTTTCAGGATCCGAATTGTTTCAGTTTGAACAAATTAATTTTAGGTCTATTAGTAAAAAAGTTCATATCGAGGAACTATGGTTTTTAACTGAAAAGTGTAATTCACTCTGCACAGGAAAAAAAGTATTTCACTTTAACACCTTTTTTAAAAAGGTACTCTTGTTTCAGAATCCGCATTGTTTCATTTTGAACAAATTAAGTTCTAGATCTATCAGCAAAAATGTTCATATCGAGTAAGTATGTTTTTAACTCAAAACTGTAATACACTTTTTACAAGGAAAAAAGTATTTCACTTCAAAACATTTTTTCTTTATCCCGAATAATATAAGATGGAGAAATATATTTCTTAGATTGAAGTCATATGAGTTTAACACATATGAAAGTCACCATTCTTTCAGGTTAAGTGCAATTCGTTTAATACAAAAGTGTTTTTTTGTGTGTGTTCAATTCACATTTGATGTAGAAGAAAAGAACCAAATAAATTTTTTAGATTTAACCATAATCACTCAAACTAACAATAATTTAAAAACAAAATGGTTTACGAAAGAAACATGGTCTGGACGTTACCTTAACTTTAATTCTCATCATCCCAACAACCAAAAAAGAAGTGTCGTATTTGGTCTAACTGATCGTGCTATAGCCCTCACGTCACCTGAATATCGCCCCGAAACTCTCCAAAAAGTAAGTAAAGTACCTTAAAATCTAATAATTTTCCTGAAAGGTTTATCAAAAAAATAGTTAAAGAAAGAACTCACACCAAACCAATCAATTAAAACAAGATAACACTAAAAATAAATATGTAGCAATACCTTACACAAATCAGTTATCAGAAAAAATAAAGTACATTTTAGGAAAACATAATATAATTCCATGTCACAAAGCACAAAACTCAATTGGTTCTTTGTTTATCATACTAAAAAGTAAAGTACCAAAAAATAAAAAAATCTAATCTAATCTACTCAGTACCCTGTTTAAACTGTCCAGCAAAATATATAGGTATGACCACTCAACTATTAGAGAATAGGTTGAAGAGACACAAGTATACAAAAAATGCATCGACAGCTTGACACAAACACGAAAAAACAGAAAAACATGAATTTGATTACGCCAGTACGAAAATATTAGTTACTGACAATAAATATCATAAACTTATTATAAAAGAAATGCTTCATATAAAAAAAGAACAATACGCTGTTAATGACAAGCAAGGCGTAAAAAATCTAAGCCAAATTTACCATAATTTAATACATGCATTATAACAAAATATAAATAATTTCTCCATCACCTATATTTATTAATTTACAATAGATTTAAATCCTTATCTCGAATTCCTGATTCTACCTTGACTAAGCCTTATAAAAAAAGGGAAAAAATATATTCCTCAAGTGTTGATTTTTAAACAAATTAGTTGGCAAGCAGATTAGCAACCGACAAGTAAACAATAAACATTTTTCAAGGTATGTACCAATTTCTGTTCCTGTTTTTGTTCCATTTTCGTTTAAATTTTAAAATGTATTGTCCTTTTTTATTCTAAGATCTACGAAGAAAGAAAAAGAAAAGAAAACTAAACACTATATTATAATATTTAAGGTTTAAGAAAAAGAAAATTATATTCATATATATATATATATATATATATATATATATATATATATATATATATATATATATATATATATATATATATATAGTATATTATGTGCATGGATTTTGGTACATAAAAAGTTTTGGTTATTAAAAAAATAAGATTGGTCGCAAAAAATATTCCATATAATATGCAAGGTCCACAAAAAACAAGTAAACGCAAGTAAATAAAATAAAAAAATTGTTAAAATAAAATTTCTAAGAAAACGAGAGATGAGATAAAAAATCATTTAAAGTTTTTTGTACGAGGTGGAGTTTGTAGGTAATTTAATGGCCAATAAATAAGTAGAGAATTTTAAATTGAGACATTTTTTACATATTCACCACTAATTTTCCCAAAAACTGTGTACTACGGTAAAAATAATAAAAAGGGCTTTCTACAAAAAAGATGCATAGTGACATCCTATGCGAGAGTTATTGCACTTCGAAATAAGAATCATAACTGACTATTGTACTTTGCTTTAATAATTATATATATATACACTCACCGGCACAAAATTCCGCCACTCTAAAATTTTGACTAAGTTCAATGTTTTATAACTTTTTTATTTTTTATCCGATTTTCATGATTTTGTTATCAGTTTGTAGATCCATTTAATGTGTTTTTCTTCATTTATTTTGTAAAGTAGCATTTTTCGATTAGACTATATTATACAGGAGTAGATCAAACTGTTGTTTTTTGTCGTCACTTCAAAACACCCTGTAGAAAAATTGAGGTAGATAATTTTATTTACATACTGTTTCTGGTAATCAATAATGTATTCTAAACATTTCGTTTTTTGATTTATACCGTTACCTCGTTTCTGCTTCGAGCTGCAGATTTTTTATTAAAACAATGTTATTTTTAGAAAATGCATGTCAAGCTTTCGGTTAAAAATTATCTACGTTGGCTAAATAGGTGACAGAATGTTTGACAGTGACAATATTATAATTTGTTGTATGTTGTATGTCAATATGGTATTAACTCCAGCAGACGTGGGTAAAATTGTTGCGTTAATAGAGGATGGCCGTAGCAAAAGTTATGTCGCTCGTACTCTGAGAATTCCGAGGTCTACAGTTCGAGATGCCTGGAATAGGTACTTACAGACGGGAACTTTTACAAGGCGGCAAGGCTCTGGCAGAAAAAGAAAAACCACTGCAGTTGATGATCACTTTGTCGTCGTTAGTTCTTTAAGAGATCGAAGATCTACTGCTGTGTGTCTAAAAAATGACTTGCAAATGACTAGTGGAGTAAATGTAAGTGAAAAAACGATACGTAGAAGATTGGCAGAAGCTGGTCTTCATTCACGAAGGCCAGCAGTATGTCCACAACTCCTTCCTCGTCATCGGCAACAGCGACTAAGGTTTGCAAGATTGCATTCTGACTGGACTCTAGAACAGTGGGGAAACGAACTATTCACAGATGAATCCAGGGTTTGTTTGAGGTCGCCAGATGGTCGTGAGCGGGTATACAGACGTAGGAATGAAAGACATGCTGACTGCACCATATCAGAACGAATCTCATATCATGGCGGTTCAGTTATGATTTGGGCGGGTATTTCTACCGAAGCACGAACCGATCTTGTATTTGTTGAAAATGGAACCCTAACCGCACAGCGTTACATTGAGGAAATAATCCAGGAAGTGGTTGTTCCATTTGCTCCTTTCATTGGGAACCAATTTACATTAATGCATGATAATGCTAGACCTCACGTTGCACGTATAGTGAGCGAATATCTGGATGAAGTTGGACTTCCAAGATTGGAATGGCCCGCATGTAGCCCGGATCTCAACCCAATCGAACATCTCTGGGATCAACTTAAAAGGGCCGTACGGCGTCGTCCTGTGCAACCACAAACTTTGCAAGACTTACGACTGGCGCTGGCCGAAGAATATCAGGCTATTCCTCAGGAAAGAATAAGTAACCTTATTCAATCGATGCCACGAAGACTGCAAGCTGTAATTGCCGCGAGAGGAGGAAATACACGTTATTGAATTTTTATTGTTAATTATCTTTGTAATATACCTTGTGTTTTTCTTAATAAAAATAGGCTTCAAATCAGCGTTCCTTTTAAAATTTTGCAGCTCGAAGCAGAAATGAGGTAACGGTATAAATCAAAAAACGAAATGTTTAGAATACATTATTGATTACCAGAAACAGTATGTAAATAAAATTATCTACCTCAATTTTTCTACAGGGTGTTTTGAAGTGACGACAAAAAACAACAGTTTGATCTACTCCTGTATAATATAGTCTAATCGAAAAATGCTACTTTACAAAATAAATGAAGAAAAACACATTAAATCGATCTACAAACTGATAACAAAATCATGAAAATCGGATAAAAAATAATAATGTTATAAAACATTGAACTTAGTCAAAATTTTAGAGTGGCGGAATTTTGTGCCGGTGAGTATATATATATATATATATATATATATATATATATATATATATATATATATATATATATATATACCTATATTTGATTTGATTTGATAATTCTTTATTTCAAATTACATTAGTCAATACAACTGTACAAACAAACATAAAATGAAATGACGCTACAATATCAATATTACTTATCCTACAGACTTAAATATTCTTTCATTTGTTACTCTTTTTAACACATCATTTAATTTGTTATATAATTTTATACACATGTAATAAGGTCCTTTTTCAAAGAGAGTTAACCGGTGAACAGGATAATTAACATTAACTGTACGAGTGTTATAATTATGTTGTATGATGGTACCAAGCTTTTGTCTGTTTCTGCAAAAGAACATTATCGCATCGAATATATACAGATCATATACAGTCAATATTCTTTTAGATTTAAAAACACCTCTACATGACTCTAAGTAAGACATTCCAAACATAATTCTAAGTATTCTTTTTTGAATGACAAAAACGCTCTGTGTTTTCGAGCTTGACGCCCAGAATACCAAATCTTAAAGTAGACTCAAAGTTCGCAAAATAAAGTCTTCGCCGGGCCGAGCTATTTAAATATTTAGTGATTATGCGAAAACAATAACACACCTTATTTAATTTTTCAGCAAGCTTATCTATATGATTTGACCAATCTAAACTCATCAATATGAATTCCCAAAAACTTTGTTCCTTTTTGTATCAATACCGGTTTATTATTGATAATTACGTCCTTAGGTATTACTTTTTTGTTATGTTTGGTTTTAAATATAATAATGTTTGTTTTATTTTCATTTAACAGTAGTCTATTTTTATCAAACCAGATGCTACTTTGTCGAAAAAGTTGGTTACCCTGATCAACAACATCAGACAATTGATATCCTCCGACCAATAAATTTGTGTCGTCAGCCTAAGATGTTAATCCAAATAGAGTGTTTTCAATCTCAAAGTGTAGGTCATTTACAAAAATTATGAACAAAATTGGCCCCAAAATACTGCCTTGTGGAACGCCCACTGTATTATGCAGAACTTCAGATCTACAGGAAATGTTACCCTCCTTAATAACTACCCTCTGAGTTCTATTACTAAGATATGACGTGAACCATTTTAGAGTATTTTCCCTGATACCATATAATTGCATTTTTTTAATTAAAAGTTCCCGATCCAAGCAGTCATATGCTTTTGAAAGATCTAAAAATATTCCCATTGCCATTTTTCCCTCCTCCAAAAAGTCCAACACTGCTTGCACAAATTGAAAAATCGCAGTTTGAGTTGATGTTCCCAGCAAAAAACCGTGTTGATTATCAGAGAAAATTGTATTATCTCTAAGGAAAGCCATTAATTGATCACAAGCAACAAACTCAAAAAGCTTGGAAAATCCAGGTATTAAGCTAATCGGTCTATAATTATCTATTAAATTTTTTTTCCCTTTATTTTTGTAAAGCGGTTTAATAAGAGCTAGAGAGCACGGAAAAATGCCGTGTTCAAAGAGTTGTTCACTATAAAGCAGAGGACATCTGAAATCATTGGAATGCCAAGCTTAACTATGCTTGTTGGAATATCATCATCCCCACTGCTATGTTTGTTTTTTATGTTTTTGGATATACTAATTAGTTCGGCTGATGTGATTGGGGTAAGTATAAAATTGTTTTCATTTATGTTTATCTGTGAGCTCCATTCTATGTCTTTAATATTTTTTATTAGATCTGGTACTATTTTGAGCAAAAAGGAATTGTAATTGTTTGCCATTTCCTCGGCACTGCCAATGATTGTTGACGTTTGATCCCCCGCTCCACAAGTAAGTTCCCTAAAAACGGACCACATACCCTTATTTTTATTGTCTGATTTTTTAATTCTATTTACATAACTTTCTGCCCTACATTTTACAAGCGTTTCATCATATTGTCTTTTTACATCTTTATACATTTCACTATAAACATTACTGTGTTGTTTTAGAGCTAATAAAATATCTAATCTACTTTTTATATTTTTAACTTGTTCGTTTTTCTTATATACATGTTTATTATTAGTCTTTTTGTGAGATACTAGAACCTTAGTGAAACTGATTGAAAATTGGTATGAGTATATTTAAAAAAGCACCCCATTGACCATTTATATCAGACTTGTCACTATTATAAACATTTAGCCATTGTTCTTCTTTTAAGCACTGAACAAAATGTTTCTTATTAGCTTCAGAGAAAAATCTTTTATGATAATGAAACATATTATTTAGTTTTTTAGTTCTAAAAATGACTTTTTGGGCAGTATGGTCTGATATAACGGTATTGATGATGCTGCTTTCATATGTTTGAATGTTAGAGAAAATATTATCAATACAACTTTTGGATACTGAAGTTATTGGTCATTATTGTTGGGGACGTATTAAGGGAGCTCATTATTGACAAAAATATCGTTTTATTATTATTTTCAATAAGCTCAATATTAAAATCGCCAGCTAGAAACAACTTACTTTGTTCATTCATTGTTTGTGACAATATTTCTTTAAGTTTTTGAAAAAAGTCTCCATTAGGTGGTCTGTAGATCACTCCTATAATATATTGTTGTTTCCCAATGGTACACTCCACACAAGCACATTCAAAATGTCCGTTTGTTGCTAGCTGATTTACTTTTTTTCGCGCACTAAATTTAATGTGATTTTCACATATATTGCAGCCCCTCCATAACCTTCATCTCTACAAAAAAATGAGGCTAGTTTATAATTGTCTATATTGTACATTTCTAGCTGCTTAGGTTTCTTCCAGTGTTCTGTAATACATAGCACATTACACTCGGAATGTTCTTCCAGCAAATGGTTCAGCATATCCACGGAGTTTCCGATAGATTGCACGTTTTGATGAATTATGCTGGCTATGTCGAAAGTGCCATTACTCTGGACATTGTTGTCTGTACTAAAAATTACCTCACTGGGTTTGGTTGTACTAGTTATCATTCCAAAAAATGCTGCTGATTGCTGGTCCCATAAGGAATATAACCTTCATCTTACAGATGACACTATTTTACAAATCAGAATGTTTAAAGGTAATACTTTTAAAACATTGGTTACCAAATATTAATATTTTTTTAAAATATAATAAAGCATTTTTAACCGATAAAATTTATTGGTACTGTATAATAGCAGTTCTATTTTAATTTGTTTTGTTTTTATTTGTATAATTAATATTAATTTTACTGAATTTTGTTCTAACCTAATGTCTCTTAGATGTCGATATTTCTTAAATAGGTATAATAATACTTGTGCTTGTTTTTATTTAAAACGTAATTTAGACTGTACTAATAAAATTATTTATATTTAATTATTTATGGTCTGTTGAGACTTAAATGAGTTGATAATTTGTATCTACTTAATTTTTCTAAATAATTTTAGTTACTTAGAAAAAATATAATTTCCTAGTTCAGCTAAAAATAACTATTCTGCTTAAAATCATTAAATTTTATTTAATAAATTCAAGTAAAGTAATAAAAAGAAAGCAGAAATACAAGCGGACAGTCGAAACGAAACAAACATGAAAAATTCTATGCATTTTACAGCTTATGAAAGCCTAATATAATTTTCAAATGAGTTGCAAGTTTTTTCAAATATGCTCTCATATGGTTGCGACGTAAAATTCTTAGTTGCAAGTACTTCTTAGGAGCAAGCCTTAGATCAAATTATTGTAATTAGCAGGCACGTGTCACGACAGCTCATCATCGTTTTCGCTATGTTAATTTATTTGGCAATCTTTATAACTTTGATAAGGCGCTATTTCAAACCCAATGTCAATTTTAAGGCATCAATAACAGCAAACGTTGAACTTAAACTCCTGAATAAATATAAGGGTATTTATACGAAAGTTTTATTATGTAAAAAGTAAAATTTAATAATATCTAAAGTTAAAGACAAGAGTTTTAATGTTTCACCAGTTTTTTGTTAAATTGTCTGAAATAATGTATCACACTAATTGGCTTGTTTAATTTAGCCCGTACCTTAATTATAATTCTCTCTCAAAAGTATAAGTTTTTAAATTACTTCCTAATTTTCAAAGTAAAAATCAAAGTGGATACGCCACTGAAAACCGAAAAGAAGGTGCTGTCATTTTGACAGGCCATCGTTTTGCATCTTGGGACCTTCCCGGTCTCGTCAAGGTCACAGATAGGCTCTTTCCTGTACATTTATTTATTCAAAGCATAAATCAAACCAGAATTAGTACAGGTTAACTGTCACTGTCACATTTTACATAACTCTGCAAAACAGTCGTTAAAATGTATTTAAAGTATTTAACTCTTTTACTTATAGAACTAAAAATGTGGCAAACCTCAAGGTTTGCTTTGAATTTGTACAACAGGAATACCACTAAGTTTTGAGACATATAGCGTTTCGTTGGTTAAGTTTATTTCAAGCTGTCGATAGACTGCTATTAAATTGGGATGCCATAAAGACCTATTTTTTGCAACAAGGAAAAGATAACTGCGATCGTGTTATATAAAAACTTTGGACCTTTTCCAATTATTACAGATGTATAAGAAATTATGTTAGTTTAAAAGAGAAACACGCAAAGAAGTTGTTCTGGTTTATGGTCGAGCAATAGAGTTTCTCGAAAAATGGTTTGATTTTGAAAATAGATAAATGAGATAGTTTCTATTTGTTATAGTTGGAATAAAAATTGAAGGCGCTGATGGTGATAATCTTTATAAAGAATTATGTTTGGTTAATAATGTGACACCTTCTTTTATTAGGCAGGAGCGTTCCATTTCGGAGGACTTTATTTCTAAACGAATGGTTCAAACAGCTTTATCAATACCTTGTAGTAATGCTTTTGTAGACATGATTTTTTGCATTAAGAACCAACTATGGGATAATGATAGAAACAGACTAAAAGTTGAAATGGTAAAAACAGATTTCTCTATATGTTCTTATATAAAATTATCTTGTTCAGAATTTCACTAGATGCTAAAAGATAAAGTGGACTTAATAAAATCGGCAAAATCCAATACGAAACTTGATTTCAAATTTTGATATTTGAAAATACCCAAATATTTGAAAATGATTGATTTTTGTAGAAGTGTATTAAGTTTATATTTTCTGTGTGGTTCATTTGCAATAAATAAAGCTAATTTGGGTTGTTTTTTTCTAAAGTTTTTTATTTATTCGACGGTGATTCAAATAACAGAACTTAATTAAAGCATTATACTATATATGAGTAAACTTAATCTAATGTGCAATATCAACACTGTGAGTTTTTCCCCCGTCGCAACACGTTAACTTTTTATTTTCTGAAAAAAGTATGTCCACAAAACCTTTAAACTGCAAAAGCAGGTTTTGTTTTATCAGAAAAGTTGCAACCCTACTGCTGATTGTTGAAAAACTGTCGAGACGATAAATGGATCATAAAATATAATTAGAATAAAATTTATTTGCGAGATTGGGATCAATACATGATTTTGTTGACCCGCTGACAACCCACTAGTATTTGTATTGTTGAATGATACTATGTCAGGCATTATGTTTAGTGGCCATCTTGGGTCACTTAAGGAAAATTGCCGTCATTACTCGAAGAAGCGACGTTCTCAGTCTTATGGTTCGGGGTATTGACTTATATGTTGCACGTCGTTTGTTTGAGTTTCAAGACTTATATTTTGAGGTATATTAATAATATATGTATCTTAACGTCATTATAAATAAAATTGTCATATTAACGTCATAATACAGGATTTGATTTTGTCCGGAAATATTCATATTAGAGATTTCTTCAGCTATAAAATTTTGTGGCTGATTGAGCATAAAATAATCTTGAATATAGGATGATTCACGATTACCAGGTGTCGATCTAAATGTAGTATTTGTCTGTCTCATTGATATATTCATTGGAGTAGGTTTTGGTAACGGCTGGTTTGGGTTACATTTATATCACATTGTTCTGCATGAAAATCCTCCCGGCCATATATAATTTCTACACTAATAACCCGTAGACTGACGTTTAAATTGTCTATCATATACCAAGAGGAGAGAACAAAAGGAGAGAACATCAACAACATGGTTTAATTGATTACAAATCAGGTATAAGGGTGTACCTATATAAGTTGTTATGGCATACCGGGGTGTGACGTTATCAGGTCTACGTGTTTCCTAAATTTAAGGAAATTGTGTACAATCTGGTAACACCACATGGGGGAAGTCTGCGAATGACCCCCCATTTACAAAGTCTCAACCCCCTAGGGCTTAAAATAACGGAGACCTTCATTAAACCCCATGTAAGTCCAAATTTTACCATACCCCGTAGTCGTTGAACGGTCAGCTACTTGTTGAAGGACCCCTGTATACAGGAATTATGCCGTCCCTTCTAGTACTCTCGATACCCAATGTTTCTAGAAAAAAACCAGATATCCAAAATGGGAATATATAAATAAACAGCCAGCCGGCCGTCGAGGGATGAGTATTGGATATACGAGCGTAGTGCAAAGAACTAGCGAATAGTGAAAGCGTTGTAGTAGCGCTGTCATTATTTTCGCCGTGTGTAAACCATGTCCTCGCCATCCTGTTTCAACAACCGAAGAGTTTTTGTTATATATGTGGTAAAGTGACACAAAAAGCTCAACGAAAGAATTTGAGCCCACTTGTAAAGGCCGTTTTACATGCTGCAATTCTTTCTTGCAAGTTGCAATAGTTTTGAACAAAAGCATGCGCAGTGGCAAGACATTTGTATATTTTGCCAAACTGCGCATGCCTTTGTTCAAGACTATTGCATATTGCAGAGAAGAATTGCAGCATGTAAAACGGCCTTAGACAAAACTTGGGGTTGCAGGAACCTCAGAATCATGTTGATGATTGTTACTTTTGATTAACAAAGATCCTTTGGTTTTCTAGTAAAAGCAAACGTAAAATTAAATATCCTAATATTCCCTCAGCCTGTATCTCATGATGCTTCTGGCATACCTGTCCCTAAGCCTCCAGATAAATGCGAAATCGACTCGAAATCCGATGATAAACTAAACAATTTTGAACCAAAAGCGGGTCCAAGTTTTCAAGTGGAAGACGATGATGGATATTGTAGCAGTAAACAGCCTCATTTTATATATCAAGAGGAGTTGAGATTTGAATCTTCCCAAAACAAAGGCACAACTGCTTGGATATCGTTTGCAGCAGTGAAAGCTTTTACAAAAAGGTGTAAAACATTTCCACGTTCTATGCTGGCAGTATTTTTTTCAATGGCAAATGACTTATTTTACTACCATGATCTTCCGGGTATCATAAACGAACTTGGCTTTCCTATAAACCTACCGAGTGGCGACTGTTTAGTGACTCTTCGAAGACGAGTCTAAAGGCAGTTTTATTGTTTAATGGAAACGAACAATCATCTGTTCCCGTGGGTCATTCTGTAAATATGAAAGAAATGTACGAGAACATGCGTATATCACTTCAAAGCATAAAATATGACGATCATAAATGGTATATCTGTGCTTATGTAAAAGTTTTTGCACTTTCCACAGGACTGCAGAGCAGCTACACCAAATAGTGTGTGTTTTTTTTATGCGATTGGGACAGCAGAGCCAGAAACCAACATTATATTGTTAAAGAAAGGCCTTACGGGAAAATATTGTGCTTGATCTGAAAAACGTCCCTTAGTAGAGCAGCAGAAAATGTATTTACCTCCTCTGCACATAAAACTAGGGCTTATAAAAAAATTGTTTAAGCCTTAAATAGAGAAGGAAATGCTGTTCTATATTTGAAAGGGAAATTCGCTCGTATAAGTAAGACCAAACTTAAAGAAGGAATGTTCGTTGGAATGCAAATCCCACAACTTTTTAATGATGAAAGGTTGAGAGTACACTTTCGAGAAAAGAAACTTCAAGAAGTTCACTCCCATTTGGAATTCTTCGCTGACATTTTAGATGCAGTTTCAGACGAACACGGCGAAAAATGTCACCAAAAAATTGCTCAAATGGAGAAGCGGTGTAGTGGAAAATGGAGCCCAAACAACTTAGTGGACTACTGTTGTACCCTCAAACCTGAAACCGATCCCGGCGAATACAAGCGAAAAAAAAACATCAAAATAATTTATTTGTATTATACTTTTTTCGATACAAAATGAAATATATTATATAAAAAAGTCTTTTTTAAATTACTGACTGCTTATCGTTTGGGTTTCTCATATTTTATATTTTTCTTCCCTTCCCTAAAACTTATGGCTGATAGGTAAAAACCAAGCTCGTTGCAATAGACAACAAAAAAAACAAAAAAAAAATCAGAGAGCGATAAAAAATTTCAAAATGCAGAACAGTGTATTTGAATGAGGTTTAAATACTTGTGAATTTATTGGGAAGTTTCTTGGTATTTGATTATAATTAGGCCTTATAGGAATAGGCTGTGAAGGAAATGTGCATTTTTATTATAATTAGTAAGTTGGGAATAAAAACCAAGCTCATTGCAACAGACAACAAAAAAAAACAAAAAAAAAATCAGAGAGCGATAAAAAACTTCACAATGCAGTATTTGAAAATTAATAATGTCTTTTCCAGTTAAATCTTTCATTGAGTGTAGCTCGCAAATATTTGTATCTGTGTGTAACCAGTAATGCTTTGGATTTGCTGGTGGCTAACTTGAGGTTGTGCTTCTCTAGATAAAAAATAGGTTTTCTAAAGAAGTATTTATTTGAGGGACCATTTCTTCTGTTATTGTCCCTGTAATTATTAATGCAAACTCATTTGCATATTGCACCATTTTAACGTCTCTGACCACCATGTCTTGGCTGGACTGCTATTGATGTTAAAGAGAAGGAGGGTTAATGGGGATCCCTGGGGCAGCCCTTGATTTGTTGAGCCAGACCCGATTAGTTTCTTATTTGACAAGTCTTTGATATATACTTGCCTGTTTATCAAAATTTTGAGTATCAAAGTAGCAAGGTCATAAGCGTTTTTGTAGCTGTGCAGAATTTGTTATAGTTTTCTAATATTAACCCTGTCATAAGCTACTTCAATGTTCAGAAGAATTATGAGTATTTCTTCACCTCTGGCTAATACTGCTTCCATCTGGCCACACACTGTTCTAAGGGCGTCTGTTACCCCCCTTCCTTTTCTGAATCCAAATTGGTATGCACTAAGAATTTCCCTTTTTTCTATTAACATTGTAATCTGTTTTTATAATATTCTCTAAGGTCTTACCTATGCAACTGGCTAGGTTGATGGGCCTCCATCCTTCTAGTTTTGAAGAGTCTCCCTAATTTTGATGTGGAGCCGATAAGCTGGGTCGTCCAGTCTGTTGGTAGAGTAGTGTTGACATTTCCAAGGAGGTTACTGAATATATCCAACAGTTTAGACAGGGCTCCATATGGGAGACATAGTTGATATGATCCAAATCTGGAGGATTTTTTCTTTTTGCAATAGCTATTTGGAGTTCATTCATGGTGTTTGTGGCCTAGGGTTTGTTCCACATGTATATTTTTTTAATGCCTTCCATGCTTCTGGCGCTGGTGTTTTACTAGATATTGTTTCACAAAAATGTCCCCAAACAGCTCTTCTTCTCTCCCGGAGTGTTTTCCTAGTTCTAACTGCCACTCTTTTTAGTTTAACCAGGTTTTCTGTAAAGATATTTGTTTTAATTTTCTTAAGGATAATCTTTTTTTCTTTAATGGCTGCTGAACATTCACTAGTAGTCCACCAGGGAAATTGAATCTTGGGATGATCGAAAGTGGTTTTCTTTTCATTTGTCATAGTCTTCCATCTCTTCGCTGTGTACCATAAGTTCCCTTACATTTGCACCAATCTGCCCTTGTAGTATTATAATGTACAAATCTGCAGCTATAGGTTCAGATTTTTTAAATAACATATCAGTATAGGAAGATAATCACTACTATAGTTGGCGCATTACCTTTCTGGAATGACGTCACGCTGGTTTCAAATAACGTATTTCTTATATTATTTATATTTCAGCGATGATTCCTAACCTAAACGTATGCAGTGATGTAGATAGGAGGGGTGCGTTCAGCACTGGCTAAAGCGAATTTAAAATTGGCATTTTCTGTACAGAAAGCGCTGCAACTTGTCGAAAATGGCTGGCAAAAAATTAACACTCTCATTGCCATAAAAAAACCCTCATTTTGCACACTTAATACAAAAATAACTATTATAACTTCAAAAACTAAAATTATTTTGCAAATAAGACTTTACTAATATAAATTCTTTCATCTTAGTCTTATTCTTTGTTTGCAATGTAATAAATTGACGCCAGTTACCCATTTTCATCAAAATTATTTTAATTCTCAATTACAGACAATACTGAAAAAATATTAAGAAAAGGGGAATAACGAACGATGAATCCTTTACCTCCAGAATGTTTCAAAAACAAAAAGAGGTAAAAACAAAAATCACAGATTACTTAAAGAACAAAATAAGAGATATGATCTATTGCGTGTATGCTAAAAATGAATGTTACAATGCAGACTTTGCTTTAAAAACTAAAAGAGAGAAATTAATGTATAACTAACTAACTTTAAAAATAAAAACTACTCCCCTTCACTGTCTTCAGAATCAGAACTAAATTCTTCATCGTCACTGCTGTCTTCGTCGGTACTAATTACAAGTGGCGCAATGTCTGAAGCATCACATATCTGTATTGTCTTCCAAGCTTCTTGGATTACCCTTTCTGTGTGGCTGACATAATTTTTCCAATGCTCTGAAGATACTTCATTTATCGCTTTTTCCCACATGGCCAAAACTTCCGATGGTGTCCCCTTCAGACTAGCAATGTATTGGTCGTATTTCCTCTTACACTCAGACTATACCATTTCAATAGCATTAAATTGACAATGGTATGGAGGAAGTCTTAGTATTTTGTGGCCCAAAGGTTTCACATATTCGTCAAGGTAGAATGTTTTTTCAATGTTACAATTTTTTTCTACAATGCTCCATATTTCATCCTTCATGGCCCTCTCTGGGAAGTCAATATTCTTTTCTTTTAACCATCCAATCAATCTCTGCTTTGTCCATGATTTTCTTGGAATATCCTCTAAAAGGCCGGAATGATAGCTTGCGTTGTCCATCACTATCAAACTTTTTGGAGGAAGATTTGGTACCAGCTGATTTTTAAACCAATTTTCAAAATTTTGCTTGTTCATATTGTCATGATAATCTCCGCTTTTTAGTCCACTTTTAATTAAACTGGCCCCCTTAATAAATCCTTCCTTTGATCCAGCGTGAACTACAATATATCGATGACCTTCACTAGCTTTTTTAGAACTTGTAGACATAGTGTTATCCTGCCAGCTGTTTCTAAACGAACCTTTACTAAAAATCCAAGTCTCATCAATAAATACGGTGGTATAAGCATCTTGTCCTAGATTTTGATTTTTGACATATTCCCTCAAGAAATTGATTCTCTTGTGGACGATGTGGGGCAAATCCATCAGGTATTTTCTATTATTTGATTTCTTCCACTTAAAACCAATACTTTTTACGTATTTTCTTAGCGAGGTGATGGAAAAATTAAAATATTCATTTATCTCTTTTAGTTTTTTAAGCAAAGTCTGCATTGTAACATATTCATTTTTCGCATACATGCAGTAGATCGTATCTCTTATTTTGTTCTTTAAGTAATCTGTAATTTTTGTTTTTACCTCTTTTTGCTTTTGAGACATTCTGGAGGTAAAGGATTCATCGCTCGTTATTCCTCTTTTCTTAATATTTATGATTGTTGTATGGCTAAGTTTTGTTGCATTTGAAGCTCGTTCAATTATATTATCAGTTTGCGGAAGGATTCCATTTTTAGCTTGCTCTTTTTCCAATTGAAAAAAAGCCAAGATATTCAAAACTATTAGCTGTGATTGCTGATTATATCTTCGCGGCATCTTGCAAAAGTTTAAAAAGAATCACAACAAATTAATGTCAATTTTGACGAATATATTCTGAAAGACACATAACCAAAACCGGCATTGACTGTTGTAAAGAAACGACAATGAGTTTTTTCAAAATGTTTTTGTCACTGTCAGTTAACATAAATCAAACAAAAATAACCAAAAATGACGTCATTCCAGAAAGGTAATGCGCCAACTTTACCGAAGTCCTCTACTACCATGAAATCTGTATTTAAAGTTATTACAGGGGAAGCGATAACCAAATCTGGCACGATTTTTCGTACGCTTGGCATTCTGATACGTGTTAATTGTCCAATGTTCAGAAAGACTGATCTTGAATTCTCCTTGAATTCCAGGAGCCTGTCTTCATTGTAGTTGCTGTTACCACTTCCCCAAGCTGGGTTTTGTCCATTTAAATCTCCCAATATTATCAAGGGTTTTTTGTCACTCGATTTAGCTTGTTGGTGATAGTATCGATATAGTATGCCTGTGTTAATTAGTATGTCTGGGGGAATATACATAGCCAAAAACCAGATGTTCTCCGTCTCAACCTCAAGCGTCTGTCTAGTCTTCTGATATCATCCAGCTTCACTTACCTTGCAGCATTGTTACTTCTGATGCCCATGGCCACGCCGCAATGCCATTTGTTTGGTTAGGTTTTAACCAGGTCTCATTAAGACAAAAATGTCCACGTTATTATCTCCTACTAATATTGTAAGAGTGTCTTTGTTTCTTACAGAACTATAAAAACAAGAAGCTGAGGGATTAGGTCATATTAATTTAGTTTATATGTTCCTGTGTATACATATTTATATATTTCATGCAAAACGTATGTCAACATACGAAATGTTAAATCTGTACAAAGTTACGTTCTATTATCAATTAATATTTTTATTTATCGATAATTATTTTTACTTTAATATTTAACAATTGTTTACTTTTTTTTTAATTGTTGGACAATATTACATTTTACAGAATAATTTCAGTTTATGTACACCTAAACAAAATGTTTGTGAATTTACAATACCCAATAAAATAATGGTTAATATAATATATACTTAATTAAAAAATATATATTATTATAATTTGCTATATATTAGATGTTACATAAGAAATATGAAAAACTTCATTCCATATACCACAACCATGCATATACTTAAAACAACACAGGAGCCATCACACGATCAAAACAAAATAAAAGTAAAATTAGTGATTCGTTTTTAACTATCAAGATATGTATATTTTTAAAAATTCTGAATAATGCGATCTAACGAAGAAATTAATTTTTTTAATAAATAATGCCCTGCTGTTGATTTTCTTAATGTCCAAAAGCAAAATATTATAAAACTTAGGAGAAAAATAAGTTAAGAATCTTTGAGTTTTAGTTTTTGTCACAAATGGTATATTTATATTTCCTGATGTTTTGTTTCTAGTATTATAAGAAAAACACCTTTGCCGCAAAACTGGGGTTTTGTACGTAAAAACTAATATTGCCTTGATATAAATCTGAAGAATATTAAACACATTTAATTCCTGAAATAATTGTTCGGTTAGAAGCTATAAGCAACTTTTAATATATGTTTTTGAACTATTTTAAGTAGTTTTATAGTTGTTGGGAAAGCACCTCCCCAGATCGAAATGCCATATCGCATTATAGATTCAGCATGCGACAAATAAAGTGTTTTTATAATATAAGTAGGAAAAATATTTCGTTCCGTTACGTATCCTCTGATTAATGTACTCGATATGTTCATCACATTTTAAATTCTTGTCTATCATGACACCTAAATATTTTATTTTATTTTCTTTCTTAATATCATTGTGACATTGACAATTAGCCTCATATTCTCTTAAGCAGATATATGAATGTCTTTTTAATTCTCTAATTGAAGGTTGATATGAGTCATAGATACTCAAACATATAATTTTTTTCAATATTTAAAGTTAATAAGTTTTCTCCAAGCCATTTGGATATTTCGGAAAATTCAGTTGTTGCATTATTTATGATGTCATTCTAGTTATGGCCAGAAAACATTAAAATAGTATCATCCGCATATGAAACAATTTTTGCTTTAGTATCCAAGAATAGGAGATCATTAATATATACACTAAACAAAAGAGATCTAAGTACAGTGCCTTGTGAAATGCCACAGGTCACGGAACCAAATTCGCTAATTTCATTATCTATCTTGACGCACTGTTTTCTATCAGATAAATAATTTTTAAGTAATTGGTTTGGCAGTCCTCTTATACCATATTGATATAGTTTATCCAAAAGAATGTTATGCGAGACGGTATCAAACGCTTTATCTAAATAAAGAAATATTACCAATTGCTTTTTATTATTGTCTAACGAGTCATATATTGTTTTGCCTACTTCATAAAGAGCGTCCTCGGTTGAGCAGTTTTCTTGAAATCCAAATTGATATTTTGAAAGTATGTTGTTAACCATTAAATGTTTATTAATTCTTTCTTTTATAGGCATTTCTAATAGTTTTCCTCCGAAATTATTTATGACATATATCGGTCTATAGTTACATGGTTTGTTTTTCTCATTGTTTTTATATATGGGAAAGTGGTGTTAAAATGTTATGTTTAATTTCTTTTATTACTTTTGCTGAAATCGTATCGGTTTCAGGGGCAGCATTATTTTTAAATTTATTTATATTATTTACAAGTTCTTTTTCAGTAAGCGGGGATAGTAAGAGGGTAGTAATTTGATGCAGTTAATTTTCTGTGCCATTTCATTGCCTACATTTAAAAAATATTTATTGAATGGTTCAGCTATATATTTTTTATCTTACAAATTATTACCATCTTGATTTGCTAAGTAAGGGTGATATATTGGTAAATGAGTATATGAATATATTAACAAGCAATGGATTCCTGAGCTATATAAATGCAAGTACTCGAGTAACGCAAACTACTGAAAGCTGCATAGATCACATTTTTATCTACTGCCCAGTTAATATGAAGGATATTTTTTTCAGCAGAGACGTGCAGTCAATGGAAGCAAGGGAAGCAGTGCTTCCCCAAAAAAAAAATTACAAAACATCTTCTAAAATGTAATTTTTGAAATAGGAAACCGTTAATTTAGTTTATATTAAAAATGCTAAAATATTATCTTAATTATCAAGCACATAATAAATGCGGCCTTGACTCCGACCGAGCAATAGAATCGAATAGATCCTATGCGGGCCGCTAGCTTCTCTGCGGGCAAGTCCTGTATGCTTGATTTCCTGTGAATCGAGCCAGATGTTATTGAACTTTCCACCTGCTGTTTGCAATTTTTGCATTTCAGTCGCTTGCTTTAAGTGGGGGCGGAAGCTATCGTTGGAGTAGGTTCTTTGTTTGAACGGCTATCCGTGTGTTCTGTGATACGTACGTCGCGTCGTGAGTAGAGGGGTTTGGGGGGTTAGTCTCGCTCCCCCCACCACTTTTTTCATTAGTCTCCCACTTCCCGCGCCTGTCCCTGCCACGCCTACTTGACTCTGCTTGATTCTGATTGGTCTTCCCCACTCTTACGTGTGCATCCGAAGGAAGATGTTTTATTTAAGTGCTAGCAGCCAACCCAACAGATCAATTCATTTTCATCTCTTAAATTTAGTCAGATGGGTTCGTTGAATACAGTACCTACCGAAGATATTATTGAACGTGTTGGTGAAGTTATTTGTTTAGCGCTAACGGCGCCATTGAGGGATATTCCGGTGGGTGATCTAAAAAATATACCTCTTAATTACTTAAGAAGATTTGTAGAGTCAGTGCAGTTGTTACAAATTTGGGAAAAGCTACCAGAACGCTATAGACGTGACAAGAAATTACAGTTAAACTTACCGTGTTATACTCATCATAACCAAGAGGGTGACTGTATAGATGGACCACCGCGATCTATAAAAAGGTGTTGTGGTCATGTGCAAGTTAGTGAAAGCTGTTAAAAAGTTAAGTAAAGAATTCTACTTGTTATCATTTTCTTATTGTCAGAATTCTATGCAAAGCAGACCACAATAAATATGCGAGTGCTGCATCTGCAGGTGACAAATATTGTGAAACATTAGATTTAATACAACTTATTCATGACATGAGGGGATTGGGATTTGGTTATCATCTTTTTAAATTGAAAAAATATATTGAAGATCCATTCTAGTGAAAGACCTTTTAAAAGAGGAAGAACTTTTAATGTAATTATGGAGGAAGTTGTTAGAGAAATGTATGAAGAATTCATAATGTCTAAAGCTTGCTCTGAGTTTTATGCGTTTGACGGAACATGCAGAATTATGTGAACTAGCTGCTAAGGCATGTATAGATTTTCTTAAAAGTAAAAATGAAAGAAAATTTATACATGATTTAAAACAATTAAAGTTAAGCGAACATATATTATGTATAAGGAAATATTTAACCAATAAAACAAATATATTTTAAAACTAATCGTTTTATTTCATAAAAAAATAGTTATACAAATGAAAAACATTTGCTAATGCACGAAAACATGGATTTTTCTGATGATGAAAGCAGCATGGTTCCAATTTCTGTAAAGCTGGCTGTTCATCAAATTCAATAACTGGTTTTTGAGAATATTTTCTGACAAACTCCGCCTTTTCTTCACCCTTAACTTAGATAAAGTCGACTTTTTCGGTTAAATTTCTGATAACATCTCGACATCTATGATAAGGAGTAAATCCTTCATCCCAATCGATACAATGATGATTGTTCATTAGCCAAATAGCGTTGCTGTATAGTTTTGATAGTAAATGATTCATAGGAAAGGGCGCTTTAAATATGTGGTGGCTTATTTTAAACCCATCGTATGCTGCCAATTCTTCAACAATTAACTTATTGTTCTCCACTTTAAATCCTTGTATATCTACAATTACTTTCATCTTTAAATATTGAAATTTTTTTACCATTTCAAATTTTAATTGGTATATCTGTTTCTTTAACTCTTGTAATTTGTGTTGAAAAATGATTAACCGATGCATATAATCCATAATGAAAGAAATTTCTTTGTGTCATGCTATAAATGTTAAAACTGACACATGCGTATTAAAGTTGTTTAACTATTTTTGTTAGAGGATTATAGCTAAATATTTTATCGTGGAGGATGAGACAATAAACAGAGGTATTTTTTTGAATATTTTCGTTTGTTTCAAATTCAACTCTTATAACTACAGAACCACTTTGAAGCGATTCCTTCTGATGAGAGCAATGAATGTGTGAAATAGGGGAAGTTGTCTTAAATTTTTCTTGCGCAAAAATTGGTCCACTTGTCAATCCATAGTAAGAATTTCTAAAATTGGCAAACATTTCATATAAAGCAGAAAATTTGTTTTCTTTAAAATTTAAATATAAATCGTGATATGGATATCTCTCAGAATTTTAAAAAATTCTTATGTTTGTTAGGTCAACGTTATCAAATTGACTCATGTTCTTTTTTAATTTTCCTTTTCGATCTACTTGGAAGGCAATAACAGCATGACGGGGCGTCTCCAGTTTACTAGTTGTTTTTACCGGCCATGTATGACGCGTTGCTTCAGGTAATTCGGAATATTCAACACATTCCCAGCTTCGAAATCCTAACAATATTTCCTTGTTTGTTTCTAATATTTTCGTCAAGGCAAGTTGTTGAGGAATATCTACCTCGATATGTGGCACTTTCCAATACAATTTTTCAATCGTGACTTTTGGAGTAGGAAATTCTAATGTTTTGGGTTCCGTGTCATCTATAAAGAGCACAGCATCTAAATCATTACTTGCTCTGATGCGTACTAATTCTTGCTTCATATTTAAAATAATTTTTTTATAATCCTCGAAGAATCCAAGTAGCATCTTTAGTGGTATCGATACATTAAATTTACCTTTATCATCTACCAAAATTCTGTCTGCTTCATTTCTGTTGGGAAACCACCCAGCATTGTGAAGCTTTACGCTTTCATTGTTATTGAAAGGTAAATATCCTTTGAGTGTTGATGTTAAACCAACATTTCTTACAGAGTCTACAGTTACTCCATTTAATTCATAACGTATTTCCCGAAACAAAAACGCAATACCATTGTTGACAAATCTTAATTTTTTTGTATATTTTTCTTCTTGATTAGCGAGATTTCCTTCTATATATAATACTTTCTGAAGGCAATGTGTATGTGATATTATAATATTATTATAATCAAATTTTGAAGAAATGAATGGTTGATAGGTATGTAATTCGGAGCCAATTACAGAGTTGTCAACATATAGACTTTCATTAACGTTTAAAATATCAATTATTTAAAAGTTTAAAACCCAACGATTTCAGAAACTGATGGTTTCTTGTTGTTAACCGTTTGATGTTTTTGGAACTACTAACTTTGTGGTTAAGTTTTTCTTTTTTATAAGATTTACTTACGGTAATAGGTTGAAATTTAGATACAAATGGTCTATTATATCTAATAACCATTGTTGTTAGTTTTTAAATGTAATCTTACGGTAATGGTTTCGTTTCTGAAATTTATAAGGTGACCGTCTTGATCAATTATTTTTACAGTAATGTTGTTGATTGTTTGAACGCTAATTGGAAAGTATAATATAGGTAATGGTGATTCCACTATTTTATACCCTGGTGGTACCGTTGGAAAAAATTGGTGAATTATGTGAACTGGTTTGCCATTGCTAACCTACACAAATGTTACAATCAATACAAATAGCATTAACCTTGGAAATATTTACAACATTGTCAGATTCACTCCATTCATTAGGCTTAATTTTCCGTTTATTAAAACCTAAAAGGTTTTCTATTGAATCATCTTTTGTGAAATCAATTTCTTTACTGCATTTTAGGGTATTGAGATTTGTCGTTAATCTAAAGGAAGAGGGTTCTATAATAAACATTTCATGCAGTTTGTTATTTATCAATGTAAGTCAATTAAGTCTTTTATGTCATAAGTTCCATCCGGAATAACAATCACTTTACCATCTACCTAAATTTTATTGTTTCCATCCTCTATATTAGGAATACTCATAAATGACTCAAAATCAGCTAAACCTAATAAATATTGATTTTCGTCATCCAAATAGATGGGAGGATTAAAATCAGATGACAAAATAGAAGAATTCCCTGTAAGCGTAAATGTTGTAGACATTCTGTTAATTTTTAAGAAATGCCGTAATAATTTATTTCATGTGCTTATATAGAAAACTAAGAGCTAGCTGTCCACGATTATAGTTATTAAATTTTTGTTTGACCTCATAGGTGTAATATATATTTACACCCTTACTTGTATTAAAATATTGGATCAACTCAAGAGGTGGTTTGAGATTACCATAACTATCAAAAAAGCTACCCAATGAGAACCATCATTTTTTTCACTGTCCAAATTAACAATACCAGTTTCTTTTTGTCTAATTTTTCGCGGGAGATTATCACGCATAAAAACACCTCTAAAGTTAGGTATCTCTAAAATGTTTGCATATTTCATTATATCAATGTTGGTTAAAGCTCTTTGCGGAAAATTTATTTGAGCTTTTTTTTAATGTTTTTTTACAGAGTCCCCTTTATGGGCTTAATGAACAATGCTTTTCCTTTTCTATATAGCTTTACAAATAGACCTTTTCCGGCTGCAACGTTTTCCATAGCTTTGTTATGACGTTGAGTTTCTTCAAGCAATTGTCTTCATGCTTTTACATCATTAACAGCTTTAGCAATTCCGGCTGCACCACCTCCCAATGCACCGAGGGCACCCAAAATTGGAAGCAAAAGAGGTAAAAATCCACCAATTTTTTTTGCAGTTTTTATAACGCGTTTTTTTATCCTGAGTTTTCGTTTGGATGTCTTAACACCCATACCAACCTTTTTTTTTTCCTTTCATAATACCTGTAACCATCAAAGCTGCAGTTTTTTCACCCAGCGATGAATCCTTAGCCTTTACTCTTTGCCAAACCTTATCTGCTTCGTGTCTGTTTGATAAATCGTTAGATCGCGAGTACGCTATGTCATGATCTTTACAAGCATAGTGTAAAGGATTTATGCCACTATACCCCTACTTAATCTTTTTTCCAACTTTGTTCCCGGACCGCAATAGTTATAACCAGGAATGTGTAGTTCAACAGGTAGACTATTAATAAGTTTATTTACTAAACCCGTACCTTTCTTCTTGCTCTTCTTATTGGATGGAATGGAGTAAGGGTTGTGTATGATCATTTTATAGTTTTTGTAAACTGAGTCGATAGAGCTGCTCGTCTTCTATAAATAGTAAAACGAGCAGCAAATTCACTTGGCTGTTTTTTTTATAAATACATATTATTTAGAATGTTATGTCAGTTATTGTTGACGATGTGGATTGAAAAGCAAGCTTTTTCTTTACCTATTAAAAACCATGATGAAAAAATCGTAAACAAACCATTTAGAAAACATGGCGATCTCTTTGGTGGAGAATCAAAGAGATGTCTTGTTGTAGGAGCAACAGGGGTTGGCAAAACGAACTCCATTCTCACATTATTTGAACATCCAAACGGAATAAAATTCGAAAATATTTATTTATACTCAAAATCGTTACATCAACCCAAGTATGAGTATTTAAGAAATTTGCTAAAACCTATTAAAGAGATTGGTTATTTTGAATATGACAATGATGAAAATAATATATCCCCTCACGATATTAAACCAAATTCAGTTATTATATTATTATATTAGTTATTCTGGCAGATATAGAAGCAGGTTCGATTCATTCATACACTTATAAACACGGATAAACGACTAGCAAGACAGTTAGTTAAATCAAGAAGAGCAGTAAAACAAAAATATCAAGCATTAAAGTCAGAAGCCTCAACGACTCAAAGCCAATTAGCGAAAACATATCAACCGATAACAGAACCACTACAGCAATTAATTTCGAATATTGCAAAAACGGAATCAACTGACATAAAAGAAGAACCTCATACTTTTAAGGAATTTTATAGTACTTCTACTCCAACAAGGACAGCTAAGAGAAAAACCGGGAAAACTCCCGTTTTACCCACTGAGTTACCATCATTTTTTGATAGGAGTATTGCATCGACTAGTAATTTTCCTACCATTCAAGAAACAAGCACATATGATAACTACACCCCCATCGGGTGATAGTACTGTAGAGAATTTAAATATCTCTGATATTTTAGAGCAAACTAGACAAACAATTCAACAATACGTTGACACTGGGATATAAAGATTGGTTGGAAGATTTTGATGAATTGCCAAGAAAATATATCGATGAAGGAGTTAGGGATACAAGACATATATTTGATCACAATTATGGTATTGTTCATGATTTGGAAACAAACAAATTTCTTTTAGGGACAACAATGTAACCAGTTGAAATTATTAATAAAAATATAAAAGTTGAGGTTGTAACCTACAAAGGCACTCCAGGTTTATATGAACTACTTTTTAAAAAAGAACCTATTGGTTACAAGAAAGAAGACTTAGATCAGTATATGGACATTCTATCTAAGAACTAATGCATATCGCAGAAATTACGACCGTAATGAGCAAGTTCAAGGTAACGGTTCAGTCAAATATGTAACTATTATAGGACCGTACTTACAAACCAAAGGGGCAACGAAAACAAAAAATATTAAAACACCTGCAAAAAATCTCATAGAAGCATTTAGTAGACCTAAGGCTCCATATAGGCAAACAAGGCAGAAACTGGGAATGGGGATATTGAAACTTAACAAAACAGATACGGACTATGTATATTGGGACAACATCAACGAACTTGTTGATAGACTTAGACTTTTAATAGCTTCTCGGGTTGCCGGGGATACTGGACATAATAATGAAATAATCTCAATTATTGAAGAACTACGAGAAGCCAAAGTAATTCTATAAATAAAAGTTTTTGAAGTAAAAAGCAACAGTTGGATATTATATATTGAGTATGTCGGTAAATAAATTTGGAACTCATATCCTAAATGCCAATGAAGACTTATATTACTTTTGCATCCTTCCCATGGTTCTTGGACATTCGACAAAATCAATTAATCTACCGAATGGTGAAACAAGACGTTGTTTTACTATTAGCGGCGATGAAAGTACTTTAGCGTTTCCATTTCCAGAAGCAGAAGTGATAAAAGTTCACTGTAGTAAAGACATAGATCTTATCGGTTGAACTATTAGGTCATAAACTCGATAATGGTGATAATATTACTGTTGTAAGATCTCTTAAATATTCTGCATCACCTGCAGTGTTATACGCAGGATTGGTTTTAAAGTGTAAGACTGAAAATGAATAAAATTAAGGAGGATGTCGTTAATGAATTACATAGACCCGCTAGAAGAAATTTTAAAAGAAGACGAGTAATCGTAAAAGGGCTTAATGATTTGTTTCAAGCAGATTTAGTTGAAATGCAACCTTACTCAAAATTTAATAGAGGATATAGATGTATATTAGTGGTAATCAATACTTTTTCTAAATTCGTTTGGGCACTACCTATTAAAACAAAAACTGGTAAAGAGGTGGCTGCAGCAATGAATGAATTCTCAAAGACTTAAAAGAAGCCCCTAAACACCTGCAAGGCGTTCCAAAAAATATACAAACAGATAAAGGAACAGAATTTTATTCCAAAGATTTTCAGATGCTAATGGAACAGTTTAAAATCAATCACTATAGTACTTTTTCTAATTTGAAAGCAAGTATCGTTGAGTGAACCGAACATTAAAGAATAAAATGTGGAAAAAGTTTAGTCTTCAAGGAAATTATAAATGGTTAGATATATTGCCTGATATTGTTAGTGTGTACAATAATACAGTACACTCTACAATTGGTAAAAAACCTAATGCTATTAATAAGGGAAATGAAAAAATATATTGAAATCATCATTTACTCATATGAAAACAGTTGATCCTGATTTTAAAAAATTTAAAGTTGGTGACTTTGTTCGTATAAGCAAACACAGAGAATTTTTCTCTAAAGGGTACACACCCAACTGGTCAAATGAAATTTTTAGAATAAAAAAGTTACAACTTACAAATCCTGCAACCTATTTACTTGAAGATGAAAAGAAATCAGAAATTCAAGGAGGCTTTTACGGAAAAGAATTACAAAAAGTCAGACATTCAGACATATACTTAATGGAAAAAGTAATAAGAAGAAAAGGAAATAAGGTGTTAGTTAAATGGTTGGGATTAGACAAAACACATAACTCATGGATATTAAAAAAGGATATTTTGTAAAATATTCATCAATAAAACACATTTTTTATATTACTATTGTTTTCTTTTATAATCCTATTTAACATATTATTTAAAACAGGTTTTAAAATAATTTCACATAATTCAATTCGTCTTTTAAAATGTTGTTGGTCTACAAACTCTTGGGGCGACATACGGGATTTTCTATATGCAAACGTCCATGCATTTCTTCATAATATTTTCTTTCTCTTAATTTTTGTTCGAGCTGGATTGGATGCATTAGTAATAATTCCAGCGTAGTACAAACATTCTCACTATTGGGGTTTTCACTTGGCGACAGAGTATCATATACTTTTTGAAGACAATTGGTTTCGGAAAACAGACTGTTCTTAAAAATGTCGAAGTAACTGTTAAATTGCTGTTTTTGTAAAATATTTAATCTGTATTCGATTAAAGGTATTTGTTCCCATAAACTGCACACAGTTTCATTTCCAAAACAGACGTAATCATCATGTTTTGTAATCCTCACTATGTCCCCTCCACTTAAATGGAGGAGGGAGATTACTTAACGTTGGAGGAGATAAAAATTAAACTACAAAAAATCAAGTACTAAAACTTTTAATTCAGGTTTTCAAATACATTACAAAAGCAACGTAAGATGAAATAATTGATATTAAAGTCAGAAACAATAATATTATATAAAAATATACATAATTACAATTATGTTTTTTATGAACAAATTCTATCTATTCTGAATAAATGACAGGCTTTTTATCAAAGAAATATTTAATCTTCATATAATTATTAACACTTAAATCATTTTCTGAAATATTATAAGTAAACAAATGTGAGTTTCCATCTATGTAAATCATTCTCATTTGCTTATAACAATCAGGTTCATTTTTATTCTTATTGATGCACACGTCGGCTCTAATTGTGTTAGGAATATGAGTAGAGGGGATTGGGGGGTTAGTCTCGCTCCCCCCACCACTTTTTTCATTAGTCTCCCACTTCCCGCGCCTGTCCCTGCCACGCCTACTTGACTCTGCTTGATTCTGATTGGTTTTCCCCACTCTTACGTGTGCATCCGGAGGGAGATGTTTTATTTAAGCGTTAGCAGCCAACCTAACAGATCAATTCATTTTCATCTCTTAAATTTAGTCAGATGGGTTCGTTGAATACAGTACCTACCGAAGATATTATTGAACGTGTTGGTGAAGTTATTTGTTTAGCACTAACATTGTGGGACATTCCGGTGGGTGATCTAAAATATATTCTTCTTAATTACTTAAGAAGATTTGTAGAGTCAGTGAAGTTGTTACAAATTTGGGAAAAGCTACCAGAACGCTATAGACGTGACAAGAAATTACAGTTAAATTTACCGTGTTATACTCATCATAACCAAGAGGGTGACTGTATAGATGGACCACCGCGATCTATAAAAAGGTGTTGTGGTCATGTGCAAGTTAGTGAAAGCTGTTAAAAAGTTAAGTAAAGAATTCTACTTGTTATCATTTTCTTATTGTCAGGATTCTATGCAAAGCAGACCACAATGGTGTCATTATTACGAGAAACTATCGAATGAGTATGCGAGTGCTGCATCTGCATGTGACAAATATTGTGAAACATTACATTTAATACAACTTATTCATGACATAAGGGGATTGGGATTTGGTTATCATCTTCTTAAATTGAAAAAATATATTGAAGATCCCGTTCTAGTGAAAGACATTTTAAAAGAGGAAGAACTTTTAGTGTAATCATGGAAGAAGTTGTTAGAGAAATGTATGAAGAATTCATAATGTCTAAAGCTTGCTCTGAGTTTTTTGCGTTTGACGGACAAAGCAGTGAAGCTCAAAATATTACTGTTTATTTGCACTATATGGAACATGCAGAATTATATGAACTAGCTGCTAAGGCATGTATAGATTTTCTTAAAAGTAAAAATGAAAGAAAATTTATACATGATTTAAAACAATTAGAGTTAAGCGAACATATATTATGTATAAAGGAATATTTAACCAATAAAACAAATATATTTTAAAACGAATCGTTTTATTTCATAAAAAAATAGTTATACAAATGAAAAACATTTGCTAATGCACATAAACATAGATTTTTCTGATGATAAAAGCAGCATGGTTCCAATTTCTGTAAAGCTGGCTGTTCATCAAATTCAATAACTGGTTTTTGAGAATATTTTCTGACAAACTCCGCCTTTTCTTCACCCTTAACATAGATAAAGTCGACTTTTTCGGTTAAATTTCTGGTAACATCTCGACATCTATGATAAGGAGTAAATCCTTCATCCCAATCGATACAATGATGATTGTTCATTAGCCAAATAGCGTTGCTGTATAGTTTTGATGGTAAATGATTCATAGGAAAGGGCGCTTTAAATATGTGGTGGCTGATTTTAAACCCATCGTATGCTGCCAATTCTTTAACAATTAACTTATTGTTCTCCACTTTAAATCCTTGTATATCTACAATTACTTTCATATCTTTAAATAGTGAAATTTTTTTACCATTTCAGATTTTAATTCGTATTCTTCTATCTGTTTCTTTAACTCTTGTAATTTATGTTGAAAAATGATTAACCGATGCATATAATCCATAATGAAAGAAATTTCTTTGTGTCATGCTATAAATATTAAAACTGACGCATGCGTATTAAAGTTGTTTAACTATTTTTGTTAGAGGATTATAGCTAAATATTTTATCGTGGAGGATGAGACAATAAACAGAGGTATTTTTTTGAATATTTTCATTTGTTTCAAATTCAACTCTTATAACTACAGAACCACTTTGAAGCGATTCCTTCTGATGAGAGCAATCAATGTGTGAAATAGGCGAAATTGTCTTAAATTTTTCAGGCGCAAAAATTGGTTCACTTGTCAATCCATAGTAAGAATTTCTAAAATTGGCAAACATTTCATAAAGAGCAGAAAATTTGTTTTCTTTAAAATTTAAATATAAATCGTGATATGGATATCTCTCAGAATTTAAAAAAATTCTTATGTTTGTTAGGTCAACGTTATCAAATTGACTCATGTCCTTTTTTAATTTTCCTTTTCGATCTACTTGGAAGGCAATAACAGCATGACGGGGCGTCTCCAGTTTACTAGTTGTTCAGGTAATTCGGAATATTCAACACATTCCCAGCTTCGAAATCCTAACAATATTTCCTAGTTTGTTTCCAATATTTTCGTTAAGGCAAGTTGTTGAGGAATATCTACCTCGATATGTGGCACTTTCCAATACAATTTTTCAATCGTGACTTTTGGAGTAGGAAGTTCTAATGTTTTGGGTTCCGTATCATCTATAAAGAGCACAGCATCTAAATCATTACTTGCTCTGATGAGTACTAATTCTTGCTTCATATTTAAAATAATTTTTTTATAATCCTCGAGGAATCCAAGTAGCATCTTTAGTGGTATCGATACATTAAATTTACCTTTATTATCTACCAAAATTCTGTCTGCTTCATTTCTGTTGGGAAACCACCCAGCATTGTGAAGCTTTATGCTTTCATTGTTATTAAAAGATAAATATCCTTTGAGTGTTGATGTTAAACCAACATTTCTTACAGTGTCTACAGTTACTCCATTTAATTCATAACGTATTTCTCGAAACAAAAACGCAATACCATTGTTGACAAATCTTAATTTTTCTGTATATTTTCCTTCTTGATTAGCGAGATTTCCTTCTATATATAGAATACTTTCTGAAGGTAATGTGTATGTGTCTAATTCTTGGATTGGAATACGTATTTCATCATTATAATCAAATTTTGAAGAAATGAATGGTTGATAGGTATGTAATTCGGAGCCAATTACAGAGTTGTCAACATATAGCCTTTCATTAACGTTTAAAATATCCATTATTTAAAACTTTAAAACCCAACGATTTCAGAAACTGATGGTTTTTTGTTGTTAACCGTTTGATGTTTTTGGAACTACTAACTTTGTGGTTAAATTTTTCTTTTTTATAAGATTTACTTACGGTAATAGGTTCAAATTTAGATACAAATGGTCTATTATATCTAATAACCATTGTTGTTAGTTTTTAAATGTAATCTTACGGTAATGGTTTCGTTTCTGAAATTTATAAGGTGACCGTCTTGATCAATTATTTTTACAGTAATGTTGTTGATTGTTTGAACGCTAATTGGAAAGTATAATATAGGTAATGGTGATTCCACTATTTTATACCCTGGTGGTACCGTTGGAAAAAATTGGTGAATTATGTGAACTGGTTTGCCATTGTTAAATGAACCTACACAAATGTTACAATCAATACAAATAGCATTAACCTTAGAAATATTTACAACATTGTCAGATTCACTCCATTCATGAGGCTTAATTTTCCATTTATAAAACCTAAAAGGTTTACTATTCAATCATCTTTTGTGAAATCAATTTCTTTACTGCATTTAATACTGCATTTTAGGGTATTGAGATTTGTTGTTAATCTAAACGAAGAGGGTTCTATAGTAAAAATTTCATGCAGTTTGTTATTTATCAATGTACTTGCCTTTTATGTCATAAGTTCCATCCGGAATAACAATCACTTTACCATCTACGTAAATTTTATTCTTTCCATCCTCTATATTAGGGATACTCATAAATGACTCAAAATCAGCTAAACCTAATAAATATTGCTTGTCGTCATCCAAATAGATAAGAGGATTAAAATCAGATGATAAAATAGAAGAATTCCCTGTAAGCGTAAATGTTGTAGACATTCTGTTAATTTTTAAGAAATGCCGTAATAATGTATTTCATTTGCTTATATAGAAAACTAAGAGCTAGCTGTTCACAATTATAGTTATTAAATTTTTGTTTAACCTCATAGGTGTAATATATATTTACACCCTTACTTGTATTAAAATATTGGATCAACTCAAGAGGTGGTTTGAGATTACCATAACTATCAAAATACACGACATCTTTTTGCTTTTTTATGTAAGCTACCCAATGATAACCATCATTTTTTTCACTATCCAAATTAACAATACCAGTTTCTTTTTGTCTAATTTTTCGCGGGAGATTGTCACGCATAAAAACACCTCTAAAGTTAGGTATCTCTAAAATGTTTGCATATTTTATTATATCAATATTTGTTAAAGCTCTTTGCGGAAACTTTATTTGAGCTTTTTTTTATGTTTTTTTTACGGAGCCCCTTTTATAGGGCTTAATGAACAATCCTTTTCCTCTTCTATATGGCTTTACAAATAGACCTTTTCCGGCTGCAACGTTTTCCATGGCTTTGTTATGACGTTGAGTTTCTTCAAGCAATTGTCTTGATGCTTTTACATCATTAACAGCTTTAGCAATTCCGGCTGCACCACCTCCCAATGCAACGAGGGCACCCAAAATTGGAAGCAAAAGAGGTAAAAATCCACCAATTTTTTTTGGAGTTTTTATAACGCGTTTTTTTATCCTGAGTTTTCGTTTGGATGTCTTAACACCCATACCAAACTTTTTTTTTCCTTTCATAATACCTGTAACCATCAAAGCTACAGTTTTTTCACCCAGCGATGAATCCTTAGCCTTTACTCTTTGCCAAGCCTTATCTGCTAAAATCTTATCTGCTTCGTGTCTGGTTGATAAATTGTTAGATTGCGAGTACGCTATGTCATGATCTTTACAAGCATCGTCTAAAGGATTTATGCCACTATCCCCCCTACTTAATCTTTTTTCCAACTTTGTTCCCGGGCCGCAATAGTTATAACCAGGAATGTGTAGTTCAACAGGTAGACTATTAATAAGTTTATTTACTAAACCCGTACCTTTCTTCTTGCTCTTCTTATTGGATGTAATCGAGTAAGGGTTGTGTATGATCATTTTATAGTTTTTGTAAACTGAGTCGATAGAGCTGCTCGTCTTCTATAAATAGTAAAACGGGCAGCAAATTGACTTGGCTTTTTTTTTTTTTTTATAAATACATATTATTTAGAATGTTATGTCAGTTATTGCTGACGATGTGCATTGAAAACCAAGCTTTTTCTTTACCTATTAAAAACCATGATGAAAAAATCTTAAACAAACCATTTAGAAAACATGGCGATCTCTTTGGTGGTGAATCAAAGAGATGTCTTGTTGTAGGAGCATCAGGGGTGGGCAAAACGAACTCCATTCTCACATTACTTGAACATCCAAACGGAATAAGATTCGAAAATATTTATTTATACTCAAAATCGTTACATCAACCCAAGTATGAGTATTTAAGAAATTTGCTAAAACCTATTAAAGAGATTGGTTATTTTGAATATGACAATGATGAAAATATATCCCCTCACTATATTAAACCAAATTCAGTTATTATATTTGATGACATTCCATGTCAGAATCAAACTGTTATAAGGGACTATTTTACATTTGGGAGACATAAAAATACGGATTGTTTTTTCATTTTTCAAGGTTATTCATCAATTCTCAAGAGGCTTATACGTGAAAATGCAAATCTCTTAATTTTATTTAAACAGGACCTAACTAGTTTAAAACACATATATAATGACCATTGCATGATGGATATGACATTTGAGAAATTTAAAGCTCTCTGTGAACACTGTTGGAAAGAAGATTACGGTTTCGTTGTAATCGATAAGGACTGTCCCTTAAATTCTGGCAGATATAGAAGCAGGTTCGATTCATTCATACACTTATAAACATGGATAAACGACTAGCAAGAGAGTTGGTTAAATCAAGAAGAGCAGTAAAACAAAAATATCAAGCATTAAAGTCAGAAGCCTCAATGACTCAAAGCCAATTAGAAAAAACGTATCAACCGATAACACAACCACTACAGCAATTAATTTCAAATATTGCAAAAACGGAACCAACTGACATAAAAGAAGAACCTCATACTTTTAAGGAATTTTATAGTACTTCTAATCCAACAAGGACAGCTAAGAGAAAAACCGGGAAAACTCCCGTTTTACCCACTGAGTTACCATCATTTTTTGATAGGAGTATTGCATCTAATAGTAATTTCCCTACCATTCAAGAAACAAGCACAGTAGCTGAAACTACACCCCCATCGGGTGATAGTACTGTAGAGAATTTAAATATCTCTGATATTTTAGAGCAAACTAGACGAACAATTCAACAATATGTTGACACTCCAGGATATAAAGATTGGTTGGAAGATTTTGATGAATTGCCAAGAAAATATATCGATGAAGGAGTTAGGGATACAAGACATATATTTGATCACAATTATGGAATTGTTCATGATTTGGAAACAAACAAATTTCTTTTAGGGACAACAATAAAACCAGTTGAAATTATTAATAAAAATATAAAAGTTGAGGGTGTAACCTACAAAGGCACTCCAGGTTTATACGAACTACTTTTTAAAAAAGAACCTATTGGTTACAAGAAAGAAGACTTAGATCATTATATGGACATTCTAGCAAGAACTAATGCATATCGCAGAAATCACGACCGTAATGAGCCAGTTCAAGGTAACGGTTCAGTCAAATATGTAACTATTATAGGACCGTACTTACAAACCAAAGGGGTAACGAAAACAAGAAATATTAAAACACCTGCAAAAAATCTCATAGAAGCATTTAGTAGACCTAAGGCTCCATATAGGCAAACAAGGCAGAAACTGGGAATGGGGATATTGAAACTTAACAAAACAGATACGGACTATGTATATTGGGACAACATCAACGAACTTGTTGATAGACTTAGACTTTTAATGGCTTCTCGGGTTGCCGGGCATACTGGACATAATAATGAAATAATCTCAATTATTGAAGAACTACGAGAAGCCAAAGTAATTCTATAAATAAAAGTTTTTGAAGTAAAAAGCAACAGTTGCATATTATATATTGAGTATGTCGGTAAATAAATTTGGAACTCATATCCTAAATGCCAATGAAGACTTATATTACTTTTGCATCTTTCCCATGGTTCTTGGACATTCGACAAAATCAATTAATCTACCGAATGGTGAAACAAGACGTTGTTTTACTATTAGCGGCGATGAAACTACTTTAGCGTTTCCATTTCCAGAAGCAGACGTGATAAAAAAGTTCACTGTAGTAAAGACATAGATTTTATCATAAATAACAATATATTTAGTTTGATTGAACTATTAGGTCATAAACTCGGTAATGGTGATAATATTTCTGTTGTAAGATCTCTTAAATATTCTGCATCACCTGGAGTGTTATACGCAGGATTGGTTTTAAAGTGTAAGACTGAAAATGAATAAAATTAAGGAGGATGTCGTTAATGAATTGCATAGACCCGCTAGAAGAAATTTTAAACGAAGACGAGTAATCGTAAAAGGGCTTAATGATTTGTTTCAAGCAGATTTAGTTGAAATGCAACCTTACTCAAAATTTAATAGAGGATATAGATATATATTAGTGATAATCAACACTTTTTCTAAATTCGTTTGGGCACTACCTATTAAAACAAAAACTGGTAAAGAGGTGGCTGCAGCAATGAAAAAACATCTCAAAGACTTAAAAGAAGCCCCTAAACACCTGCAAGGCGTTCCAATAATATACAAACAGATAAAGGAACAGAATTTTATTCCAAAGATTTTCAGAAGCTAATGAAACAGTTTAAAATCAATCACTATAGTACTTTTTCTAATTTGAAAGCAAGTATCGTTGAGCGAGTGAACCGAACATTAAAGAATAAAATGTGGAAAAAGTTTAGTCTTCAAGGAAATTATAAATGGTTAGATATATTGCCTGAAATTGTTAGTGTGTACAATAATACAGTACACTCTACAATTGGTAAAAAACCTAATGCTGTTAATAAGGGAAATGAAAAAAATATATTGAAATCATCATTTACTCATATGAAAACAGTTGATCCCGATTTAAAAAAATTTAAAGTTGGTGACTTTGTTCGTATAAGCAAACACAGAATTTTTTTCTAAAGGGTACACACCCAACTGATCAAATGAAATTTTTAGAATAAAAAAGTTACAACTTACAAATCCTACAACCTATTTACTTGAAGATGAAAACAAATCAGAAATTCAAGGAGGCTTTTACGGAAAAGAATTACAAAAAGTCAGACATTCAGACATATACTTAATAGAAAAAGTAATAAGAAGAAAAGAAAATAAGGTGTTAGTTAAATGGTTGGGATTAGACAAAACACATAACTCATGGATATTAAAAAAGGATATTTTTTGTAAAATATTTATCAATAAAACACATTTTTTTTATATTACTATTGTTTTATTTTATAATCATATTTAACATATTATTTAAAACAGGTTTTAAAATAATTTCACATAATTCAATTCGTCTTTTAAAATGTTGTTGGTCTACAAACTCTTGAGGCGACATACGAGATTTTCTATATGCAAACGTCCATGCATGCATCGTATGAAGTTGATTTTTAGTTTCATCAAAACTTACTGATTTCTTCATAATATTTTCTTTCTCTTAATTTTTGTTCGAGCTGGATTGGATGCATTAGTAATAATTCCAGCATTGTACAAACATTCTCACTATTGGTGTTTTCACTTGGCGACAGAGTATCATATACTTTTTGAAGACAATTGATTTCGGAAAACAGACTATTCTTAAAAATGTCGAAGTAACTGTTAAATTGCTGTTTTTGTAAAATATTTAATCTGTATTCGATTAAAGGTATTTGTTCCCATAATTTGCACACAGTTTCATTTCCAAAACAGACGTAATCATCATGTTTTGTAATCCTCACTATTGGCATTTCACCAAATTTCTCAAAAAGAATGGACATATTTTTCAAAAATATAGTTTCTTGAAAGGCGTTTGATGAGAAAAAGTAATTCGTTATAACACCCTGATATTTTAGTAGGTCTTTCCAATCATCTTTACTTAGAACAATAGATTGGTTCTTGTTTCCACCAAATTCAACACATGGCGTAAAATCACTTTCTAAACACAAACCAATATTCACAAACTTTGATTTGGATTTATTTAAAGGGTACTGTTTACAATTTACTATGGTTTGTTTTTCGATAGAATGTATAGATGTTTTAAACACATTGGACGTTACTCTCTGAGGGCTGAACATTATTAGACCGTGGAATATAGAAACTAACTAAATAATGATTTGCAGCACATTTTTATAGTCTACTGCCCCCTCCACTTAAATAGAGGAGGGAGATTACTTAACGTTGGAGGAGATAAAAAATTAAACTACAAAAAAATCAAATACTAAAACTTTTAATTCAGGTTTTCAAATACATTACAAAAGCAACGTAAGATGAAATAATTGATATTAAAGTCAGAAACAATAATATTATATAAAAATATACATAATTACAATTATGTTTTTTATGAACAAATTCTATCCATTCTGAATAAATGACAGGCTTTTTATCAAAGAAATATTTAATTTTCATATAATTATTAACACTTAAATCATTTTCTGAAATATTATAAGTAAACAAATGTGAGTTTCCATCTATGTAAATCATTCTCATTTGCTTATAACAGTCAGTTTCAATTTTATTCTTATTGATGCACACGTCGGCTCTAATTGTGTTAGGAATATGATTAACATATAGTATTCTGCCAACAAGGGAGACTAACACGACTAATGAAATAGTAGTCATTGTTCTAAAACAACTAAATAATACTGTTTGTTACAACATTTTATATATTCACACAAATTAGTGAAACAGATCATCAATGAAACAAATTTTATAAAACTTGACAACTTTAACTTCCTTTTGCAATTTCAAAACCGGATAACAATTGTGTATCAAAACCACTTTTATTGCGAGTCTCTTCTAAACATAGTCTTTTAGATTTGGGTTCTTGTTCAGATTGTAAAATAGATAAATTTTTAATCATTGATTCTATATTGACAATATCTCTGTGACCCCATGCTAAAGTTTTTGTGGTATTTGAAAGACGATATCTTTTATCGTCATGACTTGTCAAGGTTAGTTTGTTAATCAAATTCGTATAAATATTGTGTAGATGTGACTTAAAAACATACATTGTGCAGTATACTTTTTGACCTTTTTCCACAACATCTTTATAATCTGATAAGTTTAATTGTTTTTGTACGTCCGATTTACGAATACCTTTTGCCTTTTTATCTAAACTATCTTTGGTTTTTACACAGTATGCCTTAGCACCGGTACCAAAAAAACTTTCTAAAGGTACACCTTTATATTCATCCTTAAATTTACCAACCACTGATGTGGATATCGGCATATTATGAATATTTGGTTCAGGATAGTTAGAGGTGTCAAATTGATCCAGATTTTGCTTCATATCTTCATAAAAATTTTCCGTTTCAATTTCTAGTATTAAAGAATCAGTATCAGGGTACAATAAACTTACATTATCTCCATATTTTAATTTTAAATATCCGTAATAAAAATCATACATTACAGTTTTTGCAATATCCAATATACTCATTCCAACATAAATGGGCTTATTATATTCGATACATATCTTTTGAAGTTGAATAGCTACTAGATTTTCTGAAAAAAAATTTAAATCTTTAAATTGAGGTTTTGTAATTAATTTCTCAGCACTTAATTTGTTTCGCTCTCTCTCCCATAGAGTTACTAGCTTAATATCTACTCGGTTATCGACATTCTCCATAGTTTTACCAAAAATACTGTTATTTGCCAATTTGTACGAATTTTTTTCAAATTTATTTTTTGAAGCATTTCGTAAATTAGTAGTTAAATCAATATATTTAGCTAACCATGGCGATTGTGTAAATTTAATTCCCCTGTGTATTTTGAGAAGTTTAAGTCCAAATTTTAAGCTTTGCTTCAAAGCACGATAATGAAGAACATAATTGTACTTATTGTTTAAATTGGGAATTAGTTTAGAAAACTTGGAAATTGGTGGCAAATTGTTCGGGACAGAGCGGAAAGTCGTTATGACTTTCATGTAAATTCTGAGGATATTCTAAGTCAACTTCAAATACATAACCCGTAGATGATGTATCTGAAATATTTAAAATGTTAAGTTCATTAATTTCGTCCTCAGATAGCCAAACAAAGTTTTTTCTGGCAAATACTGTTTCATTGCAAAACCATACAAATTTGTTGCATCTAAATAGGCAATATATTTTGTTGGATACTTAGGATTGAAATTATCAAGAAAAGGATTATTTGCCTCCGATTTTCGAGCTGAACAAGTACTAACTCCCCCGCGAACCCCTTTTTTGAAGAAATGAAGCATATCTGGATCAGTCAATAATTCCAATTCTACATTTGTAAATTTCATCATAGCATCCCAACACATTGAAGGGCTTGTTACATAGTTCACGGGATCTAATTTATAAGTTTTATAACAAGTATTTCTATAATTTTCAAAAACACCGGCTAAAAGGAGAACGTCAGATTTCAAATATATATCTGAATATTCACCTATCGTGGAGCAATTGAATACATTCCATACCTCTTTAGCTCTAATGTAATCTTCATTACTAATATTTTCATCAATTAAGTCATTATAAAATTTACCAATATCGGGCAAAGATTTATCATCCAACTTTTCGTAAGAGTCAATATATGAATAAGGAAAAACTCCTTTTTGCCTAACATATTTAAATTGCTCTGCGTCTGAAAAATGTTTCTTAATTTCAAGACATTGAGAATTATCTAAAATATTAGATAGTGATTCAAGAGATTCTGGTAAAAACTGAAATGAGTCTATAAATCGTAAATTTAAGTAAACTATCTTTTTATTTTTAGAGTCATACGTGTTTACCATAATTTTTTTACTAAAAGAAATATATTTTTCTTTGTTTTGAGCAATAACGCTAATTGATTCTTTATTGTTACATAATGACTTAATAAATAGATGAGAATCGTAATTCTTTAGATTATGAAAAATTATTGGAATGTAAGTTGGAGGTATGAAATGTAAATTACAAATAGAATGAGCAGCGCCCCTATAGTTACCGCTAAAATGACAGTGGTACTTACATTTTTTAAAATTTCCGTCTGAAAAAGGTTTTTCACATATATAACACACAAATGCATTTTCAAATTCTTTTTGTTGCAAACTAGTTAACTTATTCATAGGCTTTTGATTTCTAAAATAATTGTTATAAAGATTTTTCACATCAAGTTCAATATATTCAATAAACTTTTCAGCACAATCAGTTCCACGATAAAGTTTTAAAGATGTGAGATTATTATCAAATGATGATTTAATGTAATAAGCGAACGAATATGGCACATGTTCAGCAGTTTTAACTGTATAGGAAGTTGTAGGATCAAGCTTTTCGTTTTCAACGTTTTTTAAATAGCACTCGAAATCAGCATAAATTACAAAAGGTGCTTTATACTGCTTCTGAATATGTTGAAACTTTAATATGTTTTCTGGAATTTGATTTCCAAACTTATCTAAAATAAGTTCATCTGAAGGATATTCAATACGAACAGATGTGCAATCATATTCTAAGTGTCTTTGTAATTTTGCGTAGGTACCAAAATATTGTAAACATCCTTCACACAAATTTTTTTTACATTTCTTTTTTGACAGTTGTTTAAAAAGTAATTTAGACAAATCTTTTATCCAACAATAATGACTATTACCATCATCAGAAGTATTTAAAAGTAGATTGATATGTAAATTCTTTTTATGTCTATTATAGTGTAATGGTCCTACAATCTCATTTACATATACTCCATTTCTAAAAAATTTCTCAACCCCATAGACATTTATGGATAAATTATTTTTGTTTTGAAAAGTACTTATCTGCTCTAATTTAACTGGAAAATGAATACCCGTAAAATCAAAGACAGTTCTGAAGTCCGGGTACGAGGAAGTTTTCCTAGGGTCACCTGAAGGTTTACATATTGCTGATACAACGGCATATGCAAAACAGAAATCATCTTCATTCAAAATGTTTACCAAACTACCTCGGAACTCTGGAATTGGAATATAAGAGTAGCCACATAAAGGATTGTACTTGTTGATGTTTACTTCTAAATGGAGAATTTGTTGTAAAATCCAACCTGCAATTTAAAGAAGAGATAATTAGTATTTATTAAAAGAGACTGTTGTAAATTAAGATAAATTGAAGCAATAGCGTTTGAAATTTAACATTTTTGCAAGTAATTATTAACTTACCAGAATCTCGTTCGGGTAGTTCATCTGCTTTGGTTGTTAGAATTTTGAATAGTTCGTCATAGAGATTATTTAAATCAGTCGTCTCAGTCACGTTATGGAAGGCTGTGTTGAATGATTTAACGGATGTAGACTTCAAAACTGGCGAGTAGTAGATACCAAATAATTCTGCATTTATCTTAACGCATCTATATAATTGCTGTTGCTGGTGAATTAATGTTACGACTTTCTCGGAAATTTCTTGCTGAAACTTTTTAAGGTTGACATGCATTTTGGGTGAGTAAACCTTGTATGCAGCAATTCGACTCTTAAAAGCACTTCTAATAAGGTCTATTCCACTTCCATATTTAATAGTACTCTTGCTTTTGTGGACATTTGTTCTTAGATGAGAGTTCCAAGCATTAAAATTAATATCAGCTTTACAGTCTTCGCAATAGCGAGTTCCATTATTCCTGAAGAATTTTGCATCAACTGAAACAAAAAATAATTTTTTTTAATTCACTATAATAATTTATATGCAATATAACATAATGAGCGGCGTAGCAAGATGGGGGAGAGGACTGACCACCTGCCCTGCCCCTGGACGCTTAGTGAGTCAAGCAAAAAAGATCATTGAAATAGCACAAAACAAATTTTATTGTTTTTCTTATATTTTAATTTATCCTAATTCTTAGTAAATAATGTAAACATACTTACTATCGATTAAATACTCATCCAGATTATGATTTGTGTCTCTTTTTAAACATGATTCTTTAATGTGTCTTATGGCATTTCGTCTCTGTGTAAATTCTTTTAGACAAAGTGTGCAGAGAGGGGTCATTTTGAACTGGATATTTATAGGTTTAGTTTCTCTTTAAATAAGGAATTGTGAATTTAAATTTAAAAGTTTGCGCTTACGTGTTTTTTTTTAATTTTTAAAACATTTATTTACCACTAAGATTTACCACCAAAGCAAGGATTTTTCATAAAAATATTACCTAAATTTAAAAGAAGCTCACCCTGTCTATGAATTATTTTTTTAACAGTTGAGCAAGTAAAATTACTCAAATTTTTACATTCATTCAAATTAAAATAGTTGTTTACCATTGATTTGATCGTCGCACAACCACGTCTTTGATCTGTTTTTAATAAATTTTGCTTTGCTTTGAATCTAAAAATTTGTTTAATTCACTTCTGTAGGGAGTTTTTAATGAATTGCTGAGTTGGGTTGTAACAACGGCCCCTGATTTTTCGATATCATCGGTTTTGATTTTTTTCATTACATTTGTTTCGTCGTCAGAAGATTCAGAAGCAGAACGTTTTCGTTTGTTCTGAACTTCTTTATATTCGACAATTTCACACGAATTGAGGTGAGGTTTCGGTGGACTATGGTTGCAATTTTGAACAACATTGTACACCTCAACATCACCTACAATTTTGTTACAGGTTTGGTCGAACACCGCTATCGATTTTTGGTGGAAATGTAATTTAGGAGCTGGTTGGTATTCCTCCCTGATTATTTTAACCTCAATAACGGTCTCTGTTGAATCTCCTGACGACGAAACAGAAATTGGTGAGTAGACTTTTTGCTCTACCTGAAATTTATTTTCACCCTCAACTCCCTGAAATTCATTTTCACCCTGTTTCCCCTCAACTCCCTGGCTCGAATAAACATCATTGACCAACATTTCAAACTTTTGATTTTCTAAATTAATTTCCTCCTCATTAACAGTGAAATATTTTGAGGAGGCCTCTCTAAGACTGTCTAATGATTCATTGGCTGGATTAATATCTGAATTAAATTGCCCAAAGCTCGCTATTTCTTCAAAATTTATTGTTGAAATCAGTTCAGGGTGAACTGCATTATTTTGATTATTAAAAATTGTAACTAAATTGTTTATAATTGTAGCGTCATCGATATCACCAATTTCTGATTGAGTATTATCCATGTTCTCATTAAAATATTTTTCTAACGCGTCCGGTTTTAATTGACACAAATGACAATCCATTAAATCATGGACTGGGCAAGCCTCTTCCAAATCAAATAAGGTAAAATCAAATTCAAAATCAAAGTCAGTTAGAGAATTCATAGTGGTAAAAAATAAAAATCAAACCTGCAAAAATCACAAAACGAAAGAAAGCTGTAAACTAGATCACACAATGTAGGATAAATTTTCAACACTCAAAACATAAAATTTAGGAGTAGGATAACTAGGGATTTGCAGTCTAAAAGGCACGAAAACACAATTACACAAGAGAATTCACCACAGACACTTAGAAGCACGATAGGAACTGGCGTACAAGAAATACGACTTTCAACTGACGGTACATGTAAACTCGAAAGCCGCTTAAAACCAGTTCTTGTTAAGTCACGCCCACTGGCAAGGTTGGTGGCTGGTACAGCGTGGTACCAAGGTCAACTGGTGTCAAATACCTCCCGACGTGAACTCGGCAACTATAAATTCTTTTTTTTTTTTTTTTCCAACTCGGTTTTTTTTTTTTTAATTTTGCAACTCGACTATCAAAATGTCGTGTGTGCCAAACGAACTAACAACTTCAGTTGAAGTACAAATATCCGAAAAAATGTGGTGTATACCGGAGAAACCAACAACTTCAGTAGAAGTACCAATATCACCCAAAATGTGGTGTTCACAGGAGGAACCAGGAACATCTGCCGAAATACCAATGTCCCCCAAAAAGTGGTGTTTACCGGAGGTAATAGAAACAACTTCAGCTGGAGTATCCATGACTCCACATCGACAACAGCAGTTGATGTCACCAGAGCTTACACCAACAGAAACATCACCCCCAGCATCAGCTCCATCAGAATGGTCAGAAACTGTGGATGAGGTCATGCTAAGACTTCTGCACGATTTAGAACTTTTATTTGGTATAAAGGTAAGCAATGGACCTATTCAAATTGATATTGTGCCGTTAGTGTCAATCCCAATAAGTGCCAAGAGAAAACAACTCAAAGGTTGTGCAAAAGACCGTTCAATTATAAATATAATTTTTAGTTTTAGGAGCAGAAGACTATTATAATTTATAGTGTTAAATGTAAATGACCATTATAATACAATACAAAGTGCAAAAGGTAATTTTAAATATATTTTTTAGTAATATTAATTCGATGTATAATAAATATTCTTAAATATTATCTTGTTTCTTTTTTTGCGTGCATTTAATTGGTAATAAAACGTACTAAGGAGCATATCAAATATGGAAGTGTGTGGGACTAAAAAAAAAATTATGTATGATAATAATATTCTTTATTATGTGTTTAAACAAAAATTAATTATATTTTATTAATAATTAAATTGTCTTGTAATAAATCTACTTCTATTTTTTTTTCATTTAACAAGTTTTATAACAATTTTTATAATCATATAATATTTTTATAATCATATAATATTTTTACATTAGCCAAGGCACAATGCCAAGGACTTAAATTTTTATGAAAATAACATTCTGGAATTTTCTTAAATTTGCGTAGTTTGGGTTCCTCGTTGACTGGAATGCTTATGATCAGCTCTGGGGTGAAAATTTTTCTTAAAAAGTTTGTCTTTGTAATGCCTTTGACATAGATCTTCGGATTACTAGCGTACACCATCGTAGATAGCAAGCTCCTTTGAGACCAAGTCAAAATAGATAATTATAATCTTGAATGTCCACGAATAGTTCTGAATAGCACTCGACCATGATTAATCTCCTACTATTAATTGTAAAGGTTATTCTGCAATTTTATTTTTAAAATAACTTTTGTCCACTAAATGGTTTCTAATTTTTTTTTATACTTCACTGAATATTCTACTGCTTTTTTATAGTGCGTAGAAAAAAAACTCCTAGGTAATTTTTTGTTACTGCATATATTTACAAGTCCTCCACCATAATCCCATCATTCTATCCTTTTCAAAATGTATTGTATCTTTTTTTTTGCTTAACTTTATTCAAAATTACTTTTGTCCACTAAATGGTTTTCAATTTTTTTCTCTTCAGTTTTATTACAGACTACACAAGTTTCAGGGGCACTGAAATGAAAAAGATTGTCATTGCACAATGTACAGCGCAAGTCTTTTTCACAACATTCCATTGCTCTTTTGTAATGTGTAGACACAAAACTGTGTTTGCCAAGGGGTGCTTCTAATGCGTGCAAATAATAGCATCGTAAGCACAAACTATAAGCACCACCAAACGAAGACATTATGACGACATAATCTTGAAAAACACAAACTTCGCGGCGTAGATAATTTGGTTCAACAGCATCACTAGCACTTATTTTTTTCATATTTACTAGACCTTTTTCACCACAACCGCCATCAAAGAAATTATGTATCCCCTCATCTTCACTATCGTCTTGAACCTCTTCAAAATTGTTTTTATCTAGATCGGCTAACCATGCTTGTTTAAAGTCGAAAATGTTTTTTCCTCCCACCGTGAAATAGAGTATTTCATCTTCGTACATTGAAGACATTTTTTCCAATTGCTCAAAATGTAGGTCACTTGATTCTTGCAAAACAACGTGGCGACAACTCATTTTAATTAATATATATTTTTTAATTTCGTTACTTTTAAAAATACTGATACTACAGTAAGAATGAATTGCTCTGTTGGCTGCTAACACTTAAATAAAACATCTCCCTCCGGATGCACACGTAAGAGTGGGGAAGACCAATCAGAATCAAGCAGAGTCAAGTAGGCGTGGCAGGGACAGGCGCGGGAAGTGGGAGACCAATGAAAAAAGTGGTGGGGGGAGCGAGACTAACCCCCCCAATCCCCTCTACTAATATGATTAACATATAGTATTCTGCCAACAAGGGAGACTAACACGACTAATGAAGTAGCAGTCATTGTTCTAAAGCAACTAAATAATACTGTTTGTTACAACATTTTATATATTCACACAAATTAGTGAAACAGATCATCAATGAAACAAATTTTATAAAACTTGACAGCTTTAACTTCCTTTTCCAGTTTCAAAACCGGATAACAATTGTGTATCAAAACCACTTTTATTGCGAGTCTCTTCTAAACATCGTCTTTTAGATTTGGGTTCTTGTTCAGATTGTAAAATAGATAAATTTTTAATCATTGATTCTATATGGACAATATCTTTGTGACCATATGCTAAAGTTTTTGTGGTATTTGAAAGACGATATCTTTATATCTTTTATCGTCATGACTTGTCAAGGCTAGTTTGTTAATCAAATTCGTATAAATATTGTGTAGATGTGACTTAAAAACATACATTGTGCAGTATACTTTTTGACCTTTTTCCACAACATCTTTATAATCTGATAAGTTTAATTGTTTTTGTACGGCCGATTTACGAATACCTTTTGCCTTTTTATCTAAACTATCTTTGGTTTTTACACAGTATGCCTTAGCACCGGTACCAAAAAAACTTTCTGAAGGTACACCTTTATATTCATCCTTAAATTTACCAATCACTGATGTGGATATCGGCATATTATGAATATTTGGTTCTGGATAGTTAGAGGTGTCAAATTGATCCAGATTTTGCTTCATATCTTCATAAAAATTTTCCGTTTCAATTTCTAGTATTAAAGAATCAGTATCAGTGTACAATAAACTTACATTATCTCCATATTTTAATTTTAAATATCCGTAATAAAAATCATACATTACAGTTTTTGGCAATATCCAATAAACTCATTCCAACATAAATGGGCTTATTATATTCGATACATATCTTTTGAAGTTGAATAGCTACTAGATTTACTGAAAAAATAATATATAATAAATCTTTAAATTGAAGTTTTGCAATTAATTTCTCAGCACTTAATTTGTTTCGCTCTCTCTCCCATTGAGTTACTAGCTTAATATCTACTCGGTTATCGACATTCTCCATAGTTTTACCAAAAATACTGTTATTTGCTAATTTGTACGAATTTTTTTCAAATTTGTTTTTTGAAGCATTTCTTAAATTAGTATTCAAATCAGTATATTTAGCTAATCATGGCGATTGTGTAAATTTAATTACCCTGTGTATTTTGAGAAGTTTAAGTCCAAATTTTAAGCTTTGCTTCAAAGCACGATAATGAAGAACATAATTGTACTTATTGTTTAAATTGGGAATTAGTTTAGAATACTTGGAAATTGGTGGCTTAAATTGTTCGAGACAAAGCGGAAAGTCGTTATGGCTTTCATGTAAATCCTGAGGATATTCTAAGTCAACTTCAAATACATAGCCCGTAGATGATGTACCTGAAATATTTAAAATATTAAGTTCAATAATTTCATCCTCAGATAGCCAAACAAAGTTTTTTTTATGGCAAATACTGTTTCATTGCAAAACCATACAAATTTGTTGCATCTAAATAGGCAATATATTTTGTTGGATACTTAGGATTGAAATTATCAAGAAAAGAATTATTTGCCTCCGATTTTCGAGCTGAACAAGTACTAACTCCCCCACGAACCCCTTTTTTGAAGAAATGAAGCATATCTGGATCAGTCAATAATTCCAATTCTACATTTGTAAATTTCATCATAGCATCCCAACACATTGAAGGGCTTGTTACATAGTTCACAGGATCTAATTTATAAGTTTTATAACAAGTATTTCTATAATTTTCAAAAACATCGGCTATAAGGAGAACGTCAGATTTCCAAATTCACCGATCGTGGAGCAATTGAATACACTCCATACCTCTTTAGCTCTAACGTAATCTTCATTACTAATATTTCCATCAATTAAGTCATTATAAAATTTATCAATAGCGGGCAAAGATTTATCATCCAACTTTTCGTAAGAGTCAATATATGAATAAGGAAAAACTCCTTTTTGCCTAACATATTTAAATTGATCTGTGTCTAAAAAATGTTTCCTAATTTCAAGACATTGAGAATTATCTAAAATATTAGATAGTGATTCAAGAGATTCTGGAAAAACTGAAATGAGTCTATAAATCGTAAATTTAAGTAAACTATCTTTTTATTTTTAGAGTCATACGTGTTTACCATAATTTTTTTACTAAAAGAAATATATTTTTCTTTGTTTTGAGCAATAACGCTAATTGATTCTTTATTGTTACATAATGACTTAATAAATAGATGAGAATCGTAATTATTTAGAGTATGAAAAATTATTGGAATGTAAGTTGGAGGTATGAAATGTAAATTACAAATAGAATGAGCCGCGCCTCTATAGTTACCGCTAAAATGACAGTGGTACTTACATTTTTTAAAATTTCCGTCTGAAAAAGGTTTTTCACATATATAACACACAAATGCATTTTCAAATTCTTTTTGTTGCAAACTAGTTAACTTATTCATAGGCTTTTGATATCTAAAATAATAGTTATAAAGGTTTTTCACATCAAGTTCAATATATTCAATAAACTTTTCAGCACAATCAGTTAAGTTTTAAAGATGTGAGATTTTTATCAAATGATGATTTAATGTAATAAGCGAACGAATATAGAACATGTTCAGCAGTTTTAACTGTATAGGAAGTTGTAGGATCAAGCTTTTCGTTTTCAACGTTTTTTAAATAGCACTCGAAATCAGCATAAATTACAAAAGATGCTTTATACTGTTTTTGAATATTTTGAAACATTAATATGTTTTCTGGAATTTGATTTCCAAACTTATCTAAAATAAGTTCATCTGAAGGATATTTAATTCGAACAGATGTGCAATCATATTCTAAGTGTCTTTGTAATTTTGCATAGGTACCAAAATATTGTAAACATCCTTCACACAAATTTTTTCTACATTTTTTTTTTGACAGTTGTTTAAAAAGTAATTTAGATAAATCTTTTATCCAACAATAATTTTTCAACTCGACTTTTTTTTTTCAACTCCACTTTTTTTTTTAACTCGATTTTTTTTTTTCAACTTGACTTTTTTTTTTCAACTCGACTTTTTTTTCCAATTTTGGGAGTGGTTCTTGGTTGGTAAGTGACAGGGTGGTACTTGTACGTTTTGGGAGTGTCTCTTTTGTGCTTTATATTTTCGTGATTCTACTGCAATATTCAGTCTTTGTCATTTGATTCAGTCTAGATTGTTTTGTATCAAAATGTCGTGTGTGCCAAACGAACTAATTACTTCAGTTCCGAAAAAATGTGGTGTATACCGGAGAAACCAACAACTTCAGTAGAAGTACTAATATCCCCCAAAATGTGGTGGTTACCGGAGGAACCAGGAACAGCTTCTGCCATAATACCAATGTCTCCCGAAATGTGGTGTGTACCGGACGAACTAACAACTTCAGTTGAAGTGCCAATGTCCCCAAAAATGTGGTGTGTACCGGACGAGCTAACAACTTCAGTAGAAGTACCAATATCACCCAAAATGTGGTGTTCACAGGAGGAACCAGGAACATCTGCCGAAATACCAATGTCCCCCAAAAAGTGGTGTTTACCAGAGGTACTAGAAACAACTTCAGCCGGAGTATCCATGACTCCACATCGACAACAGCAGTTGATGTCACCAAAGCTTACAGCATCAGTTTCATCAGAATGGTCAGAAAGTGTGGATGAGGTCGTGCTAAGACTTCTGCACGATTTAGAACTTTTATTTGGTATAAAGGTAAGCAATGGACCTATTCAAATTGATATTGTGCCGTTAGTGTCAATGCCAATGTGTGCCAAGAGAAAACAACCCAAAAGGTTGTGCAAAAGACCGTTCAATTATAAATATAATTTTTAGTTTTAGGACCAGAAGACTATTATAATTTTTAGTTTTAGGAGCAGAAGACTATTATAATTTATAGTGTAAAATGTAAATGACCGTTATAATACAATACAAAGTGCAAAAGGTAATTTTAAATATATTTTTTAGTAATATTAATTCGATGTATAATATATATTCTTAAATTTTATTTTGTTTCTCTTTTTGCGTACGCATTTAATTGGTAATAAAACGCACTAAGGAACATATCAAATATGGATGCGTGTGGGGCTAAAAAAAAATTATGTATGATAATAATATTCTTTATTATGTGTTTAAACAAAAATTAATTATATTTTGTTATATTTTATTAATAATTAAATTGTCTTGTGATAAATCTACATATATTTTTTTCATTTAACAAGTTTTATAACAATTTTTATAATCATATAATATTTTTACATTAGCCAAGGCACAATGCCAAAGACTTAAATTTTTTTGAAAATAACATTCTGGAATTTTCTTAAATTTGCTTAGTTTGGGTCCCTTGTTGACTGGAATGCTTATGACCAGCTCTGGGGTGAAAATTTTTCTTAAAAAGTTTTTCTTTTTAATGCCTTTGACATAGATCTTCGGATTAGTATATATCTTGACAATATTCTTGAGGATTTCTTCTATTTCATTTAATTCTATATATCCAACGTCCCATTCCAACCCATGATATTCTTCAGACCAATCAACTATTTCTTGATCCTTGGCAGATAACATGGTTCTTTTAAATGGTGACGTAAAAAGAAAATTAGACTAGCGTACACCATCGTAGATAGCAAGCTCCTTTGAGACCAAGCCAAATAAACAATTACAACCTTGAATGTCCACGAATAGTTCTGAATAGCACTCGACCATGATTAGTCTCCTACTATTAATTTTGAAGGTTATTCTGCAATTTTATTTTTAAAATAACTTTTGTCCACTAAATGGCTTCTAATTTTTTTTTACACTTCACTGCATATTCTACTGCTTTTTTATAGTGCGTAGAAAAAAACAAATTCCTAGGTAATTTTTTTGTTACTGCATATATTTACAAGTCCTCCACCATAATCCCATCATTCTATGCTTTTCAAAACGTATTGTATCTTTTTTTGCTTAACTTGATTCAAAATTACTTTTGTCCACTAAATGGTTTTCAATTTTTTTCACTTCAGTTTTATTACACACTATACAAGTTTCAGGGGCACTGAAATGCAAAAGATTGTCATTGCACAATGTACAGCGCAAGTCTTTTTCACAACATTCCATTGCTCTTTTGTAATGTGTAGACACAAAACTGTGTTTGCCAAGGGGTGCTTCTAATGCGTGCAAATAATAGCATCGTAAGCACAAATTATAAGCACCACCAAACAAAGACATTATGACGGCATAATCTTGAAAGACACAAACTTCGCGGCGTAGATAATCTACAAGACCTTTTTCACCACAACCGGCATCAAAGAAATTATGTATCCCCTCATCTTCACTATCGTCTTGAACCTCTTCAAAATTGTTCTTATCTAAATCGGCTAACCATGCTTGTTTAACGTCGAAAATGTGTCTTCCTCCAACCGTGAAATATAGTATTTCATCTTCGTACATTGACAGACATTTTTTCCAATTGCTCAAAATGTAGATCACTAGATTCTTGCAAAACAACGTGGCGACAACTCATTTTAATTAACATATTTTTTAACTTCGTTACTTTTAAAAAACTGATACTACAGTAAGAATGAATTGCTCTGTTGGCTGCTAACACTTAAATAAAACATCTCCCTCCGGATGCACACGTAAGAGTGGGGACGACCAATCAGAATCAAGCAGAGTCAAGTAGACGTGGCAGGGACAGGCGCGGGAAGTGGGAGACCAATGAAAAAAGTGGTGGGGGGAGTGAGACTAACCCCCCAATCCCCTCTACTGTCGTGCATGGTGCGATATGGAAGACAATAATACGGAGGTGGATATGCAAATACCGTCAACTTCGGCTGTCAGTAATAACGTTGAAAATGTTGGAGAATTTAGTAAGAAGAGTGTGTGTGAATGTGTGGTGTATGTCTTAATAATAAAGGGATTATCAACATTAAACTTCGCTGATAAGCTTCAAATAATTTCCAAAGGAAGGGCAAAAGCGCCTATGAAAAATGTAACCACAAAAATGAAAAACTGTATTAGACACACATTTTTATCCGGAAAAACGATACGAACAATTTAAATGGCTAACAGGATGTGAAAATGAAAAAGGTCTCTGGAATAAGATGGGTTTTTCCTATTTAAACAATTTCCATAAAGCTGTAAAAAGACACATTATATCCAAAGCGCATTTGCAGGCTGTCATAAAAGAAAAAATTTTCGGCAAAACCAGGATTGAACACGCTCTTAATAAACAGTTGGAAATTAGTCACCGCCAACACAATGAACTAGTCGATAAAAATAGGCAAATATTATGAAGTTGTTTGTTTTCTCGGACACCACGAATTGGGATTTAGAGGTCATGACGAAACAAGGGTTTCTTCAAATATAGGAAATTTTCAAGATTTACTTAGTTTAATGGCTAAATATGATGATTGCTTAAAAAATCATTTAGAGCAGTCTAGCATTTTTCGCGGAACGTCGAATCGAATCCAGAATGATTTAATTTCCGCTGTTGATACCATTATTCTAAAAAAAATTAAGCAGGAGATTGGCGACGCGCAGTTCATTGCTATTGTTCTGGACGAAACAACTGATATCACTAATTTTAGCCAATTATCTATAGTAATACGCTACGTTAAAATAGACGGAAGTATTCAAGAGCGATTTTTAGGCTTTAAGAATGTGTCCGAAAATCGTACAGCAGATGCATTATATACCGTAGTTTATAACGTTACTAAAGAAATTAATGGAGAGAAAAAATTAGTTGCTCAAAGCTATGATAGAGCTGCAGTAATGGCAGGACAATTAGGGGGTCTGCAAGCTAAAGTTCGAGAAACTTTCCCAAGTGCTGTGTGTGTCCATTGTTTTGCTCATAAATTAAATTTAGTTTTATATCAGTCCATCAATCACATTAAAGAGTGTAAAGTATTTTTCGTTACTTTAAGTGGCATGGCTGCTTTTTTTTCCAAGTCAACAAAACGTAAACAAGCTTTGGTCTCCATTGTCCACAAACGATTGCCCAAAGTAGCTCCTACTAGGTGGAACTATATTGGAAGACTTGTGTTAACAGTATCTGAAAATCGTAAATCACTGATTGAACTATTTGAGAATATAATAGAAAATAATGAAACGTGGGACTCAGAAGCAATAGCAAATAGTTCGAGTGGGTTTTTGGACTGTTTGAAACAAGATTTTAATTTTAATTATTTGTTGAACATATTTTCAGAAATATTTCCATTCTCGGACAATGTTTTTAATATATTACAAATCAAAACAAATGATATTGCTTTTTGCCTAAAAAGAGTGGATGATTTTAAGTCCATGTTAAGCCAAAAAAGAGATGACTTTGACCTATTTTGGGAAAAAACGATGACGTTAAATGTAGAGCCACAAGCCAAGCGTCTTCGAACAGACAAGGTGGGAGATGTTCAAACATCATACAGACGCCTCTTTTATGAAATAATCGATCAAATTCAGCAACAAATAAACTATAGATTTAACGGTTTAAATTATTTTAAATTCCTCGACCTCTGCAATTTTGATGCATTTAAAGGAAAAACTTTTCCAGAAGATGCGTTTAAATCTCTTCTTCTTCATTATGGCCAGTTCTTCGACCGAGTGTTACTGCGATCTGAACTAAAAGTTATTTACGAAACTGATGACATTAGAGCAAAAAATAACGCTAAGGAACTAATACAATTTTTAAAAGACAAGGAGCTGGAAGATGCCTACACCGAAGTGTCGAAATTGTGTAAATTAGTATTGACAATACCTGCCACAAGTTCATCAGTAGAACGCAATTTTTCAACACAAACGTATAAAAAATTTCGTGAAAAATTCAACGGGGCAGGAGAGACTTTCGCATACATCGCTGTTGTCCATTGAAAATAAACTTCTCCAAAATATGTTGGAGCATCGACGTTTTTATGATGACGTCATTGACGAATTTGCAAAAAATGATCGAATTACATTACAAATAGGTAAGTTTCTAAAAACGGCTTCCCTTTCTTAAAATTTCACCGCACGCCCCTGTTTTTCAGCCTTTCATTTATATAAGTGACGTTTCTGATCACTATATAATCATATTAAAAATAAAACGCAATGGTAATAAAATATCTGTAAATAATAAAAATAATTCATCTGAAATTTTTTTAACGAAAATAAATTATGTTCAATTGAAAAATGCGTTAAAAACAACAAAATGGGATGATTTACTGAGTTTAGATGACTCAAATAAAGCCTATAATTGTTTTTTAAATAAATTGAAAAATATAATTGAAACTACCAGAACAAAAATAAAAATATCTTCTAAATATAGGAAAATAAAGCCGTGGATGACAATTGCATTACTTAAATCAATCCGTAAAACAGTTAAATTAAAATTTAAATATCTAAAGGACCGGAATAATATCGGATTATTTAATAAATATAAAAAATATCGTAATATCCTTAATAATTTAATTAGAAAAACAAAACAAGACTACTTTGCCAAAAGGTTTTTGGATAACATAAATAACCCTAAAAAAATATGGCCAAACTATAAACACTGAACTACACAAAATAAATAAAGATACTTTTTTACTAATGTAGGTAAGGTTAATGTCGACTGTAAATACTGTGACAAATTTTTTTTTCTGACTGATTATTTCTTGAAGTTCATTAAGAAGTTGACGTTTATTAGTTGATGGTAATCTGTAAACAGTTACTAATTCTCGCGTGATGTCAGAAATTTTGAGGTGTATAATTAGGAATGTGTTTTCAGTAAATTTCTTAGTATTAGCAAAAATTATATTTATACCATCTCTGACAAAAACCAAGATTCCATCACTCTGATTAAATGTTCCATAGTATGTGCTATAATTTTCCATTTGAAAATTTTCAAGACAATGGCTTTTCCATGTTTTGAAAAAATTCTTCAAAATTTTTATGCGCGCTTCGAATATTAAGATGTATAATATTTAGAAAATCGTAATTATCGCAAAAACTATTATAGTTTTGAATAGTTCTAGTTCTTATATTGGCAAATTTGCTGAGCTCTGTGTCGTATTGTTAACAAAAAATACTTAATTACTTACATTATAATCTATTTGTACCTTTATGATATTTACTTACTACAAGTTTGGGTTTGGTCTACTTGAGGTTTGGTAATATTCTTAAACAAGGTTCATGCTCCTCACTGTTATCCGTGATAATCTCCTGTTCTTCAGTTTAGGTGTTCTACAAGTTTAACTGGGTGTTACATATCAATGACTCTTGGGAAAACATTAAATTGTCTTGATGATGTGTTTGCGAATATGATTGTTACATGTCCAAGTCATTCTCTGCTGACACAGCTGAATTTTCGTTAAACTGGGGCAAAGATTCCACCCTAACTCTGGCTGTGGGAGGCTCGGAGCATTTCTGATATGCTTCCTTGTCATACCCTTCTTGGAGTGGGGTGCTAGATTTTTCCTTTTGGGTTCTGGGTCACTCTTCCTATTGTCTCTCACTTGTCCAATTTCCTTCCTCTTCTTAATATCATTGTTGCTGAAAAAGATTCCGGAAATGCCTGATTTTTTTTTACCAACCTACAATAACTGAATAACTTCATATTGTAATACGTTCCTATATAAGAGCCATCGTTCTATTGCTTTTTCTTTGTCTGTCATACTCAGAGCATTCTTACGACGTTGCAAAATGGTTTCCCTTGCAGAGGCAACATTTGGGACTCGTGGTTTCACAGTTGTTTGCGAGATTGTCTTTCCCGCACTTGTAACACCTAGCGTTTCCCTTATGTACATATTATTTTTGGGTAGCCATATCTTAAGCATTTAAAACATTGGTTCACTTTTTGTACCTAAACGTCCACCGGATAATTGTCGTATAGTCTCATTTCCTGTGGTAAAATATTTCCTTTAAATGTTATTATAATTGTCCTCGTTGGTATCATCCTGACTTCCTTAATCTCCTTGCAATGTTTTCTAGAAATTCTTTGAGTTTCTACAATCTTTCTGTTACTTTCTATCGCTTGAATGATGTCTTCCATGTCTGTCATTAGTCCAACATCCCTTATCACACATTTACAGCCATACGTTGAGGTATGTAGGCTTTTATTTTTCTATCTCTTACTTTCGAATTGCTGATTAGTCTGTTAGCATCTTCTTTATTGCTAAACTCCTTTATTGAAAACCCCTTTTTTTAACTATATTACTAATATAATCACACTTATAATTGATGTAGAATTTCACTTAGGTCTGAAAAATGCAAACTTGCCAAGTTTTTCGATAAAGATTCGCAAATGTCCTCATCTGAGTATATATTAGCCCTATGCCTAGCTCGTATAGCTCACCTACCTAGCCTGTTAATGGTTTTTCTGAATGAATTCCTTTGGCCCCAGAAGTAAAGCCAGGTTGTTTTTACTTCCCTCGTAAAAGGGAAGTATTGTAATCGTGAAAGGGTTCCTAGATGTCAAATAGCATGTTTTCTCAATTCCGTCGGTCTTTCTGTCTGTCGGTCGGTCTGTCTGTTCGCGACATAACTAAAAAACTACTTACCAGATTGACTTCAAATTTAGGTCAAAATTAAGGATCATATTATGGGGATGTTCTGGTGAGATTTTGGTAAAAATCGAATATGGCGAAGCAAAATGGTGGCCTAGTGAATGGTTTAAAAAATTATTACTGAAAAACTACTTATCCAATTTACCTGAAGTTATGCACAAAAATTAAGTATTACATAGGAATCAACTGGTAAAATTTTGGTACGAATCCAAGACGGCGAAACAAAATGGCGGCCTAATAAAATATTTTGAAAATTAGCCTGTAGAAATTAGTTAATAGATTGATTTCAAATTTTGTGCAAGGATTGTGTTATAGAGATGAATTTGTAAAATTGTGATATGAATTCAAAAAAATCACTCTCAGAGGCTTTACATATTTTGAGATTTTAACATTCCTGAATGCGAAAAAAACGTGTTTTCTCAATTTTGTCGGTCTGCCTGTCAGTTCGAAAAATCAAATATGCGTAACAAAATGGCGGCTAGGTAAAATGTTAATAAAAACTAATTAACCAATTTATCTCAATTTTTGCACAAAAATCAATTGTTACGTAAGCAAAAACTACTTAGTATAATTTTAAATTCTTTGCATTTATTAAGTGTGATATAGAAACAAAGGTGGATAATTGTCACTGTGACAAGAAGAAAATCAAGTCTAAAATATCTAAGTGTAATAATTGATGAAACTTTCAGTTGGAAGGAACAAGTTAAATTTGTAACTGAAAGAATAAAGAAAGCAATTTTCAAATTCTATGAACTAAGAAATGTATTACCTCTAAAATCATTAAAAATGGTTTACTTTGCACTGGTGGAATCAATTATTAATTATAGATTTCTGGTTTCGAGAAATGCTGCTCAGAATAATGTAGTCCTGCAAAAGCCTCGTCATACTATATGTCAGAATCATATATACTGTTTTTTTTTTAAATTTAAAATGGTGGCTAAATAAAATGTTTAAAATTAAACGTAAAAAAATATTCTTCAATTGACTTCAAATTTTATAAAAAAATTGAATATGATATAGGGATAAATTGGTACGAATTCAACATCATGGAATAAAATGGCGGTGTTAAAAAAATCATTAATCATTAATCATTGAAAACTACTTTTTCAGTTTATTTTAAATTATTCCCAAAAATCAAGTGCCGTAGTTACGAACAGTTAAACTATCCTAAAAATATCTTTTACCGAACCAAGTTGTATTCCTATGTTTGATAAATATCCCGTCTTCCTAATACAAAAAAATTATTCCAATTGGCAGAGAGTTTTTATTTTATTTAGAGTATCATTAAGTTTTATGATTGAATTCGTTAAATCCGCAGAGCTATTTTCTGAACTAATTTCAGCTAGTTTGGAAATTGTCGTGTACTCGTAAGGCTTTTGATTGTTCTATAACATAGTAATCATTGTCTCTGACTGCTGGTAGTCTGCTGCCTATAAAGCATATTCTTTACTGAGGCTCAGAACACTGTTGCTCTGTATAACAGTAACGAATGGCAATACGCGGCTGGGCCACGGGATCGATAAATAGAAAGTAATAGGCTAACTTACCCTGGCCAAAAAATTTTAGTAGATTTTGCTATCGTATTTTGGTAGAATGATAATTTCACTTGTTGCCGGAGAGCTCTGACTGGCTGATGTAACTGTACGTTGCTTGGGAGTAGATTTTTTATTCTTAAACATCCGTACAAGTCCCCCCCCCCCTAACCAAATCTTTTTTGATGTTATTTTTTATTGTTGGCACAAAAAAACAGTGTTTTAAAAAGCGGATTGTGTTTAGAGTAGCCCTAGCTAGGTTTTTTTTGGGATGATGTAAAAATGTGTATCTATATAAAAAAAAGTATCCATTAGCGTTGCCAACTCTGGATAATTCCAAAGGAAGACCAAGGGAGATCATAATAATATAGTCTCGCTTTTATAAGTTTTGTCTTACTTCCTTCGATTGTAATCGTAAAAATACAGCCCCACGAGATTTTTTCAGATTTTCATTTTTCAGGGCCCCTAGATGCCGAAAAATATGTTTTCTCAATTCTGTCGGTCTGACTGTCTCTGTGGTCGCGGCATACCTGAAAACTACGTAAGTACCCAATTGCCTTCATGAAGATGAAATAGTAACATTTTGGTAGAAATCCAAAAAAAATTTTAGAAAAGTATTCTCCGCCGCTGATTTTACATGAGTGTGGCATATACGAGGGGGGGGTTGGGAGTTAAAACCCCTTTAGAGGCAGTTTTATGTTCAACAAAAATAAAGTATTTAAGCTAAATGATAGAAACAGCATAAAGGACCTTTTTTTTTCGGGATTGGAGGGTAAACCCCTCCAAGAGCGAGTTTTATGTACAACAAAAATAAAGTATTTACGTTTTATTACGTAAAAACCAAAAACTGAACTGAAGACCTTTCTTTTTTTGGTTGTTAAAAATTAATTGAAGAGCAATTTCTATATACGCCACTGATACATGAAACAAGCTTTCGGAATCCGAAAAGCTTCTTCAAATCGGAACGCCTGAACGCAAAACAAAGTAATGGTATATAGGTCATGCTGGTAATATTCGGATTTACACGAGTACCGAAACAGTAATTTTATTTAAGTAGGTACATATGTAGATATGGACAAAAAAAAGGTGTGGGCAAGAAAAATGTAGAAAATATATTCCATATACCAGATGAATGTGAAGACGAATAATTGGCAAAAGTGGCAGGGCATATTTTGGTTTATGTTGGGCCATAGATCCTTACTCTATCTGGGGCTCCTTCAGGAAGTTTATGAAAAAGTATTGTAAAAAAACCTTTAAATAAATTTAAAAAAATAATAAAAGTATCAGAAAAGCAACAAAACATTTCTTTTATATTGATAAAATTGTTATAATACAAATGTAAAGTGTTTTTGACCCAGTCGAACATCGAAACTTTGATGAAAATTCACTTTTTCACATACAAATCGCAGTACAAATTTCAGGTTGTCAGCAATGTCAGCTCAGTTTTGACCAACGAAAATGTACCAAAACGCCAGTGACTCGATGGTCCCGCGTCTGGTTTTTTCCTAAATATACTAGTTACTAAGATAAGTTGATTGAAAACTGTAGTTAAACTTCTACCACTGAGATGTCAACAGAAAAATCTGAAATTGGGAACGCACAAACTAACTCTACAATAAAATGTCAAAAATTATTATGTTTTGATATTTAAAAAATCAATTTATTAGAGAGAATCCAAAAACAAATATGTGATAATTAGTTTTTATCTATAAACTATCTAAAATACTGAAAACAAATTTAAATTTTATTACCTAATATTTTTACGGTTTTGCAGATTTAGGAAATCGTTTTTTGATTATTTATATTAATTGTGTATTGACTGTTTTTAGTCCGTCAGGTATTATCTTGCTTAGAGAACCTAAAACAATAGTTTTGCATTAAAAGCCTGGTTTTCTTTAGGTGGTCAGGTTTTTCGAAAATATCATCATGAACAATGTTTATTAAGTTAACAAATATTATGATATCGATTTACATTTACTGGCCTTATTTAAATATGTATCAACTATGTTTTTTAATTTTCTTATAAAAAGCCAAGCCAAGAATTTAAAATGTAACTTTAAGGAGGACAAATAGCGTTCTCCAGAGTAGCTGACAGCTGTGGAGGAAGGAGGGCATATTAGCCCAAAGGAGGACTATGCTCCCGGCTGGAGGACGGTTGGCAACCCTACTTGGTTATTAATTTGTGACTCTAGTATCCTTGTTTTTGTATAGACAAAGATACTATATATATTAAAACTAGAATGTCAAACGAAAGACTCGGCAAGTGGCGGGGCTCGTGCGGATGTTTAAGATAAAAAAATGTGCAGTTTGTACATGTGGTCTTATCCTTGTTTAATATTTATCAATAAATAAACAAGAGTCTTTGTAGAATTAATATTTAAAGAGACCAACACATGCCAACGTTGCCAGAACCGTTACTGATTTTCTAATATATATAGCATGATAAACAAGCAATGGTATGTCGATGCGCATGCAATAACATAATGTGTCGTCATCCGGGAAACAGATTTCGGCGATTTTAGTATGAAGTATGGATACGAGCATATTTATGATACATTATTTGAATACTGGAGATGCGGTAATCCACAAAAACTTAGAATTTTTATTAGATTTAACAAATAATCCATTAAAAATAGGCTTATTGTCTGGATGTATAAAATCCCACTTAACTCAACCAAGAATGTTTAATATGCACACGGGCTTGTAGTACAATAATTATAGATATTTATCTCATGTTTTAACAAAAGCTTATCCTACATGTAATTAAAAATACTTTGTTTAGAAAAATCTTTCAAATTAGTTATTTATCTCGATGTCTAACAAGTATACGGTACCGGTTATTTACGACTGTAACTTGAATACAATGATTTAAAAAAAAACGTTGAAATACATATGAACTATATTATAAGTACTGCAGTATTGAATACTGGATTAGTTATCTTTTTATTTTTTGTCGTGTAGCTTTTCGCACTAAATTTAGGTATACTGGGTGATATGGTAAAACTTATTACCTCTAAATTTGTTGTTTTTTAAATAAAATGAGGAATTATATAATATATATATAAAAACCATGAAATAGGTAATGAGGAACTTTTCGAAGAAAAGGTATGTATACAGGACGATATGATAAAACGTTTATCGGCTAAACTACGATATTTTTAATGAAATTGAGAAATAAATAGAGAGATGTGTTCGAACTACAATCCAATTTTCTAGAAGGTCGTCTGATGGTTTCATAGGTTTTTGACACACAGAGTAAAGATGTTTACAGATCAAAAAGCCCATCAAAGAAACATGTTTTATTTTCATATTTAAGAAATAAATTGTAACATCGATCTAATTACCTTCATAAATACATTTTAAATGTTAATTTTTTTTTATTGTAATTTTGTCATTTTTCTGGTTAGTTTTCTCTTACATTTATTAATACTGATTTTACTATTTAAATCCCTTAATAGAATATAAGTTCCTGTTTTACTGGAGCAAAAGTTTATTTTAGTTCCTTCATGTTGAATTCATACCATCCTTTTACTAGTTTATCTCTATATCACGATTAATGCTTACACAAAATTTGAAATTAATTTAATAAGTAGTTTTCTTAGGCTGTTTTTTAAAAAATATTTTATTAGGCAACCATCTTGGCTTTATACGAATATGTTATTAGTTATTCTTTATGTAACATTTGATTTTTATGCAAAATTTGAGGTAAATCAGATAATTAATTTCTTAGTAATAATTTTTTGGACATTACATAGTCCGTCATTTTGTTTCGCCATATTGGATTTTTAATAAAATGTCTCCAGTTCATCCTCATATGACCCTTAATTTTTGGCCAAAATTTGAAGTCAATTTACTAAGTTGTTTTTTAGGTACGCCGTAAACATACAGACCGACAAACGAACGGAATTAAGAAAGCACATTTTTTTGGCATTTAGAAACCCTAAAACGGAAAGATCCATAAAAACGTGGGAGGGTGATTAATCTAGGAGCAATCTGCGTCCAATGAAACAAAAATTGCAGAAGAATACTCTGAGACTACTACAAAGCAATGAATGGAAGACGATTTTAAAGTAAGCAATACTCTAAGGCCGGAAGCCGGAATAGTATAATGAACGTATCACTCACATGTTGTAACGTATAGTGGATGTTCTATACTTTTGTAGTTTTCTTGAATATTTTGGCATCGGACGATAACTTCAATTTTCAATTTCAGTCTATGTTTTTGGCACTGCACTTCGCAACTTGCCAGATTGCTCCCCGTCCGGGGCTTACCCGCTTTCTCCGGCGACCCTCGGAGCGAGATACACCTTATTCCGTTTTGGGGACGTTATCGGTGGGATATCCGGATGGCGAGCTCTGAGCTCCCGGTCACCCCGTGTATTTCAAAATCTTTAAATTTGTGTTTCTTTAAAAACTTTTTTAATGCATCTTGGCTTCCACTAGATGCCCCTTGAGAGTATTACTGATATCACGAGATGACCCTTTCTTTCAAGCTATCCCCTTACCCCTCCCACTCCCGCCACGTAGCGGCCGTTACGCTAATATTCTATGTAGAACTGCGGCAGACGAACGGGATAGAATGCAGGAACAACTAGGCCTCACACGTTCACAGCGTCTGCTCCCTTTCTAGCGGGGTCGTTAGTTTCCACCCTGAGCGGTTGAGTCTCCCGTTTCCCCCCGAAATAAAGCAGCATAACCGAACACGTGGCACCATTTATGTTAACAACACAGAGGTCGGCATTCGACGAGACGAACCGGAAGAGTCGGACGATAACTTACTATATAATGTGTATGTGCCAACTACTACCAACACATTACGGCTTAGCTTCAATGTTGCCAACTATTAGGACTATGGTTCACGCTAGATGTAACCTTGGAAAACCGCTAGAATCCGCTAATTGTTGTCAATTTTATATATATATATATATATATATATATATATATATATATATATATATATATATATATATATATATATATATATATATATATATATATATATATATATATATATATATATATATATATATATATATATATATATATATATATATATATATATATATATATATATATATATATATATATAAAACATTAAAATAAATAAATAATAAAAGTTCTGTTGTTCAAGAATAAGAACTCTGGCAACGTCGGCAACCAATGGTCGGTTTAAGGAATTGTATTTGAAAACAACGTCTGTCACTGCCTTAACTTTGGCATTTTTTGACATATTTATTCTTCAGATTCTCTCACTCTTTCTTTTTCTTGTTCTAGTTTCCGAATACAAATACAAGTGGAATTTAACATTTTTAAATAAATCATAAAGAATCTTTCATTTTTAGTGATCTCGAATCAGCTTCACAGTTCCGATAACTAATATAAGGTGCCAACTTGGTCAGAGCCTTGTGTAAATAGAAGCGCGGTAAAATAGAAATCAGAAAGACTGAATTGATTTATTATCTTGGATTTGCTGGTGTCATTTTATTATTAGATGATTAACGATTATGTTTGTGATTTAATTTATTATTATTAAGATATTGTTGAAATTCGCTTTCGTCGGGATTATTTAAATTTAAAACGACAGTTTGGTACAGTAAAAGTGATCTTATTATGTTTTCTGATTCTGAAAAAGAAAAATCACCTCAGAAACAGCTGAGTAGTGTTGATAATAGGTCGTGCACGAAACCTGTAACTCGAGTAAGTACCCCACAGATTATACTCAGTATTCATCTGTGCAGAATATGTCCACTAGTTTTGTTAAAAATATATGTTTAATAATGTATTACAAACTAAATAAAAAAAGAAATTGTGCCAAAGTAGACAATTTAAATAAATAATAAAATAAAGAATCATACCTTTCACACCAGTGTCAACATGATATGTAATATTGGAACATACTAATATTTGATAAGTAGTTAATTATGGATTTTAGAATTTTGATTGAAGAAAGCAAGCTGAATTAAAGAAGCTACATGAGGAAATTATCATATGGAAATAAAGGGGAAAGGACTTGTTAACTGGATATACAAATAATGTTCCTTATCAGGCCCCTTACTTAAGATTTTTTATTACTAAAATGTTGGTAGTTTTAGTTTCACACTTGTTTATTTTAAACGGGCTGGGCTTTCAATAATTATATAGATAGTACCAAGGATAGTACTTTTACAGGTCAAATAAAATACCTAATACCTAAGCAAATAAAATATTGTTAATAGATAAAACTTTTAAAATAATCTATAAGAATTGTTTTTGTTGAATTTTAGATTATAAAAACTTAAACAAGTTTTAATCTGTTAACCAAATAAACAATTAAGTTCTAGGTTCGTAGGTTTTTCAAGCATCGTAGGCCTTAGGCACATGACCTATTATCCTTAATGGATAAAATAGTAATGACTGGGAATGTCAAAAAGCATTGTAGGGTATTTTTTTGACAAATCCAGTGTTTCATTCATATTATTCTTACATTTCATAATAATGGCTTAATAAATACAAAATGTAGGTACTAAATAATTTACATTTTAATATGTTCCCTTTTTAAACTTACTCTCTAAAATGATGATTTGGACAAAATCAAGAAACAAAGTTATGTGCAGTGTTGTGTTGCCAAACTTACCTCATTTTCTGGAAATATATATCACAGGTTTAATTATGGTTTTATTGACAATTTTGTTAACCTAATGCTAAGAGACAGATCCACCTAACAATATAGGTTTTGTTAATAAAATCCTTATTTTAATGTAGATCCAAATTTGTAAAGGCTCACGAGCATAAATCTTGAAATAAATTGGATCGGAAGAAGAAGAATACCTAAAATAATTCTTATTGGTGATTATTGGTTAAAAAAAAGTGAGAAAAGTTAAGAGTTTTCACTTCTAATCTGCTCTATATACTATAAGTTATCATTTAAAATAAAAATAAATACAAGTGCGTGACATTGTTAATGACACAAGAACCCAGTTTATGGGCAAGTGGGGTAAGTGTAGACACAATGTCTACCCTTACCCCATGTTTATATATTTTTTTAGTAATACCTCAATTCCTTAACACGCAAGAATAAGCGATTTTGCAGTCTATATACTTAGCCTGTTAGCCCTCATGTCTATAAAGATATCAAACCTAGCACTACTTAAATTACATAAATACATATTTTTTAACAATCTTCAATTTGTCTACACTTACCCCATACCTGGGGTAAACGTAGGCAACGTGAATTTCAACTAGTATTTGATTGTAATTGTTACTGGGGCAACTGGAGACAAAACATAAAAGCTTCAAAAAAATACAGTAAAAAGTTTTAGATAATCTACGCAGAAGAAAAACTACAAATGACTGCATACTACAAAGGCGTTGGATTTCTGATTTCTAGTTCAGCCTTCCATCCAAATTTACTCCAAGGAACTTGGCACTCGCCGGTGATTCACCACCAGGTTTTAAAGAAAACTGCAAATATTTCATTTTTGCTATGTTTAAGCATAATTGATTGGCCGAGAACCAAGTCTCTGCCTTGCTCATAAAACCCTGTTGTTGTTCAGAATTGTTGGATAAAATTGTGGTGTCATCCACATACTGTATCAATACTGGGGCGCCTAAGTAATATGATTCATTAACATATAGTATGAAAAGTAGGGGACCTAAAATTGAACCTTGGGGTACCCCTGCAGTTACACAATGTGCGGACGATTTGTTTCCAGTGTATTGGACCAATTGATATCTGTTTTCTAAATAAGACACAACCAAGTGATAAGCCAAGCCCCTCACACCATAACACTGAAACTTCTCACAGAGTAAGGAATGGGAGACACAGTCGAACACCTTTGAGAGGTCGCAGAATGCTGCACTAGCCTCCTCCTCCCTCTCAAAGACGTCCACTACAGATGTGATAAGTTCCCTTATTGCCCAGCCCGTAGACATATTTTTGCGAAATCCAAACTGTGTTGGTGACAGTAGATTATTAAACTCGAGAAATTTAGTGAGACGGTTATTAATAGCCAATTCAAAGGGCTTAGATATCGCTGGAACTATTGATATAGGTCTATAGTTAACAGCTAAATGAGGATCACCAGCCTTATGTACTGGAATAACCTTGCTAGTCTTAAGTTTTTTCGGAAACTTGCCCGATTGGAAGCATTTATTAATTATAATTGAGAGTGGGGTCAACAAACCCTCTTGAATACTTTTTAGTAAGTTATTACTCATTCCATATACATCAAGAGCTGTACTATTTGACATAGAGTTAAATATATCTAAGTTCTTGTGCACTGGTTGGCAACAAATAGAAGGAGTTGCAAGACGAAAAAGAGGCTGAGGCAATATTAGTGGTGGGAAGAGACTCAACAACACTCTTCCACACATTTGAAAAGTAATCGTTAAAATTATCCGCATTAATTTCAGATTCACTGAATTTTAGGTTTATTTTTAGCATTTGAGATAAGATTGGTATGATATTTGCACTTCTGTTCCCTATTTTGAAACCATAATAGGATCTCAGCTTTTTGATGTCATCTTTAAGATTTAGACTAGTATAGGTTTTAGACATTTCAATTAGAAAATTAAGTCGATCTCTTATCTCTTTGAGTTCTGCATTAAACCATTTTTTCTTTTTATTCCTTGAATGTATTGTTTTAGTTCTTTCGGGAAAAAAGTTACCAATTAAATTCAAAATTATGTCAAAGAAAGTGTCAAACATTGTATCGGCGTCCATACTGTCTGAAAGAACCATCTGCCAATTTAAATTGCACAGACGTGAAATACACTGATTAATAGACGTCTCCGACAAAGGCCTATACATAACAATTTCTGTTTGGTTGTTCTCCCTAATTATTTGTGTATTGTTAAAGGGTATCCTTACTGAGAGACCCATATGATCAGATAAATCAGAACAGTCATCAATTGAAATTTTTATGTCACTATAATTAGTTATACAATTATCTATACAAGTTGAGCTAGTTTTAGTTATCCTAGTTGGTGAATTAAATAGAAATTCATAACCATATGACTGAATAATATCCATAAAGTCGTATTTAATTTGTGTTTCTGAGTTTAAGTTTATCAAATCAATTCAAATCAAAAATGTTGTTGAATGTATGTTGAAATCTCCAAATATAAAAACGTGTTTTTTAGTTGTACCCAACTTATCTAAAATTTTATTGTTTATGTCAAGGAATATATTGTGACCTCCTGATGGGGTATGATATATCGTAATTATAATAATTTCAAAGTGAAGAATTTCCACAGCACATACCTCAAACTCAAACTCAAAAAAGCTTTATTGTCTAAAATAAAAGCATCATTGACAGAGCTAAATAAAAAATAAAAAAGATAAAAGATATATTAGAACAGACATATACCTAACTGTCATCATGAGATTTTACAGAACAGTAGTCAATATAGTTCAATGATTTTGTTTGAAAACTCCATGTAACATAACACATAACTCCTCCCCCCTGACTATTCTGTCGACAAAAGTTGTTGGCTTGATAGAAGTTGTCAATTTTGGAGTATTTAATACTGTGCTCATGTAACCAGTGCTCGCAGAGGCAAACATCATTTTTTCTGTCAATTAGCAAATCTTTCAGATCATTAATTTTATTTTCAAGACTTCTTATATTTATAAAAAACATACTAAGTTCACTAGTAGTTTCATTACTGTTATGCTTATTTATAAAAACTTCTAATTTCTCTTTGTTTGGTTTCCAAAATAGTTAAATTTGTGGTTTTGTCACCATGCTGATTTGTTGATTTTTGCATCTTCTGCGATCTGTTTATATTATTATTGCTGTTTGTATTCGGGTCAGATTTCTTGACCTTATTTTAAGGTTCCAATGAACTGTGTTTTATTTGCTCATTTAGGGAACCAGTTTCTCATCAAATAATTTCTTTAGACTTTCAATCTGATTGATATAGCCATTGTTTAGCTCTTCCATCATCTTTGCAAAAGAATGCTCCATGCTAGCCTGTAGAGTGGTATGTTGGGTATCCAATATTGAGGAGAATGTTTTAACTTTGTTATGAACTATAGATATACAGTCTTTACATGCAAATAATAGAGTTCTTTGCTTACTATGTAAGTCGAGTAACATGGGCCTCTGATGTTAAAAGTTGTGAACAGTTGAGGCAGTGGGCATTGTTGCAAAAATCACAGGTTATTTTGTACTTTATTTCGACATCGACCATAGGTAACAAGAATTTTTTCCCATCCAGTTTTTGAAGGCCCGAATACACATTTGTCTAGGGGTTGCAGACCATGTGTTAAATGGCTAGGAAGCTTTATTAGAATTAAATTTGCACTGACTGCTCATTTACTACTCTTAAACTGATATGACTTTTATGTCCATCCATTATCAGTACTGCCTTTTTCTTTGACGTACATTGTTTACAAAAGGAATTAGCGTATTCGTCAGCCAAGAAAAAAATACTGGTTTTTCCATGTAACCATTTTTAGTAGTGGCATATGAAGTTCCTGGATATTCCAATTCGGAATTGGGTCATCTAGCTTGTACAGCCCCTTTGCTTTGAATATGATGAGAGGGGGTAATACTGAGCCAGATGTTGATGCGCAACAATGTACCGAAATATTTTCCTGACCGATACCTCCAACTCTTTGGAAGAAAACTTTCTGCCCCTTCAGAACAAGTGCCTTGACTCTGCTTGGATCAGTGCAGAAACCATTTCATCACAATTGAAAATCAGTTCAGCACAATTGGCAAGCTGTTCCCTTTCAATCATTTTGCTCAATTTTTTATAAAAATCAAAAACCACAAAAGGATTCGCAGCTTTGGCACGTTTTTGCCGCATTTGTTCAGGTCTCTTTAAACTCAAGCGACCTCTTCTACTCATAAACCCAAGGTACCAGTCTTCCCCAGGTCTATTATTTTTGAACAGAGTGCTAATATGGTTTGTATCCACATATTCCTTAACAATATCTAGCAACTCCTCTCTGTCAACAGGGTACCCCCACTCTGCACGGGCTAAAATACATTGTTCTAACTGGTCTTCGATTTCTTTTGAAAAGGCTGGTTTCCTACCACCACCAACTGTATCTAATGAAGTATTTCTTCCCTTAAGTCTTTGGTATATCACAGGTGGTAGTTATGTGGCATTTTCTAAAGGTGTAGTTCTAGGTCATTAATAATAATCTGAAACAAGGAAAAAATTTTCAACACTTACCGCAAACCCAGAACAAAGTGTCTAAATTTACCCCAAAACTTTTGAGAAATGGGGTAAAAGTAGACAGCCTGACTGATCCAGATCCAGAATGTTCTAATGTTTACAAAATTTCTATACATAAACCATTAAAAAACCCACATAATAACATACAAAAAAAAACACAGTATTCGAATAAACATTTTATTAAAAAACAGAAGCTAAAGTTATGCCTGAAAAGCATTATCGATTTTTATTTATAGTAATTTACATTGCACCTTAATTAAGTTATTAGACAATTTAAGGTAACAAAACTTATATCTAGGAATTAGGATTTAATACAAACTCTTAGATTCTCAATCTATAACTGCAAAATTATACCAACAAAAAATATACAGATTGTGTCTCCATTTACCCCAGTCTACACTTACCCCACTTGCCCCTATCTAAATTGTTTAGGATTTTAAGACAATATTAAGTCTAAAAAAAATTCCTATTTAGAGATGAAGAAAAAAAATGTTAGCAAAAGTTTGTTGATTTCTCAGTAGGAGTATTATTTCTGTTCAGTCTTTATATCTGTTTATCTTTTTGTTGGGTTTTTTTACTTATAAAGTTTATAATAGTCTATCCACTATCACTAAATTTAGATAAACTTAAATTAAAAATAAAACATTGTTTTTTTTTTATTTTATTCTGTGATTATTCATTTACAAGAAATTGTCTTTAACGTGTTTGAAGTGCATTAATGCTGCTTTAATATAAGTTGATTTAAAGTAATATTGACAATCTGAATTAAAAAATTATGAGATTGAGAGTTAAAAAATAACTGGCCATGTTAAAAAACTTTATTTGTAAGCCAGTACAAATTAAAAAACAAAAAAAAAATTGAACATCTAAACAACCTAATATGGAATATTGAAACACACTAATAATAATAATAAAATAAATTGAGAAAGGTAGAAACAGTTCTTAGTCTAAAAAAAATATAACAGGAAAGACTGGAGATGTTGTAAATCCTTTTTAATAATGAAAATATGGGCCATTCTTCAAAATCTTGTGTTTTTCCTCTAATTATTATGTTTAAATATATTTTCTCATGTACTTTCTTACAGCAACCTTTGAAATGCGAGTAAAGCAATTTTTTACTGGGCATTTTTGAATTCAAGGCTCTATCCATAATCTTTAAACATTTTGAAAAAACCATTTATCCACTCTTTTTTATGTTCTGAGTTACTTTTTGTGGCGAAATTTCCAATAATTTATTTGGGCTTAAAATAAACTCTGCCAAAAATCAGTCAGCCTTGGCAATTGATGAGGTTTTGAGTAAAAATGTAGGTACTTTTATAGAAATCAAAATTTTTTAATTTCAGTACAAAAATCATTCATCCCTTCTTCCAAATAGGAAGAACTTACTGATTTCCGTCTTCATTGATTTTTGTGGAGGAATTTGTATTTACATCATAATCATAACATAAAAATCAGCCATTATGATTTTTTTTTGTAATTTTGCTGCAAATTGTGACAAGGGTGCTGGACTTTAAGCCAGTTAAATTGAAAAATATGCCCTCAATTCAATTTTTAAACATATGGGAATTTCTTTGACTTGAGTTTCTAAGATAATAAAAAGGAGACGTCAGTGCTTGTTAGGTAGTAAACATACATGACAGACAAATACTAACATTTTTTCGATAAGTACGTACATATTTTTTATCTCAATGAAATATGTTTTAGTTGTAGACATTTCATTTTGATTCAGTAAGATGTTACTCTTTATTTTTAATTTATTTAAATTTTTCCTCTATTTTATTAAAACAAAGTATTTTATATGTATCTAAATTTAACTTTACAACTAGGATCAAATACCTATGTCGATATTCATTTAGTTACAAAAATAAAGATACAAAGTAACACTATGACATGAATAAATAAATTGAAATTGAAATTGACTAGTATGAAAGCTTTCATGGCTAGGGTCAATTAAGAAATTATGTTTCTTAGGTTTAGACCATGTCAGAATTGGAATTACTTCCCGACGTTTCGCTTGCGATTGTCTGGCATCTCCAGGGATTGTCACTGCACAAGATCATTCAGTATTTTGACTTAGAATGTAACACTATATGTAAAGTAAATCAATAATAATAAATTTTGTTTAAAGTTAAGACATACAAAATTAAAATAAATCAAAATTTCACATATTAAAATTATAACAGGGACATCACAACACTTTAAAACGTACTATGTAAAATTATTGAAATTTAAAGATTCATAAAGTGGGCTTCTTGCCAGCAAATGATGAACCCTACTCTTGATTTTTTTTATATCACCATATTTTTTTCTCCTGTGGGAGATTGTTGAAAAATTTTACAGCCCAATAATTAGGACCGTCTCACGTTCCCACTAGTCGTCTGAATGATACTGAGAGATCATCCCTCGATCGAGTGGCATAGGGAAGTCTGTTGGCATTGGTCAGATACTGATGAAGATTTTTCTTTATATTTTTCAAAAATAAAAGGTTTCCTGTAGTCTTCAATGTATCTTACTCTACCCAAAGTCCTAATTACCCTTTTCTAGAGTGAATACGCAACAGCAATGAGCCCACACCACCCAAAGATTTCACTTTTCATCCTCCTAGCAACCGACTCAATGTGTGCAATCCCATTTAAACTCTGTGTCAAAGTGAACACCAAGAAAACTGACCACCCCCTGAGAAAATTCAAATTCTAAATAAGCTTTATTGTCAGAAGAAGATACAATTCTCTTAGACAAAACATTAAATCTAATAAATACTATAATATGTTTTAAAATGTAATGCAATAAAGTCAACAAAAAAATTTATAAATGCCAAAGGCCCAACAAAACGTGGCTAGTGGTCAACAGCATCATAAGCATGATGTAAAAAAAAAAGATTCATAATTGCAAAAGGTTACTAAATACCTATAAAAATAAACTAAATAAAAATAGAAATATAAAAGCAGTACAATAAGGTGCTTGTTAAAATAAGTTATAGGTCAATACATTAAAATGGTCAGAATAAAGTCAAAGTCAAAGTCAAAATCACTTTAATCAAAAAATTACATAGTACAATAAATGGAATACATAATTGAATGATGTGGCGTCAATAATAAAATAGTTGTTTAAAAAAAAAAGAAAACAGACTAACTATACAAAATACAAATTAATTAATACATAGGTAAATCAAATGCATATTACAACATTTTTTAATAAATACATATACATACATATAGACACATACCTATCCTAAAAATTCATTTATTGAATATGGTTCCACTTCCACAATCAGTTTAAATATACAATTTTTAAATGATCTAAAGTTTGTTTCCAACTTAATGTGGTTTGGTAACCTATTAAAAAATTTTATGCACGCATATGCAGTGCCCCTTTCAGTCGCACTGAGTCTGTGAATTGGGAAATTGAGACCTATATTCCTAGTATTGAATTGATGTTGTGTTTCAAGATCAGAAAATTTATACCTGTTTTTATGAAAGAAGATCAAGCATTCATATATATATAGTCCTGGAACTGTTAGTATATTAAGCGCCTTAAATCTTCCCCTACAAGTCTCCCTACACTTAAGACCCAGAACAATACGTATTGCTCTTTTCTGTACAATAAAAGTACGCTCTGCATCGGAGCTCCCTCCCCAAAATATGACTCCAAATCTAAGCAAAGAATGAACATTTGCAAAATATACAGTTCTTAGGGTATTTGCATCAAGGTATTTAGACATTACTCTTAGGGAGTAGCAGGCACAATTTAGTTTCTTGCAAATATTTGAAACCTGTTCGACCCAATCCAAGTTTTGATCTATAACTATGCCTAAGAATTTTGTACTCTCGGCTAGAGTCACCCTGTCATCATCGAGTTCCGCGTCCTGTGGAAAGTCACCATTCCTCTGTTTGGTTCTGAAACATACAAAGTTTGTTTTTTGGGCATTGAGGTGTAATCTGTTCTTTATAAACCATTTTTGTGCAATTGTAAGACGATCGGTAGCAATATTAAATAATTAATAAAAAACAGTAGCACTATTGAAAAATCAACAAACAAATTTACAAAAAATACATATACATATATTAAAAATTCAGTCAAAAAGTCATAATAGACTCATAAATATAAATACATGTTAAAGAAAGTTACAAACTAAAACAAAAAATGGAAAATATATAACTATCACAGGATCAGGCTAGAACTCCTCATCAAAGAATTCACCCAAATTATAATATGGCTTAGATAAGAGAAATTTCTTGAGTCTTTGCTTAAATCGCTTTTTGTTGGCAATCTCTCTCTCAACTTATTAGGTAGGTGATTAAAAATCTTTATGCTTTCATAAATGAGCGAATTCTTTGTAAGTGTCGTTCTCGGAATCGGAAGGGGAACATCATTATTCCGTATATTGTATGCTCTATGGTTCACGTTTCGATTTTTATATTTTTTGTGAACAAGAACACAGCTTTCGAGGATAAAAATCGAGCAAAGCGTGAAGATTTTTTCTTTAATAAAAAGCGGTTGATAGTGTTCTCTCATACCCATCTTGCAAACGTAGCGCAAGGCCCTCTTTTTCAAAACAAACACAGACGATAGTAGCTGTTGACTACTGTATACCAAAAAGGCAGTTCCGTAACGAATGTGGGACTCTATCAGTGCAAAATAGGCAGTGTGGGCTACAGACGGACATTATTCATTAGAAACAGATTATATGGCATAGCAGCCAGAGGCTAATTTTTTATTCAACAGTGATATGGTTCACGAATTTTAAATCCTTATCAATATGGAGACCTAGGAGTTTGGCTATTCTGAACTAGATGTTAGAATATTGGACTTCTCAGCATGGAATGTTAAAAAGTTTGAGTTGCACCATTCTTTTACCCTAATAAAAATCGCGACCTATTGTGTCCATTAAAACGCCCTTGTCTCTTCCCCTCCAGAGCAAAGTGGTGTCGTCTGCAAATATTGTGAAGCTTCCCTGAATGCTCAGACTACCCAAGTCATTTAAATATCACAATAAAAATGCAGAACCAAAACTCGACCCTCTAAGGTGCCTTCCTGACCCTGCACTCAAGCTCCAGTTATCAAAGTCAAAGATCAATTTATTGTATAAAGAGTAAACTCTTGTAAACAGCTTCCATAAACTTATAAAATCATACAAACTAAGATAGCTTAAACTAAGCATACTAATATAATAATAAATTGGACAATCATAAGTGGTTGTCATAAAATTCCTGCAAACTGTAAATGATTTTTGTATTTTAATTCGTTTAAAAGAACTTCTAAATAATTTAATGCTTGCTATTTGTTTTATACCCAGTGAAGGGTCATTATATATCTTAAGCCCCCCAAAGAAAAATGACCTTTTGATAAGTGCTGACTTAGGAACAGGTAAGGATATACTATAAGAGTTCATTGTTTCATGCTGGTGATCTATTAATATTCTCCTAAATTGTTTGTGAATAAGGGATGCAGCTTCCAGTATCAATAAGCAAGGCAAGGTAAGGATTTTTTGTTTGTAAAACAAAGGACTTCAATGATCTCTAAACTTGGCCTGACATATATGGCGAATCGAAGTTGAGCGAAGCATTTAAGCTTGTCATCTATACAGACACCCAAGAACTTAGTACAATTTTTGCTAGTAATATGTATGTGTGTCTCATCTATGTCAAATTTGAAAGTTATTATATTAGTCTTGTAATATTGAAAATTAGCTTCACACCAATGCTGAATCCTCCGAATGTCAGCAGACACAATGCCCATTAAACTATCTACTTCTTTACCTACTCAAAAAACTGCAGTGACATCCACAAACTGACCTGATATGTCAATAGTAGCTATATCATAATTTATAGGAGAAACAATAAGGGGCCCAATACTGAGCCATGGGGGATGCCTTGCTTAATATTCATCATCTTAGACAGCCCATCCCAACTCCTCACTAGTTGTTTCCCCGCATTTTAAATAGGATGTAAACCACTCAAGCAGCATTCCCTTAAAGCCATAAAAAGACAGTTGCTCAACAGAGTCACATGACTTACACAATGAAACGCCTTTGAAAAGTCGCAGATGACTGCTGCACTAAGGTCGCCCTCATTGAGCCCCAGATATAGGCGCTCCAAGAAATGAAACACAGTATCAATGGTATTTTTATTATTTTGAAACCCAAATTGTGACTGTTATAACACATTGATGATTGAGGAAGCTTGGCATTTTCTCCTTTAAAAGTTTTTTAACTATCTTGGATAGAGTTGGCAGAAGAATCCCCAGATTGAAATGACAGGGTAGTGTCATGAGCAAACAACACATAGTGTTCCCCAAACCAACCGTTGACAGATTGTTGATGTAGAGAAGGAACAATAAAGGTCCCAACACTGACCTTTCTGGAACACCATCAATTGCCTGTTAAGTCCTGTTTGATAGGAAGCAAGCAGCTTTATGCTTTCCAAACTAAAGTTGTAATATGTGAGCTTTTTGAGCAGCAGAATATGGGAGCTGCTGTCAAATGCCTTGATCAAGTCACAAAAATGATAAGTGTGTGTTTCTTGTCCTCAGAGCCATCCATAATGTGAGGCAAGATCCTGAAGTGTAGTAGATGTGCATTATCCCTTCCAGAACCCAAACTGTTGCATATTGAGTACCGATTGTCACTCTAAATAGGATGCCACTCTAATAGACAAGCAATTTTCCATGATCTTTAAGAAAATGGGCACCAGGGATATTGGTTTATAATTTGCAGGTTCAGATTTGTTACTCTTTTTATAGAATGACTATTGCAGGTTTGAGACAGTCTGGAAAAATATTGTGGCCAATACATAAGTTTGTTATTTTAGTGAAAGGTGTTACTATTAGTTCACAGATGGTTTTAATTATTCATTTAAACTGAATTTATCACTAGAATTTTTGTTTTTTTAATTTTTGATGACATCTGTTAGCTCCACAATTGTAACAGGGACAAAATGGAAACTTTGTTCGATCTGAAACCCCACCGCAGTGTAATTACTGCTCTGAAATAAGACAATGGTAACATTAATTTTTAATTATTTAGGAAATAGGAGAACCCTAATATAAACAGCACCTAACTTAAGCTATAACAATAATAAAATAATCACTACAAAAAAAATTAAAGCACTAATTACAATTTACACATAACTTACTAGATCTTATAAATTAAAATTACATTAATCAGACAAGCATTTAAATATTCTGGATATGCTTGAGCAGCCTCCTCTTGTATTCCACTGTACTATTGTGGAATAATGATTTCATGGATCTTCTTAAATTGGTTCGATTATGATCAATCGATTTAGGCAATTGTGCTCTAAGTGAATGGGTGTATATCTGTTGTATTTTAATATTATTCTCATACCACGGTTATATGGGATGATTTTAAACTTATTTTGTTGAGTAAGAGATCAACAATTACGTATGCACGCGTTGCCTATGGGTCTTCCAACACAGCGAAGAGGAAATTTCCAAATTTTAAAGGATTCTAAAAGATATTCTGCTCTAAAGAGTGTGAAAAAGCAAAGCAGTGAGGGTGTTTATCAAAAACCACATTATGAGAATCGACAAACGTCAACAGAAACTTAAAGCAAAGGATTCATTCTAGAATGCAAGAACGTTAATCTCAAGACTTCCAAAGTGATGTTTGTGAGATACAACGAAATTATGAGGTCAAAATGACTGAACAAGCTCAATATATCTCGGCACTTGAGAAGATATTAGGAGTTATATAAATAAAGGACAATTGAACTTAAAGCTAACAGACTCAAAAGAGATATACTCGAATATGTTAAGATCAAACAAAATATGATTACATTGATGGAGACCCTCATTGAAGTAAACAGACTGTATCTACAGGACGTTGATGATTTGAAGAGTGAAATTATGCTTTTAAAAATGAATAGTAATTGCCCTAATGAGGGGCCACTAACTACCATGAATGTGATTATTCAGTGCATATTGCAACGGGACGTCATGTTGGGAGCCGAAGAGAATGTACAAAATGGTTCTGAAGTAGACCCTGGGGATCCTTCCTCCTTTATTAATAATAATAGTAATATTTAATTATATTAAAGTGTTACTGAGATTTTAGTAGCTTAAACAAAGGACTACTTCACTAGTAACTATGTAATAGTTTATGCAGTTTCAATTGATTTTTGTAGGGAAAAAATGCCTCCTTTTAACACTGTCTTCACTGTGATTAGAAACTGTTCTTATACTAACTTAGTGTTTTTATTGTACCATATTTGGTTAATTTCCATGTTAATAGTAGTTTTAGGATAACAGGGTCTCCCAGAATTGTATTTCCTTTGTTGATGCTAATTCAAAAAAAAAAAGGAAATAAGTTAAATAAAAGTAGTTTGTGCATTGAATTGGTTCAGGTGATTAACTTGGGCATTAACAAGGTTAGCATTAAGAATACTATTTTTATAGAAGCTCACTCTGATGTCAGAACCTGAAGATGATATTTCCGACTCTAACTTGTTAATACAGGTCGATGATGGGGATAAAAATAAATTTGTTAGTTTTTTAGGTGTTGCGGGACCCTGTACAGTGGGGAAATCGTCACATTAGTATAATTTAACATAACGAGTCTGAGAAATAAAATCTTAGAACTAGAAATATTTTAAGTGAATATCAGCCAATGATTTTGTGTTTGAACTAACAGTGGCTTGTAAATAATAAGATTACAAACTTTAATCTGGAGTAATATAATTTAGTAACATACACATGTGATGCACAAATCAGGGTTGGAGGCACCGTCATATTCGTTAGGGAGACGGTAACATGTAAGGAATTATTAACAAATGTAAAACCAGTTGACAAACATTATGAGTTTTGTTGTATAGAAACTATCATAAGTAATGTGAATTATGTAATTGTTTTCTTGTATAGAGCACCAAGTGGTGACATAAATATCTTCTTGGAATTATTAAATCTGCTTATGTCTGAAATTTTTTGCATAAATAGGAAGACTGTCATTTGCGGTGACTTTAATGTCAGGTTTGACTTACAGAACATTGGTGCAATGGATATCACTTAACTATTACTTTATTTTAATCTTAAACTGTATGTAAGGGGCGTGACTAGGGTCTCTTGTGACACAGCCTCTCAGTTGCATAACACTTTTTCAAATATTAATAAGAATGACACCTTAGGTAGGATTCTGAATACCAACATTTCTGATCACTATACTCTTTTAATTAATAGGCCCCCATGATGATCCCATTTGGATTGTAATGGTTCTAAGAAATTCTATAAAAAGAGGTCATTTAATAGGGAGACTACTCATGAATTTAAGAGCTACCTAGGAGCTGAGGATTGGTTAGAGATCTACCATAGGGCAGATACAAACGAACAATATGAAGCATTTTATAATATATTTAAACACTACTTTGACATGTACTTTCCTCTAAGAATTGTTAGGTTTGGGGATTCAGTTAAGGGCTACTGCTGAGATAAAGGAATGGGGGCAAAGACTCAGTCATATGTACTCACTTTATAAACAAACCAATAATTCTGATTTGATAATGAATTACAAAAGTGAAAGAAAATCTTACATAGAATATATCAGGGAGAAAAAAGGTAATAATGATAATATAGCACAGTAAACGAAACTAAACTATGGAACAGGAAGGAATTCTGAAACTGTTGCTAACTTGTTTGCTTTCCACTTTGATGCGGTTGTCGGCAATGGTGTTGGTGGCACTGGGCAAGACATGTCTACTCTAACGATTATGTCGTTTTTCTTCTACTTGGAACCCACTACCCCAGAGGAAATACGGCGTATAACAGCCTTAATTTCTTTCAAATTGTTATCGCAGACTTTGGCGTGCTTCCCCTTAGCTATCATAATTAATTATTTCCAAACCTTCTTAAGATGGCCAAAGTAGTTTCCATCTACAAAAAAGGAGGTAAGCTGGACATAAAGAACTATCGACCAGTAGTGCTGCTGCCCATTTTTTTTAAAGTATTTGAAAGGGTGATATATTTAAAATTGCTGAACTATTTTCTAATGTTTGATTTATTCTATGCGAGCCAACATGGCTTTTTACTGTATTAGGGTGAAAAGGTGTCAGTAATTGACTTTGATTTTAGTAGAACATTCGATCTTATTGATCACAAGCTGTTGTTGTATAAGCTAGAATGCCTTGGGGTTATTAATAAATTGCATAGGTCATATTTAACAGATAGATCTTTTAAAATATCCATTACTTCGTCAACTGATGGGATGCATTTCCTACCTACCTCAGTTAGAATAAACAAATGGGGTCCCACAGGAATCAATCCTTGGACCCATTTTATTTGTCATATTCTCAGATGACATGTACATAAAGATGAACATAAGTTCCCTGGTTCAATTCGTGGACTACACATCAAGCATTTTGTCTGCCCCTGAAATTACTTCCCTATCCCCAAAGCTTCAAACATTGCTCAGACACTGTGTGATTGGTTTCAAAACAATAACCTCATTGTGAATACCTCCAAAACATCAGTAATTTCATTCAGGCACAGCGTCATCACTGAATCTCTGTATGTGACAATACAACATTAGAGTCTTTGATAGATGAACTCAGCAAAATTTCTGAATATTTTGTTGGATGAGGATCTGAGTTGATCAGATGAGGTAAATTCTGTTTAGTAAAAACTAAATGTGGCCTGCTATGTAATTTGATACTTAACAAACAATGTAAATGTGAACAGTTTATGCATTTTTTACTTTGCCTGTGTTCAGTCAGTTATTTTCTACAGTGTTGATGTTCTGGTATATATCTGTGAACCATTCATTTAGAGCATTTATAACACCAAAAAGAATCATAAGGGCAATTATGGGAATGCAATATCATCTAAGTTGCAGAGGAGTTTTTAAAAAACTCAAAATCTTAACATTCACCTGTTGGTATATTTACAATTGTGCGGTATTTACTAAAAATAAGAGTTATTTGCCACAAACAGCTTCTATTTTAACAAGTTAAACACTAGAGGAAGGAATTATCTTAGTGTGCCATCACATCATTGTTTGATAAGGTAACTTTAATGTCTTGGATTAGGGTGTATAATGCATTACCAGTAGAATTAGAAGAATTAGGAAAATTCAAGGCAATATTAAGTCAGCTCTAAAAAAATTATTACTAGAAAAAGAATTTTATTTGCTTCATGACTTTTATGTAGATTACTTAATATAATTTGTAATAGGTTATAAGTTCTGACTGGTTTGTTTTTAGTGTAATTTATACTTTATTTTAACATAAATTTGACGTCCATGTTAGAATAATATATGACAAATGAATATATTACCTGCAGACATCTATGTGAATTCTGGTTCAACAAACCCAAAAGACTAGCGCAGTAATCAAAATGAGGATGTATTATTGTCTTAAACACTGTTGTTTATACAGTATTTGTTACAAGTCATTCGGTGTTGTATCAGATATTTCTTTTTTTGATAAAGTACATTTACTGTGGGAAATTGTACATTTCATTAAGAAAATGCAGATGCACACATTTCTCATAATTGAACATTAAACCAAGAAAACAATTTTTTTTTAATCCCCCATTCTGCAAGAGATATACGCTAAGGTTTCCTTCATTTAAAAAATCCTGAGATATGTCCTCAGCTAAGCAGTAGAATTTAAACTGTCCCTCCTCGGTAAAGCGGCTAATTTTTTTTTTATTTTTTTTAGTCAAAGTCAAAGTAAAAAAATAGCTTTATTGTCATAATATAGAACTATTGTAAACAAAGCCATATACTTATATTTAATATACAAATTATTACAAAAAGATATACACATATATAACAGTAACAAGCTGCTAATATTTCAATAATAAGAATTTAGAAACAACAAACACCAATGACAAACAACCTTCGATGTTGTAATGATCAGACAAACAAATATCAGAAACCTGTACTCTGTGATGCATAGTACTTCAAAGTCCTTGTTAGAATACTTATTTTTTATTGCCTTTAAGTCATGGTAATAAATTTTACTCTTTTCTGTTGCCCTTTTCTGCTACTTACTAGCTTATCAAAAATGAAGAAGTATCATATTACGGTCCTCGGCCCCCCATAAGAGCAAGATATCATAAATTGTAGGATTGCTACCAAATCATATTTAGTATGAACTGTTCATATATCAAATGTTCTGTATATACTGAGTTGTATACTGAATACAGTATGTACGAATAATTAATATTCTGAAATTTGGTTCTGTGCTATCTTAAAAAAAAATACAGAATCAATCTACTTTAATGATATATGTAATAGAAAAATTAAATGAATTAATTATTCCAGTCAGTATTTATTGATTTCAGTGGCAGTAAGAAACGGATATATACTACTACCATTTTCAAGGGGTTGGGCTATTCTAACCAAGATCTGTCAATGGATATATATATACTTACTTTGCTAGGTTTGTGAATACATCCAAAATATATTTTAATGTAGTATTCAAGATTTAATTCTTGATCTATATTTTTCTTTGCAATAGAATTGGTAGATTTCATAAGTTTTAATTAATTCAGTTCAGAGTTTTCTTGTGATTGTTCTGATTTTTGATATATACAAAATTTTCATTGTAATCTTTTAGGTCGAGGCAGAAACATAATAAGCACTGGCGTTTTTGTGTCCGTGATGGATTAAAAAAACAAAAATATGTGGTTTTGCTCTGGTCATACCTTATTCATTCAAATATTGCAGTTACACAGATTTCAATATGAGTTACTTCATAAAATGGAAATGGGTTGGATAGAAAATCTACAAAAAAAAATTCAAATTTGTTATAGTTTTTTCAAAATTCAAATATTTATTCAAATTACTGATTACAAAATAAACTTAGATACGTCAACAAATCTGGAAATATGTGCTATCTTACAAATATATTAAAAATAAACATATTTAAAATTAAAATTTTACAATAAAAGGTGCTATGCAAGTCAATGATAAGACACAACACTACAAGAAAAGCTGTTCCAATAAAATGATTAATACTAAAGGTAAATTACAAGTCAGGAATGGAAAAAGAATATTTTATATCATATTTTTTACAAATTACTGTCTAGAAATTCTCGCTTGCTCATGATGTTCCAGCAGTGGACCATAGTTGTTTACAGATAATCATGATCTCTCTAATCTTAAGTATACTAATATAATATCATGTCTGGTTGGGTATTGGTGAGAATAGGTATAGTAAGAATATTTAAGTTACTAAAAGCATGTCTTATGTCAACTGTATATACCAGACATGCCACAATGTATACTCTGGAGTGCAAAAATCTGAGTGACATGAGTCGAGTGACCCTATCCTAGTAATTCATATACATCAATTGACTGAAAAAGAGCATAGTGTCTATGTTTTCATCCATCTCTTAGAGATGCATCCTCCGCAAATAGCAATATTTTAGTATTTGGTAATGCTTTATTTATATCATTTATATAAATGAGAAATAAAAGAGGTCCAAAATTGATCCCTGGGTTACCCCATTTTTCCTCCTTACTCAAACGACCATTATACATAGTTCTTTGTGTTCTAGTTGTCAAGTAGCTACCTATCAAGTTTACCCTTTCTTATTATATGCCATAATATGATATAGAAAAATACACAAAATAACGATCTAAGGGTTGATTATTCTAATCTAACTTAATAAACAATGTTGTGACTAACTTACAGGAATAAGAAATGAAAAACTTATCACATAGGGTAAATCACAAAGGACAAGAAATGGTCCACAGTAACAAATATATCACCAAAACGTTATATAAACTAGGTATATCAAAAATAAAGGTAAAATAGAAATATGTAACTGTACCACTACAAAAGGTATTAAACATATAATATATAAGTGGCAAATTTAGTAATTTTGAATTTTTTTGGTTCATTGCAGGTTCTCACATGATCAAGAATATATTTAATTAGGAAACCATTGAGACGATGAATATTGGAGTTATCCATTTCAATTTAATTAAATATTTTATCAGTTTCAAAAGAGTAACCACTCATTTTTAGGTTGTTCTGAAATTGAATTTTTTATCTTGTTCATTTCTATTTGACCTTAAGTGTTCGTTTATTTTTATTTGAAAAAATCTTTTCATTTGACCCACATATTCCACTGGGCAGGCACCACAGGCTAGTAGGAAGACTACTTTTATAGATATTAGACATTTTATCTTAAAGGCAAGAATAAATATTAGCAATGTTGTGGACTGATCTGTAACAAACAAAAATATTATCTTCCAAGGATTTTTAGTTTTAATGACATTTTTCCTAAAAATGGAATGGTAAGGAAACGTTTACTTAAGAGACTTTCATGACAGAGAAACCTAGTATAAGAATTTTCAGTCAAAACTTTTCTGTTTCTTTTTAAAAACATTATTTATAATATGAAAGGGAAAACCGTTATTTAGTGCCATTTCGAAAATAATATTTATTTATAACTGGAAATTTTCAGTGGAAAAAAGTATTAAGCGTGGCAAATTTGTGGGATATATGATGACAGGAGTCCCAAGGGATAATGTGATTTACATATAATATATACATTTGCAATGTATGTTTACTACCTTTTGTAGTCATATGACTACATATTTCTATCTTACCTTTGATGAAGAATATTATTCTTTAAAAACGCATATTAATAATTTCATTTAACTAGTTTATATAACGTTTGGGTGATAGATTTGTTAATGTGGAGCGTTTTTTGTACTTTGTGGTTAACCCTATGTGATAAGTTTTTCATTTCTTAGTCCTGTAAATTATTCACAACAGTGTTTATTAAAGTAGGTTAGAATAAGCAACCCTTAGAATGTTATCCTAATCCCTATTTTACTTACAGACCATATACTTCCTGATGATGACCTTGCATATGGGGCGAGACTCGTAGGAATTTTTTAAAGGTAATAAAGAAAAGGTTGATATTACTTTTAGTACTTTTCTTACTAATATCTCATAGGAAACACAGTCAAAAGCCTTCGAGAGGTCACAGTATTCAATACTCAATACTTTTATTCATGTTAAATACATATATGTTTACACTCGTCAGTAAAATAGTTAATTATGAAATTTAGGATTATAAAGTAAGTAACCTACAATTGGACAGTGATAACTAGTCAAACATGCACCTATCCTACTGCCTACTGCTGCTATAATATATAAAATATTACAAATACACACCATATTACAACAAACAACAAAGTTAAAATCTAGAGTTTGTCACTAAAATTATAAAAAGCATTTACTATTAAAAAGTTCATAATATATTTTTTAAAAGAATTTAAGGAGAGGTCTCTAATTTCTAGTGGCAGAATATTAAAAAAACGGAATGGTTCAATACCCGGGTCATCCCGACACCTTCCCAACCTCCAGTAGGCAGGCACTATATTGCGTCCTCAACGGGTGCGGTATTCATGGATGTCTCTGAGTTGCAAACATTTCCTCATTTTGTTTGATGTAGAGCAGATTTTCCAGTATGTAGAGAGAGGGCAGAGTAACTATTCCCAGATGTACAAAGACAGGCCTGCAATCATCCCTATAGCCAACACCCGCCATAAATCTCAGTGCCCTTCGCTGTAGACCAAAAAGCTTATGGTTCTCAGCAGAGTGTCCCCAGGCAAGTATTGCATAGGACAAATGACTATGGAATATTGCAAAGTACACAGTTCTCAAAAACCTTAGTCGAAAACACAAGTTATAAGGTTCCAGATAACAAAAAGACTCTGGCTCAGCTTACTTTCTATACCATCCACATGTGCACCCAAATGGATTCTGGGATCGATGATGACGCCGAAAAAATTTGGCAGTTTCCCCATCAACTTTGGCAGTCCCAAGATCTCGCATTGACAAAACAACTTCTTTAGTCTTTCTTTATTTAAAAAAAGTTTATTGGAGCAAAACCACCTTTCGGCTCTAAGTTGGGCTTCCAATGAGCCATTCCATGATTCTAGAAGGGTATTGGCAGTGAAGGAAACTGGTTTCATCAGCAAAGAGTGTGTAAGCCACTTGATCATCATTTGCTGGCAAGTCATTTATGTAAATCAAGAAAAGTATTGGACCCAAAATTAAGCCTTGTGGGACACCAATATTTAGTACACTCCGCTGATGTCACCCCAGACTCCCTCACCGCCTGACACCTGTCTTCCAAGAAGATTTGTTAGTGCTGTTGGGCGAAAAGTTGTAGGTAACCTTTACATACTACCTCCCTTCTATGCTCTCCAGCAGATCCAGAACAGTGGGTGGTTGATTTGCCTACTCGGAAACCATACTGGCACTTTGAAAACAGATTGGCCCCAAAATATTTAATTAATTGATCTTAAATTATCTGTTCAAATATTTTAGTCAAATCAGGCACCAACGATATGGGTCATTAGTTGTTTGTGTTGTCTTTCAATTTTTTTTTTATTAATTGTAATTACTTTGAACACCTTAAAACCATTGGAAAAGCAGCTTGATCTTATACACGAGTTAAGTAATTTTGATATAAAGGGATAATAACATCTTTTAAGGCTTTAACCATAGGAACATTAAGAGCATTTATAGCATCTTTAACTAGGAGCAAAGTAACCGTGATGAAATTCAAATTTTGTTCACCATGAACATCCCCACCCAAGTGTTCACCATGATCATCCTCACCTCATGTGCTACACTTGTATCAGCAATAGCAGACATTTGCAAAAAACTTATTAAAATTCTCTGCAGACAAAATCTGCTCTATTGTCTACTTACTCCTCTCAAAAAGTTCACAAAGCATTGTGTAAAGTTCCCTATGTAATTTCTGATTGAATAGGCATTCTTTTTCGCACTTATTATATTTTGTTTGAAGTTTTTTTTCAGCAATATTATAAAGTTACTGCAGACCTGCTGAAGGCTTGATTGCATTTTCTAATTAGGCACTCTATCGATCTGTCATTACACAGGAGTATATGGGACTTTTGTTATTTATTTTTATTTTTTTACCTTAAAATGCTTTCTTTTTGTTGTATCGCAAATTGTGGAAGTAGAGGTATAAGAGACAATGTTACTTTTATTTTTAAGTTTCAAAATTTTCGATTTTAGATATGAAAAACAATTGAATGAAAATATTAATTATTTATTAAAAAACTAATTAATAATAATCAAGCTAATTAACAATTATTATGATTTTAAATCGAGACTGATCAAAGATATGTTAGAAAAAGTTATATTACATTTTGTATCTTTACATGTTTCAATGCTGTATTATTTTTTTATGTTTTAGCACTATTAAAGGGTCTTGAATAATTGGCAATTTGTATGTACCATCTTGAAAGAGATTGTTTAAACAATTTTTACCTTTATGCACTCGGTAATTGTTTTTTTCTCTCAGCAAAACCTATGACCGAATGAAGAAAGATCTTGTTATGCATTCAGAACGGAAGTTCTTACAGTTATTAAATTATGAAGGGTGGAAATTCCAGACTCATGTTTACAAGTATGATAAAGGCATCGACTTTCTTTTCAAAATTTGAGTTTCTCAATTACCTCTCAAAAAAATATCACGGGCGGAAAATGTAACTATTTTTTTTAGGGGCTCGATGGTATAATCCTGTCCTAGAGAGCAAGTATATAATTAAATTTAAGTAAGTTTAAGTTTAGTGAAGGGTAAAGGTTTCATTATGTTGAAAAAAATTGAGTTCCTCTACACTCATCATCAGGTTTATTATAAAAACATAACTTTTTATTCTTATTATATTCACTCTGAAAGTCTTATATATTTTTTTCATTCTGGCATGCATAAATAAAGACATGTTTGTTTTATTATTATATATGTTTTATTTAAAAAAAATATATATGTGCTGGGTGCAGTACAAAATATTAAACACACAGATTGAATTAGTTTAACTTGGATATAGTTAATTTAAAATGAACAACTAGGTAACTAATAATGCCCATATTTGTCACTGAGGGGAAAGTCATTTGGATCTACACTAACAAAAGGATCTAATTTTTAATCATAAAAATAATTTGTTTGCACCGCCCGGCGATTTCGGCGTTCTCAATTCGAAGGTTCAAAAAGTATTCACTTGTCATAACTAAGTTTAAAGCAAACACACATTTATAAAAAAATGGTCCTGTACAAAAAATGCACTTAATGTATAAAAATACTTCAAATTTGCTTTTAAATTATCACAGACTGATATGGACGAAAACAATGTTTGTCATACCCCAGCTATATTGACAGCAGTCAGCTGTTTTGTTGGCATGTTTTTTCCAGAAATAAAAATTATTTTTAGGGTTAGTTTAGAAGTTCCAATTAATATTTATAGGTGGTACTTGAATAAGTGTACTTATGCTGTTGTAATTGTTTCTGGCTAGTAATGACAAAGCTAAAATTATTTTATTTATAAAAACATCTTTACAGCTCATTTTCTGCTGCAGATTGTACAAATAGTATTAAAAAGGGCTATTTGCATCGAAGCAAAAGAGAATCGCTTATTCTGTAATTGGAAATGTCCAAATTTAAAGATGAATGGTATTATTTAATATAAAACAAACATCGTAATATTGTCTTCTGTTTTTAAGTTATTGTACATTTAAATAGGATAGCCTTTCATGAAATGATTAATTGATCTCATTTCTACTAAACTTATACTTTACAACAAATATGATGAATATTCTCAAATGGTCTATTCGCAATCTGCAACTCAAATTTACTATGCACTATTCAAGAGCCATTTGCGATATGGTATATTACTTTGGGGATATTATGTTTCGGTGTACATAAATATAATATTCCTGCTGCAAAAAAGAGCAGTACGCATTTTGAATAAAACAAAAGATCAACATACTCATTGCAAACCTATTTTTCAAGCTTTAAATATTTTGACAGTTTTTGACCTTTGCATTTATGAAAGCATATGTTTTATACATGACAACATCAATGATTCAACAAAACGAGAAGATTTTCATTCATACGAAACAAGGAGAAGATACACACTAAACACTCCACTATGTCAGTACGAAATAACGCAAAATACACTATGGTACAAAGGAAGATTGTTCCACAACAAACTACCAGAGACAGTTACATCAGTCAGAAGGAAGGTGGAGTTTAGGCGAAAAATTAAGCCATACCTGATCAAATGTGCTCACTACAGTTAAGAAGAATTCCTTCAGAAGACCATAGTACCTGATAAATAACCAAAAATATTTTAATTTTATATTGAATTTTTGTCAGATTGTAACAAAAAATATTACTAGTATTAAAAATCTTTTCTTATTTGTGGGTTAGGAGAAGGCTCAAACAAAACACACTGATTAATTCCTGTGCGACGTTTTGTATCTTTATTGAAACTTTTTCAAGCACTGGAAACAGAACACAGCATAAAAATTGAAAAATAATAAATTAACATTAAAAATGTACCTGAATTGTTAGTGTCGTTGTGTCCGCACTTTGCCCATAATTCCTAGATGTGACGTGAAGGACAACATTTCACAACAAAGACATTCACACAAGAAAAAGTTCTCTAATCAAAACGTAATAAGGCTACGTTTGGTCAATAAAGTACTGATTTGTGCGTGTTCCGTTGGAAAAGAGACAGTTTTTTTTGATTTATTTTCTCCAATTGGTTTTACGGTGATATTAAGAGTTCCAACTAGATGTGTAGAATGTCCTGTATTTTTACCGAGCAAAGTTCAGGCATAATTACACTTTTATTTGTATAGTACAAAGGAAAACATTAAAAGTAAAAGTTAATGTCTGTATACTTATTGAGTAGTTACAAGTGTAGTTAATAGTTAAAACAAGACAAAAGCAAACAAAACTTGAAGTTTAGTTATTTAAATATATAACTATTAAAACGAATTACAGAAAAAATACGAACATAAAAAACAAATAATATTATATGAGGTTTTGCTACTATTTATTTTTTTTTTATATAGAATTATAGATACATGTTATTAATGTCCTATTACCTAATTTTTGTGTTTTTCTTTCCATTTTTTTAAATGTTTGTATATATTGCACTAAGCCCTTGTGAATCAGTCCTGAGGTTTATGGTGTCTGATAAATTAATGTGAATCATTTCACTGATGTTTCGTTTATACCAGTTGGTCTCTCTATCAACGACACTAATATATATCAAATATCGACAAGAGATCCAACAAAAAAGTACCAAGAAACAGCTAACTCTTTTGCGACTCTTTTAAGAGAAAACCATTGTCTAACAGAAATCCAAGAAAGAAATATGAAGACTCACAACTCCACCTCACCGAGGATATATGGTTTAAGAAAGACACCTCACAAGCAAGACTTTAGGTTAAGACCCATTGTGAGTTGCATCCATACACCTTGCTATAATCTTGCCATCTTCCTACATTCTGTTCTTAGTCCAATAACATCTACATATTATTTTAGTGTGAAAAATTTTGATTTTGTTGAGTATATTGTAACCTATATTGATAAACTAGACAGCGTACAAAGAAAATTTCTCCGTTACCTTGCTTTTAAATCACATTTTCAATTAGATAACAACATAAACTATAGTTTATTAGAAAATCGTTTTAACATTCAAGGCATAGCAAACCGCCGAATGGGTGTTGACATTTTTTTTTGCTTTAAACTGATTAACAACTTAATTGATTGTCCTGAACTGTTGTCCGAACTACTATTACATATTCCATCTAGATTGTTGAGAGAAAGTAGAACCTTTGAAATCAAATTTCACAGAACCTCATATGGGCAAAACTCGCCAATTTCCAGAATAATGAAGGCCGCAAATTTGCTTGACTATGATCTATTTAATATATTATTAAACTCACAAAAATTGAAACTTAAAAATACAAGACTTGTCATCACTCAAACTGGAGTATAATTGAAATTTTTTGTTTAATTCTCATGTAGTATTGTCACTGTTATGTTTTATTTGATGTTATTTTGACTTGCAATTTTATTACTTAGTGTTATACATTTTTATTAATTTTAGTACTAGTATTAGTCTTAGATTTATACTTTGTACGATTGGGTCCTAGACCCGTTTATAATAGAAATAAATAAATAAATAAATAAAATAAATAATAATACCCTCGGACTACCAGTTGGTATCACTGGACATGGTTTCTTTCTTCACGAACATTCCTAAACAATTAACCATTAATATTATAATAAAAAACTGGAAATTTATCTCAGCATACACTGACATTCCTAAGAACCTTTTTATTAATATGATAGCATATTGTTTTGAATCTAGTTATTTTACTTTCAAAGACGTTTTTTACATCCAACTTGATGGTAGTGCCATGGGCAATCCATTGAGTCCTACATTGGCCAATATTTTAATGAACGATTTGGTGACAACCATTTTAGACAAGCTGCCATTTATCGTGCAGTTTTTTTTTTATCTGTACGTTGATGATTCCATAACAGGTATACCAATAGAATATCATAGTACCATCCTTCATTGTTTTAATAGTTATCACCCAAAAATACAATTTACAATTGAGAAGGAAGTTGACAAAAGACTATCATTTCTTGACACCGAAGTGATAAGAAGTGATATAGGTGAGGTAATGACCAAATGGTATGTCAAGCCAACAAGTTCTGGAAGAATACTCAACTTTTATTCCAATAATCCAACAAAAAGTTGGGACTGTCAGTGGATTGCTCAATAGAACTAAAAAATCTCAGTCACCTTAATTTTTATGGCACAAATATTAAAAAGATTAAGAACGTTTTGAGAGACAGTAACTATCCGATCGGGTTCATAAACCAGTGTATTAATCGGTTCGAAAATAAAATGAAAACAGTTGTAACAACACAAAATAACAAATCAGATATTAAATATTATAAATTCCCTTTCATCAGTGGCTTGTCACAAAAAATAAATTAATGTTTTGATCAAGGAATTTCTAAATTAGCCTTTTATAATATAAAATCCACTACTATCTTATTTTCTAAAATTAAAGACACAACACCCATAGACAAACAATCAAAATCTCATTTACAGTATTCCGTGTTCTTGCGGCAAATTTCATGTTGGCCAAACAAAACAATATTGAGCAATAGAATATATCAGTACGATTGTCGCAATCATAACTACATCAAGAAGGATAAAACTGCTTTGTCAACTCGTCATTTTGAGACTGGCCACTGCTTCTTATTTAATCATGTTAAAATTATGGATAGAGAGACCAGCTGGTATAAATGAAACATCAGTGAAATGATTCACATTAATTTATCAGACACTATAAACCTCAGGACTGATTCACAAGGGCTTAGTGCAATATATACAAACATTTAAAACAAAAACACAAAAATTAGGTAATAGGGCATTAATAACATGTATCTATTCTATACAAAAAAAAAATAGTAGCAAAACCTCATATAATATTATTTGTTTTATGTTCGTATTTTTTCTGTAATTCGTTTTAATAGTTGTATATTTAAATAACTAAACTTCAAGTTTTGTTTGCTTTTGTCTTGTTTTAACTATTAACTAAACTTGTAACTATTCAATAAGTATACAAACATTTACTTTTAGTTTTAATATTTTCTTTTGTCCTATACAAATAAAAGTGTAATTGTGCCTGAACTTTGCTCGCTAAAACAGTCTAATATAATAACATCTAGTTGGAACTCTTAATATCACCGTAAAACCAATTGGAGAAAAAAAACTGTCTCTTTTCCAACGGAACACGCACAAATCAGTACTTTATTGACCACACGTAGCCTTATTACGTTTTGATTAGAGAACTGTTTCTCGTGTGTGTGTGTTTTTGTTGTGAAATCTTTTCCTTCACTAGGAATTATGGGCAAAGTGCGGACACAACAACACTAACAATTCAGGTATATTTTTAATGTTAATTTATTATTTTTCAATTTTTTCGCTGCGTTCTGTTTCCAGTGCTTGAAAAAGTATCAATAAAGATACGAAACGTCGCACAGGAATTAATCAGTGTGTTTTGTTTGAGCCTTCTCCTAACCCACGAATAAGAAAAGATTTTTGGAATAATTGGAGAACGAAATTTTGGAGAAAATTACTAGTATTGTCTCAGTCATTGTATAGTATTTATGTCATTGCATAGTGTTACTATCCTTATACCATTATTTGAGTGTTTTTGTATATTTTGTTTTATTGTATATAATTTTATTAGTTTTAAGTGTATTATTGTACAGCATATTTTGCTTTTAAATAAACTGATTGATTGATTGATGTACATACACATTAAAATAAGGTGACCATATGACATTGGATAATTGCATTATCAAGGATAGAGATTTTCATAGAGTTAACAATTGTTAAACCCTGGCGCATTCTTTTAACACTGACTATTATTTCTCAGAAGCCTACTATTTGAATTCCCCTATAATTTTAGAATCGAGAAGTCGGCTATCTGTGCAAATTTATAAAAAAGTGAAAATACGTGATATAGTAGTATAACTTAAATAAACTATATTGTTGTTAAATAATACTTAGCTGATTTTTTGCACATTTTATCCCAAGAAATGTCTAATTTTGATGTTACATTTCCAACTTTTTTGCGTTCATGCGTAAGTCAGAACATTTCCTATTTCAAACATTTTTTATATGTATGTAACTACCTGTAATTGCTACAATGGAAAAATATTGCAGTTTTGATAAAATTGTATTTACAAAATTAGAAAATTGAAAAAACTAAAATACGAACCTCTAAACAATGACAAGTAAAGGATCTTTCCAATATTTCCAAATTATGTGATTGCATCTTCATCTTCACCGTTTTGGAACATAATGATTTACAGTTGTTTCATTGTGCATAGATCTTTAAGAGTACCCCATAATTCGTTCTATTATCTGTATTGTGTTTTCATATGGTTTGTTTTTTCTTCATTTCTGATAGGAGGCACAATCTTGCTTTAAAATTAAATTTGCCCGTCTTTCAAGAGGCACTCTATATTTAATAAGGGGTTGGATATTATTTAGAAGACCTAAGCTACGATGGGATTTAAAATTCTGTTTAAGAAACACAGGACCTAGCATTTGTATTGCGGCACATGTATTGACATATTTACCGAAGTTTTTGATTACTGTCATATTAGATTACACAAATATTTTGCCTCATATTATCGCCTTGTTTTCTTTTTTATTGAATTTATCGCTTGTTTAACAATGTTTACTATAGCAAAAAAGTTGATATATTAGAGTGTTTTGTATTAAACAATCAAAATAGGACTCATGGACTTAGGGATTATATAACTAAATTTCCATTGAGGCAACCTCCAAAAAAAAAATCTTTGACGGGGTCTACCAACAATTTAGAATAAACGGAAACTTGCAGAAGAAGAGGCATAACTAAATATTTAGTTGTTTGTTAAAGAGACGCCGGAAAATTCAACCGGGTGTGCATCTTTGGATTTGGACGTCAGAAGAACCACGCTGTAAACGGGCCATCAAATATACAAATGGAAGACATATAAATATTGTCCAGTACGAGAATTGAAACAACGTGATTACAACTCCAGGCTAGATTTTTGCAGTATTCTTATGAAGAGACATTTCTTAGAAAATATATTTGCTAATATTATTTGGACTGACAAGTCCATATTTACAACCTCCATTAAAATAAATACCCATTATTGGAGCTGTGAGAATAAAAAAAGTTATAGAAGTGTAAAGGTTTGGTGCGGCATTTATAGATCCAGAATTATAGGTTACAAGTCTAGAATTTTTGTATCAAAATTTAAATGCCCAGCGTTACTTAGAGCTTTTAAATAATATCCAACGCCGAAAATGAAGTGCTTTCAATAGAACGAGCTAATTAAATTTAGCGGAAGAATGGTGCTCTATATCCCAGAAGTCAAGGAATAACCAACTTTTTGAATGCATATTAGAGAGATTGGTGGACTATGGTAATTACGCCTGGCTCGCGAGGAGCCCCGACCCTACCCCCCTAGATTTCTTTATGTAAGGTCCGCTTAAAGAGATAGTTTACAAACATAAACCATTAACTACGCAGGAACTTGAACGTAGGATTCAATATTTTATGCAAAATTCGGTTTTATTTAGGGGTCTGCCAGTTTTATCAATAATCTCTAAAACGGAAATCGAAAAAACATGGTCTTGTGAATTTTTCTTTTGATACTGGATATTCTTAAATGCTGGTATTTACTTATTAAATAAAAGTTCCTATTTTAAATCTGTCAAATTAAGAAAAATGATATTTTCAAGAAAATTTTAAACTGACAAATTAAGTTTTTTTTTTAGTTCGATTAAAAACCAATAAAAACCCATTTTGTTTTATTATTTTAATAATTCTTTGAACAAAAATGTAATCTGTATCGACAAATTTCCGCCATATTGAATTTTTATTTTCTTAATAAAAGGAAACATTTATAACGATGGAACTTCCGGGTAAAGAAAATTTACCGATTTTTTTTTGTAATGTAGATTTTTTAATGTCAGATTTACCTTTATCTTTGTATTTAATTTTTCTCTGTATTTTCAGTTTTTTGCTTTTTTAACTATATTTTCCTTTTGTTTTATTTCAGCGCACCTGAATGGCTTGGTTCTTTGCATGAATTTTTTTCTTTTTTTTTGTTGCTGCCTGGAAAATGACGAATAATCAGGTGAGTATTATGAATAATAATAAAATTTATGGAACCATCGTCCTTAGATAATTTACTTCTGTTGTTCCTTCATCTATATTTATAAAGCTAAAGTCGGTTTGTTTTTGTTTGTAAAGTTGAAAGGACCACGGACAAAGCGTATGGAACACAGGCTTTCATGAAATTCACACAAATCATTTGCATATGTTGTAACCTTTTGAACAAAAGCTGTCATGAAAACAAGACAAAAATAGACTTCCTAAGTTTGGTAGTAAACAAAAAATTATAATAAATTAAATTTGAGCTTTTAACCAATATTTTTTACAAAAAAATGTGCGCCACTGACATTTTCAATTTTTTTATATTTTTTTTCGTATTCAGCAACTAAAAATACAACTTTTTTATCTCTTTAGTTTTTTTCGTATTTTGCTTCGTTTTTGAGAAAAAAAAATAAAAGCCAATTTATTGCATGTCATTGCTTTCTTGTATGAAAACAATAAAAAGTAAGTGGTTCCAAACAAGATCGTATACTTTCCTAGCTAAATTTCAATCAGCTTAATCTAACAATTTTGTGTCTCCTTTTGCCAGTAGCGTACATAGGGGTACCGTCGGAATTTAAAAATAATCAAACAAGAAAAATGCTTAATTAAAATCACACCTAAATAAATATTACACATTTTTTTGTAACAAAAAAACATTTAACATTTAACACGAAACTTACAATAGTTGCTGAAAATGTTCTCCTTCAACTTCAATGTAAGCATTAGCTCGTCTTAACATCGAATAGCGAACACGTTGAAATATTCCAGGCATATGTCTTATCTGATTACAAGAGTTACTTATTCCTTGAATTAATTTTTCTTTAGTGTTGACGGAGTTTTATAAACGAGGGACTTTAAATGCCCCCAAAGAAAAAATCTAACGGATTTAAATCGGGTGACCTGGGTGGCCACCATGGTGATCCAATTGTATAATCACCTACAATACCAACCCAAACATTCACAGAAAACTGTTGTTGATAATTATTTTGTATCACCGCATAGGGATTTTCTTCAGCCCAGATATGATTGTTATGAAAGTTCATAATTGAATTTCGGGAAAAACAGGCATGAACTGTAAAAAAATACAGGATAGAAATGTCGGCGATGCTAGAAAAGCCAAGTACAATAATCCACTCGCTGGGGAAAATCTGCAGGTAATAACGCTTGAACACGCTGTGTAATATCTGATGAATTGGGGTTGACTTATCTTACTCTTAGGCCCAGATTGATAAGTATTGGAAGTCGTTGGTAACTGAACACTTCTATTGACTATTGATAAGTACAGCCTTTGCCCTCACTGCGTCTATCGTGTATCTCTAGTTAAATCTATCTATTCCGAACTAATCAATTATACCACTCCTTGTGCACGATGCCTCGTCAGCGTGCTCGTTCCGCTTATACATATTAAACAATTGCCAGTATATTAGCAATAACAACTTGCTATACAGGGTGATACTACACCTCTCTTTTAGAAGAATGCTTTAACTACCTGTTGAATCATTCTTATAGCAACAAACAATTTAAACACTAGTTACACTGTAGAAAAAAACATCGTTTAAGTCATAAAACTAGCCTGTTATAAAACTAATAGCAACTGTCGACAGAACTTATGCAATTGGCATCCAAGCTAATGGCTTTCACTATGGCCACTTGTGAAAGACGCTGCTGTGTGGATAGAGTTTAGTAAATGCTTAATTAAATATTTGTTTTTGAAATATGTATATATTTTAAGTACTCATTATATAGTTTTATCGATCAATTAAATCAAATATCATATCAATCAAATCAATATCAAATTAAATAAACAAATAAAATAATATCAAATTAAATAATCAAGCCTCATATACACCAATAATTAGTCATAGCATAGCAACAAAAATGTATGTTTTATTTTAATTAAGACACAATTAATTATGTACTATTATTTTCATATCATTAGATATGGAATATTATATGTATTATTAGATTGGGACCATCAGATGTTCATTTTTATTGCGTCATAGGTAGCTTTTTCATTTTTTTTTTTTAATTTAATTTAATTAGCACATTTTAATTCCTTTCTCCACCGATCTTTAAAGTCTTAATTAGTAACTTTATACTTTACTTTCCTTGACCATTTTTCAATTTATATATATTTCATGTTCTGCATGCATTTCATCAATATATTATACATTTCACGTATGTAATGCTTGACCTCACTGCTTCGTACAATTTAGACCAAGATTTCAGACACCGTTTATATAAAAAAAAACGTTATTCCACTGCGGTTACCCTATTTGATTTGTGCAATAATCACTATTTTCATCATTATTCCTCATTTATTAAACAACGCTCCCTTCCATCAGCCCATATAGCTTAGGTAATGGCGCTAACGCCCAACTTACCATTAATGAATAGGAAGGTGCTCTTATTTCTTTTTTTCGCTTTAACTCAATCTTAATTCTTTCTATGCCGACCAGCTAATATCTATACATGCCCAGGATATTCATACATTTGCGTGTGATCAGGCCGTTCCTTTACAGTTCCTAACAATTTAAGTATGATATTCACAGGTGCACATTCAATTTTATGTGCTCATTATATTCTCCAATCTTTCTCATTTTCTTTGCCATTCAATAACAACCTTGCGATCTTCAGCCATCGACTGAAGCTAAAGCAATATTCTCTCTAAAGAAGTATCACCATAAATGATCGGAGTTTTCCGTTTCATCAGAGCTAACTTTCTTTCATTCTTGTTAATATCCAGAGATATACGGCTTAATTTCAAATTTACTAGAAGTAAATGTAAAATTTATTATTCTATCGATAGTAGTTTATACTCTAGCATAAAACTTCTCTTACAAAAAAATACTGTTTACTTCTAAATATCGGTAGTTAATATTAGATATTATCGTTATCGAGGATATTATGTAAAAAGGAGGATTACGTTCATTATTTCTCGAAGCTTAAAATAATCATAATGAATTTAAACTTAAAAGCTGCATTTTACACAATAATATTGTATTGAACTCTAATTATCTTTAATGTTATCAGATAGTAATCAATGTCCCAAAATAATGAAAGGATCTATTATTTATTTGATACATTTTTATCAGAATCTTTAGATTAAATTTAGTGTCCGTGTCTTTAATTTTGTTGCAATTACGATATTCTAATTTGGTCGTACTATGAGACGAATTTCATAGTCAGCATAATTATTGAGTCGCGGTCGGTCATCGCCTGTTTATTGCAACAGTCAATGACCCACTGAATTTTCATTTTATACAGGTGATGGAAGAAAATTAAAATTATCTAGCTATCCTAAAAGTTCATTTATGTTTTTACTTTGATTTTTATTTAACTATGTAATGCAATTCTTTTAGTCTTTAGCAAAATTTCATTCTGAAAGAAATGGAAGCAGGAAAAATAGGTAACATTTGAAGCAAACCAGCACAATAGCAATAAAGCCGAGAAATATACCAAAATAGAACGAGGTCGATAATTGATGCTTTATAAAACTGAAAAGGCTTTATTCTACAAGTGACATTTTTGAATCCAATTTAATACAATTTTTCTATGAAAACTGAACGTTGCTAGATTTTAAGTAATTATGGTGATGAAGCCCGACAATTGTCTTTTGACGTAGCATAAAGTATAATTATAGATGGTTTAAGAAAAACTTTCTTCCGTTATAGTGAGTCGTTGTTTCAAAAAATTACTGTATAATTTATATAAATTATCGTTAGGTACTCGTATATAGAAGTTTAAGGAAGAGTCAATTTATTCATGTTCAAAGTTCAATCAACCACTCATCAAACATCAAATCATGCATTTTAGGTCATTCTTAGGTTTCATATTATACCTCCAACGAATTGTTAGCTCGCCAATTTATTTTTAATTTTACATATTAGCAGAAATTTAAAGTTTCTTATTACGAATTTCATTTTTCAGGTATTTGCACTAAGTATACTTTACCAAGTCGGTTATAATTCCCAGTGTTAAATTGATTTCGTTTCTGCGGCAAGAATTTGATTTCGTTCGAGTTTTAGTTTAATTTAATCTAGTTTTAGTTTATTATTAGTTAACTTTAGTGCCTACTAATATTTATCAATTTCGAACACAGTGCTCAATTTGTTTGCGACAGTTTGAAAAACCTTTAGATGACCGCGGAACGAAATCCCTTTGAGGTCCGTACGAGTCGCTCGTTCGCAAGGTGTTGTGGACAATTGAACTATTATCGGTCCATGATTCTGGTTCACGGGCGATGGCTAGTGTTTCGTACAGTTCGGTCAAATAGCTCCGAATAATCGCCATAAGCAACCCTTTACACCTAATAATAGGTAGTTTTTTTTAAAGATTAAAATTTTAATATCCCTCTTTGCTCCACGAATGCCCATGAAGCTGAATATTTCCTTAAAACAAAGCGACTGTTCTCTATCTATATCTTAATAAAAACTTAATTATCCATTCCCATGATTAATAAATTCCTAGTATGCGGTGGGGATCTCGATTTATCACTTTTTTTTATAAGGCTTTATTAATTTATTCCTTTTATTCCTTCTAATTTAAAACTGAAAAAAGTATTCCCGTTTTGCTTTTTTTGTTTATCTTTGCCGATACTTTATATTTGTAAACATTAAGTGGTTTAGTGAAATAGGCCACATCGTTTTAAAATGCCATTGTTTTGCTAACAAATGAAAAATAAGTAGGTTAACATTTTGCCTAGTTATTCAAACTTTAAAATACTCTTTGCTTTATTAATAGCAATTGATATGATTAATGTGTTAAAATGTTGTTATCTTAGACAAAAAGAACTTTAATAAAATAGTAAGTCTCAGCACAAGCGATCTTCACATAACTCTACGAACTTTAGAATGAATAAAATATCTACATTAATCAACATCTGATGTCCACTATAAGCCTATTTTTTATTATTATATTTTATTAATACTACTTTTACTTGAAACCTTATCATTAGACAATAGAATATGTAATTAGTATCATAAATAACTAAAAATATTCATCTGTTTACATAATATTATACACTTGTTTAAGCTTGGGTTATCTATTGTAAAACTTTGCGTCTTGCGTCGTCCGTTTGAGTTAAGTGTTTACGCTGGTTAGCCCGAGTTATAGATTGCAAACGTTTGCGCTTTGCGTCGCTTGTGGAACTAACCGTGTGCCGCAGCTGTAAAGTTGTTGAAGAGAAGGCGGCAAAAAAGATCGCGAATTCGGCCTGTTAATTGTGGGGCGGAAGTACTCATAACTCCTACCAGTATTTTCTTAAAATTAAAGACAATGACCCCAAGCAGTGTTTTTAAATGGACGAGGATGTTATATGTATACATTAATGTCAAATTTATTAGGAAGAATGAACGTTTTAACAGGCCCTCTAAAATCCAACAATTTCATTGGTTGCAGCTTAACGCAAACGTCGATTTTCGCCAGCCGCTTCCGTCAAAGTTAAAGATCGCCATCTTTTCGACGGCTAGCGGAAACTCAAACGGATGGCGGCAAAAATATATTTTGCTTTGCGTTAAGTAAACTTCAAGGACAGCGCAAACTGCGACGCAAGACGTTTTCAATCTATAACCCAGGGTTTACAATTTTACACTTACAAGTAACAAAATTTTGATTAAACACGCCCTTATTGAAATCAAATGGCCTATTGTCTGATACAAATTCTAGTATCTTAAGCCTAACTCGATTTCGCCAATTACAGTTCCTGGAACTTGGTATGTTTTACTTGAATTTTAAGTTCTTTACAGTAAAATTATCATCAATTTCCAAATTTTCCGTTTCTATGTTTAAATTCGTCTCTCTTGAACCTAAAAAAAAAGGGTTGTTCTGGCTCATATGGTCATCATCAGCATCCAATTCGTCGTTAATTTAGCGTGGTTATTTAGTAGTGTGTTCCAAAGCCCATTAACTCTATAGGTTGCCTCGAGTGATCTTGACCTATCCCAACTCGGTGTGAGCGATCTACGTCACTTGGCGACCGGTTTGCTTTAGCACGGCATTGTACATATGTATTCTGTGTGCGTTTAATTACATATATTAATCTGTTTTTGTTCAAAATTGGAACTTTTTTGTTACAATAAAATGCAATGCCTTCAAGATATAAGTTATTATAATTTTAAACTTACGTTTAGGGATGTTGTTTCAAATTTGAACCAAGTTTTTTCTCATTCATTTCAAAAAGTACGCATCGTATTTGAAAAAAATATTCTTGAAAAAGTTTTGGCTTGACAAATAGTTGTATAACTTTAGAAAATGTATATTTTTTTATACAAGATGTCCCAGTAGGATGTTCTCGGTTTTGGTGATAATGGTTAGAGCTAGAGAAAAAGTTTAAATATAAATATTAGTATATAGGACGTCAAGCTGAATAAGCAGTAAACTGGCCGCCTTGTCAGATCGGGTCGCCAGTTGACGTCACGACCTCCGCCTCGCCCGCGCGTCCCCCTTGCCCGATAGCTGCTCATCGAGGTAACCTATAGAGTTAATGTGCCTTGAGTGTGTCTATCATTTATCCTTTAGCATTATGTCATTCATAATACAGTATTTCAATGTTCCATTTGTATCCGCCATTATGCCAGTACATTTTTGCAGGGTTATTTTGTTAATTCCATACAATTTCACACGGCCGGCAGGATCATTTAAGGCAGGGTCGCCGTGTAATATTTGATGAATTGGGATTGATTTATCTTACTCTTAGGCCCTGATTGATAAGTAATGAAAGTCGTTGGTAACTGAATACTTCTATTGAATATTGATAAGTATAGCCCAAGGACCGGACCGACAAGGTCCACCCTTGCTCTCACTATATCTATCGTCTATCTCTAGTTAAATCTATCTATTCCGAACTAATCTATTATACCACTCCTTGAGCACGATGCCCGTCAGCTCATTCCGCTTATACATATTAATCAATTGCCATTATATTAGCAATAACAACTTGCTATATACTGCTGTTGGATTGTTTGAAAATCTCGTTAAATTTGCGTACAATATAATGAGATATGTTTAATTGTTGTGCAATTTTGCGTTTACTTGTATCGTGGCCTACGCTCAACTTCATGTAAAACTTCTTCTTCCACCTCCACTGTTCTTACTGTTGCAGGTCTACCGATAACAGCAGGCAACCTTTGAAAGGTGCCTGATTCGCAGTCTCTCATGTATTCTTACAAATGTTTCTCTGTTTGGTACAAGGCGATGAGGATATCGCTGTTAAATTCGTCTAGCCGCTCTCGGGCCATTCCATAAACAATATGCATATATATATATATATATATATATATATATATATATATATATATATATATATATATAGATATATATATAGATATATATATATATATATATATATATATATATATATATATATATATATATATATATATATATATATATATATATATATATATATATATATATATATATATATATATATATATATATATATATATATATATATATATATATATATATATATATATATATATATATATATATATATATATATATATATATATATATATATATATATATATATATATATATATATATATATATATATATATATATATATATATATATATATATATATATATATATATATATATATATATATATATATATATATATATATATATATATATATATATATATATATATATATATATATATATATATATATATATATATATATATATATATATATATATATATATATATATATATATATATATATATATATATATATATATATATATATATATATATATATATATATATATATATATATATATATATATATATATATATATATATATATATATATATATATATATATATATATATATATATATATATATATATATATATATATATATATATATATATATATATATATATATATATATATATATATATATATATATATATATATATATATATATATATATATATATATATATATATATATATATATATATATGTATATATATATATATATATATATATATATATATATATATATATATATATATATATACATATATATATATATATATATATATATATATATATATATGTATATATATATATATATATATATATATATATATATATATATATATATATATATATATATATATATATATATATATATATATATATATATATATATATATATATATATATATATATATATATATATATATATATATATATATATATATATATATATATATATATATATATATATATATATATATATATATATATATATATATATATATATATATATATATATATATATATATATATATATATATATATATATATATATATATATATATATATATATATATATATATATATATATATATATATATATATATATATATATATATATATATATATATATATATATATATATATATATATATATATATATATATATATATATATATATATATATATATATATATATATATATATATATATATATATATATATATATATATATATATATATATATATATATATATATATATATATATATATATATATATATATATATATATATATATATATATATATATGTATATATATATATATATATATATATATATATATATATATATATATATATATATATATATATATATATATATATATATATATATATATATATATATATATATATATATATATATATATATATATATATATATATATATATATATATATATATATATATATATATATATATATATATATATATATATATATATATATATATATATATATATATATATATATATATATATATATATATATATATATATATATATATATATATATATATATATATATATATATATATATATATATATATATATATATATATGTTTATATATACATATATATATATATATATACATATATGTATATATATATATATATATATATATATATATATATATTATATACAGTAGACTCTCAATATAGTGAACTAATTAATACACCCATTTCACTATATCGATTTGTTCACTGTAACGGATTTTAATTAAAACTACACTGTTCTTTAGTATAAACAAAACTTTATAGAGCTGCATGATTTACATATGCGCGACTATTACTAATTTACATACATATTCACAAAAAAATATCAGTTTAAAGTTTTTTTCTCAAAAAATGTAATTTTTGTTTGTCTTTGTTGTTTGGTCAATCCCATTTGAACCATGGTATGCCTTAAGTTGTGTAACTAGAATGGTCTACTCGATTTGGATTTTCCTCTGTTCACTGAATCACTTGATTTAATGATTTTAATGCATTACTTGTAGACACCTGTTGATTATTTACTAATACTGTATCTTGTTGTACATCACTTTCTTCATTACTCTCAATTAAAACTTAAGTTTCCTCCACATCTGGAACATAATATTTAATCCACTCATCTATGTCACCACATTCAATATCGAGATCGGGATTTACATGTTGCAGCAAATCTGCAATTTCAGACTTTGCAAGGTCCATCTCTTCATTACGCATTCGTAACCTTAAAATAGATAAAGGGGTGTCATCATCACTATCGTCTGATGTGCCAGCATTTTTCGATAACATTCGGTTTTAAAGAATTCCATGCTAGAACTAAGTTTACAACGGCATCTTTTAAAGAGAGAGATTTTAATACCGTCCCAATACAGTCTTTATTGTCACTTATGATACGTAACAACACATTCTTGCGATAAAATTACTTTGTCAAACGTATTACATTTTGGTCCATAGGTTGTATTAGCGGAGTTACATTGGGTGGCATGTACATCACGAATATTGAACCATCAGCACTTTTTAACTCTTCTGCCGGTGGGTGGCTTGGTGCATTGTCCAACAAAAGTACAGCCTTGACGGGCAGGTTTTGATCGCTTAAGAATTCTTGAACCTAAAACAATTTTAACTTTTAATTACATATCAGATTAACACATTTTAAAAACCTTTACCTCTGGAATAAACATCTTGTAGAACCATTCCTTAAAAATAGGTCCTGTCATCCAAGCTGATTTAGAACTTCTATAATGAACTGGGCAATTGAAATTACGAAATTATCTTGGATTTCTAGCTTTTCCAATAACTAGTGGCTTAAGCTGATGATTACCTGCTGCATTTGAACAAGCTAGGAAGGTAACTCTTTGCTTTTCTGTTTTTCTTCCTGGTGCCGTCTTCTCCTCATGACCTACATGTTTTTTCAGGAAGGAGTTTCCAGTATAGAGATGACTCATCGGCATTGTAAATCTGCTGCTTTAACAGCTGAAGTTCATCGATTTTTTGAAGCAGTTTTTTTAAATGGATTAACCAACTCGGTTGCAGACGACAGTTTTTCCCCCGAGATTTTTAAATATCGAATTCCAAAACGTTTTTTAAATCTCTGCAACCATCCTCTACTTGCATTAAAAGACGGAGTTTCTTTGTATTCGCCGTGTAAACTCTTGGCTTTTTCTTGAATCATTAAACCAGTGACAGGAATATGTTTTTCTCTTTGCTTTAAAAAACATTTTTGATGTGTTTTTAAATGATTCATATTTGAGATTTTTTATTTCATGAGGAATATTATTATAAATTATAGAACATATATATTTAAAAGACGATTTATACTTTTCTGTTTGAAAAACAGGAATTTCCAAGTTATTTTGATTTCTAGTATTTAAATTATAAATAGTATTTCGAAATTGAGTTTTTTCATATAAATAGTTAAGTTAGATAAGTGGATTTCGCAACTAAATTCTAATTTAGATAATTAGTCTATTAAAAATTGGAGATATATGATCATATTTTGTATGCCCCTTTGCAAATCTGATACAATTATTATGTAAAATTTGTAATTATAATTAGAACTAATACTTTAATGGTAAATTAAACTCAATAATCAAGGCCACTTAGAATTAAAGAATCAACAAGTTTCTGAGTGGTCGGTTGCATTGTCGTCATTGGGATCTAGAGTTTCTAGGGGAATAATTAATGGGTCTATAGACTCATCAAATAATCAAATTCGTTCCTGTTCCTTAATTACATGGTCTACACGTTGACTTCACTTTTGAGAATCGACTTGCTTTAAGGCGTGTTGAAAAATTCTTGCAACGTCCTTCATGTAATATGTGTTTTGAAAACATTTTATGCCTTGCCAAAAAACCTTTAACTTCATCCCGAACCAATTCTGTGAGGATTTAGTTTACAATGGTACTGTGGAAGTCGAAGTATGATAATATTTCGGAAGAGCCATTTCATCAACCACATATTTTGTGCAAAAGCATTCTATTTTTAAATTAAAACGGGGGGAAGTAAAAAGTATTTCTTTTTACTTCCCTCGTAAGAGGAAAGTATTGTATTCGTGAGAAAATCATCCCCCGAGATTTTTACAGATTTTTGCGTTTTCGATTCTTAGATCCCGAAAAACATGTCCAGTTTCCATCGATCTGTCTGTACGCGACTTAGCTCAAAAACTACTTTACCGATTGACTTCAAATTTTGGTCAAAAATCAATCGTGATATGGGGATGGCGTGGTTAGATTTTAGTGAAAATCAAACAACATGGCGGCCTCACAAAAAGGAAGAGAAGAAACTGTATATTACTGCCTTTAAAATTTGCACAAAAATGTGTGATATAAGGATAAACTGGTAAAATTTTAGTGATTATTATTATGATTATGAATTAAATTTGACGAAACACAATGGCCATCTAATGAAATGTTTAAAAATTCATTATCAAAAAACTACTTATCCAATTGACTTGATAGACTATGTAAATAAAACTATGAAAAATAAATAATAATATAAAAATAAATTAAAAACAAATAAAAAAATCAGTAAATTCGCCTTACAACTTCCCTCATACTGAATTCCATTACGTTTAGACAACACAGTTTATAATACATATAATTATTTGGTAATAAATTTATACAAATCCTTATTGTTTACAGTGGCATGCATAAAGTTGAAATATACGCGTTTTCTTAAATATTATGTGCTCTAAAAATATTAGAACTGTTTTTATATATAAATATAAATATAATTAGCAAATTATGTTCACCAAACAGTTTTACAACTTTTTCAAAAATTCACCATAGGCGTAAACTTCTTTATTTAATTACATGTGCATGGTGGCACATTACGTAATTAAATAATTAATATTGCGTGAGGCTGCCTTATGTCAAAATGTAAAAACTGTTTAAAACTTTAAATACAGAAGGTTCAGATTCATCGGTTTTTTTAATATATGGTATTTTTTATATACAGAGTATTCGGTCTAAGAGATAATCCTTTAAGCCTAATAATATAGGATGTAAATTAGTTTATGGAATTGATGGAAAGGAAGATGAATTATCATGAAAGTAAGAAAAAAGGTTTATATAAATAGGGATCCTAAAAAGTTTCGTTTTCGAAATAGGGACTGTTAAATGTTAAAATTATTTTAGATTTTTTATACACCTCGTACATTTCCAAAGATTTTTAAATGAAATTTGCTACACGTTTTGCTATGACCAATGTCAATAAAGCGACTAAATGATTTAAAAAATCTTAGAAATATTAGGTATATCAAAAAACTAAAAGAATATTAACATTTTAATACTCTCCATCACGAAAACAAAGCTTTTGCGGACCCCTAATTATGCAAACTTTTTCTTATCTTCATGATATAAATCATCTTCCAGAATTTTAGACAAAAGTTAATTTGCACATTATATTGTTACAGGCTTGAAAGGTTCTATCTTAAACCGAACACTCTATAAAAAATAACATATATTAAGAGAACAGATACTTCTAAGAACTTTCTGTATTTAAATTTTATATAATTCGTACAAATTCTTTAAATATGCTCGGTGTGTTATTCAGTGCGTTAGATATGAATAACATAGTATCACCCAATAAGTGAGCCACTATGCATATATTTAATTTAAGAAGGATATCTACTGCTATTGTAAACTTTTTGAAAAAATATCAAACCTGTTTCGAGAACATAACTTGCTTATTTTGTTATTTTAACAAGCAGCTCTAATCTTTACAGAGCACACATGTTGAGAAAACACGTATATATATATATATATATATATATATATATATATATATATATATATATATATATATATATATCAAGTTCACGCGCCACTGTAGACAAGAGGAGTTTCGGTTGAGAAAAAAAACAAATAATTTTGAAAGAATAATACGTACAGTATATGTTTTAGTAAAAATGATTAACTCACGCGCTCACGCTAATTATGAATAATTCTCTAAAAGGAATTTTTGAAAAATTGTACTTTTTGCTGGAAAAATCGGGATGACTCAAAAAAAAAGATATAAACCCAAAAGTGAGAAGAAAACTTTTTTTTTTCAAGTTACCCCCTCAAAAAATATATTGGAAGAAAAATTTGAAAAATGTAGAAACATGGATGTCATGTTAACAATGAAATCTTCCTTTTCTTCTAAACCTTATATCAAAAAAATTTATAAATTTGGAAAAAATTAAGGCACTAATTTATTCACAAAGCATTTTTTATTAAATGCTAGCAGATGCATGCCTGTACCTCTTTTTGCTTACTCTTACACATATAATTTAAGATTGGGAAAATTATATGAAAGCTTTTTGCACCCCATATAATAATTAATCACTCATAACTACGAATGCCAATACAAATGAAGTTACAACCTCTATACTATTTTGTTTACGTCATCTTAACAGGTCTAGGCGGCGTTGTAACATTTCTCTTGTACAAATTCTCTGTTACTAGTTTTACCTAAATGTGTATTTATTTTTTGAAATATTGATTTTATGTTTTAGTTTTTTTGAGACAACATTAACATAGACGAAATGGATCAGTTCCATAGTAAGCTCAAATTGACTTACAAGATGTAATCCAGTCGTACAGACAAGTGAAGTTAAATAAAAGCGTGTAATAAATGATGTATATGAACGTATATGAACATATTTGGTTAGATTAGAAATACTAGATTTAAAAAAGAAAGCAGAACTTGATATCCAAAAACTCTAAATGAATTATGCATAGTAATTAGCTTTTTAGCGGGGTATCTAATAGCATTATATTTTATTCCTAGTGATAGTGTTAAATAAGAATCATTAATTCCTATTTTAACGGATAAAATACTCATCAATAAAGTTGAAATATGTTTACTCATTTATTTAATACTTAATTAAAATAAAATGTTAGAACAATTAGCTTTGGAATATAGTCCAGGCAGCATATTCATATCTAACGTACCGTATTGCACATGAAACGGATCCGAAATCGGTTCATAAATCACTATATATATATATAAATATATATATATATATATATATATATATATATATATATATATATATATATATATATATATATATATATATATATAAATATATATATATATATATATATATATATATATATATATATATATATATATATATAAGTAACCTAATTATTGGGGTATAGGACCGATACCCCAATAATTAGGTTACTTCTTGTTCAACTAGTCGGTCAAGACTACCCTTCTTTTTAATATATATATATATATATATATATATATATATATATATATATATATATATACAAAAACATTTGACACTGTTTTATTTTTCAAAATGTAAAATCTATTTCTAAATTTTTCTTGTATAAAAATTTATTATTCCTATTTATCAATATGTTTCCGATAATTGTGATAATAAAATAAATTTTTATAGTAGTAGTTACTCCTCAAGAAGTAGTCAGTTTTCGTTCAAATTAAGTAACGTTGAAGAAGTTAATAAAATCTTACATTCTCTAAAGAAAGATAGCAGTGGTTCTGATAAGATTTCCCTTAGAATGTTGAGATATTATAGTCCACATATTGATATCATACACAATCTCTAATTCTTTCACAATTTAATTATGGTAATTTTATTTATTTTCCATGTCTAAATTCTTTGGACAAAAACAAAATACAGGTCATACAAAATTCATCTTGTCGTTTAATTCATTCATTCATCATTTGGGGAAATTTTGTTTTCAAACTTATTAATGATCCCAAATCTAGTTGTTCTTTGAATCACATATTTCAAACTCGTGAAACACAGCATTCGGTTAATGTAAGATTCAAGGATAAATACACAATGCTTCATTTTCGTACAACGTTGTTTAAAAGATCTTTTTCATACATTTCAATTTCCCTTTTGAGTTTATTGCCTAGAGAATTCAGACTTTACAATTTTAATAATTTTAAATTTAAATTGAAACGCTTTATTTTAGATAGGCAGATGGCTTGCAGGACTTTTCTGTTATAGCTTAAGCTCGTTTTAATCTGTGGACATGGATCTTCTCAAAGAAACACCTTAGCTATTTTATATTCCTTCCGTACTTCTTTAATTTTAATTTCGTCACCCCCGCATTCTTTGTAACCTTGAATATTATTATTCACACATATTTTTGTGATCTAAGAATTTAACAAAAAGTTTTTGTGTCTCAATTTGTTTTGCGATGTTAACAAACAAACCGCCATATGATTCCTGGCAATTTACAAGAAAATCTCTGAGGTGATTTTTTGGCGATTAAAATAGTTTTTTCCTATCAGAGAATTAAAATACTTATAGAATAAAATGGCATAGCGGACGAATTCGCCTAATAATTGTTCTTTCGAATAAAAAAATATCAATACGTATATTAAAATTATAAATATTCTCAATAATTACCTAAATATTTACTGGGTAATAGTCGAAGGGCACCTCACGTCCATAAAAACGTACTGCGATTTCGAAAATTATCCAAAATCTGGGAAAATAATAAGGTTTCGGATGATTTCGGGTCTTTTTTTATTTTCATTTGAGTTGGGCTAATTTTTTATTTAAGTATTGTGAGGTAAAAAAGTTTAAATGGTGATTCTTTGAGTAATTAAAAGTAAAAAAGTGTTCGTAAACATTTTTCTAAACTGGTTAGAATTTATGATTTAGGATACTGATAATTTAAAAAAATGTACTATTTTTTTAATTCAGCTGTTAACACGGAATAACGATATGACAATTGGCTATTCTATTTTTGTCTTATAGCTCTCGGTTCCTAGTTGCAAAAAAAAATATGTTTTCTCAGTTCCGTCGGTCTGTCTGTATGCCTGTCCCCGACAAAGCTCAAGAACTAATTATCGTATTTACTTCAAGTTTCGGTTAAAAATTAAAGGTCATATGAGGAAGACGTGGTAACAAAATGGTGTCCTATTGAAATGTTAAACAATTATTACTTAAAAACTGCTTACCCATTTTATAGAAATTTTGCGGAAAATTAGATCTATTGGCAAGTTTTACTACAAATCCAAAATGGCGGCCTAGTAAAATGTTATAAAAGTCAATGCAAAAAACTATTGCACCAATTATGTTAAAATTTTACTCAAAAATGAAATATATAGGGATGAACACTGGTAAACATTTTGAGACAAATTCAAAATGGTGGAATAAAATGATGGCATTATTAAATGTTTAAAAATATCTGAAAAAAATACTTATCGGATTGATTATTTCTTTAAAATTTGTAGGTAATTAATTAAGAAATGAAAAACAATTTTGTTTTTCCGGATGCGATTTCGTGATTTCTAAATCTTAGTATAATTTCATTTATTAAAAAAATATAAGTTTACTATGTCGTATCACATTTGTGAAAACACTGAAAATGATGCCATAGAACGGTAAAAATACCTATTTGCCTAATTAAGGAATAGGTAATTAGTATTATTATCCTTTTGACAAGGATAATGAGGCATGGCCCATTACTTCATTTTCGTGCAACAAATATTTTAAAAGGTCGTTTTTTTATCAGAGTAATTTTTGTGGAAAATTAAATAAAATTAGAGTTAATCGAGTAAGTAGATTTTTAAGCTATACCGGGAACAGACCGACCGACCGACAGAAACGGAAAAACATGAAGATTTGTAAAAACCTGGAACGATGATTTTTTCACGATTAATGATATTTCGTTATGGAAGTGAAAAGTCGCGCCGCCACTGGTAGTCGTTACCAAATGGCCATGTGCTTGGACATGGGCCATCCCCACCTCTTGTTTTATTGTAAACATTGGTCGATAGAATGTGAAAAGTAGGGGAACCATGTTGGCACATACCCCTAACGTGATTTATGAATCAATTGTGATTTTGGGGACACTTTTGTATATTGACACGTCCATTAAAATATTTTAGAAAGGAACACATTTCACTATCAACTATTTACACTATATTTGCTTTAGTAACGAAACTCTGCTTTCTTTAGCTGCAGTTAGTATTTCGATTAGGTACTTGCTATTTTTATTAGATATTTAAAAAAAATGACCCTTTAGAAACCTTTAATTTAGGAAAGAAATGTACCTTGGAAAACATCTTTGGAATAATTAGTAGAATCGAAAAATGTAATAAAATGTAGGGTATTCTATTAATCATGGCTAGTCCAAACTTAATTAAAATTAATTGAGCGATTCTCGAGATTTATGGGTTTCTAAATTGACCGCAAGGGCGCGCATTTGCTAAGGTGAACAATAAATTTCATAAATTCTAAAAACTCTCAAAACTAGATATAACTTTTATTACCTCATTGGAAAGCTGAGTTAACTTCTAAATTTATTGCCGTATCGCCCTTAATAAGGGTGATTTTCAGGAATTGGTTTGTTGTAAACATTACAGTTTTTTCTAGTTTTCTTAAAAATTTTAAATGAAAGGTCACACTTCTCTTACGCTAGTTCTAAATAGAAGACCGAAGTTTTGGCGAAACCGCACATTGATATCCTTATTAGTTTTTAAGCTATTTCCAAGTAAATTAATTAATAGGTATTTTTTTTTTCGGACGAAATGATTAATGATGATATAGAATATCGGAGAAACTAAAATCTCCAGGGGCGTCTCTAGACCCTTTCTGTTAGGGGGGGCAGGCACATATAACCAACTAAGAAAAAAAACATGCTTTTTATATTACATTTTATATTTCGGTATACTTAGATACAGGTTCTGTACTTGTGTCTTGTAAATTGCTAACTGAACCACAATTTAACTAACTGCTTAATATATTTATTGAAGTAGAACAGGCCCCCTCTTAGTGCCGCTCTTGAAAATCTCAATTCTGCTGCTGGACACAAATCACATGCTATCTCCGGTGTGACAGATCGATGTGGGCCTTTGACAGAAACTTCATTAGTCTAGCAAACGTGCCAAAAGATCAGCCAAATACAAGATATGGCGGCTGATCTTAGACAAGGATGGAATTTCCAAGGTCTCATTGTTCGAAAAGAAAAAAACAAGTAAAAATTATTTCGATTCTCGGAGAGTCTATAATTTTTCATTAAACAAAAACATACTTTTTTCAAACAGAGAAAATAATATATGAAAAAAATACCAACTTTCCGATAATCTTAACGAAAAAAGTAATCCGGAACATTTTTTCGTCGTCGAAAAATAAGACCTTGAAAAGTCGAGGCGTGACTCAGATATCCTCGTAAAAATGGTATTAAACAACATTTATATTTGGGTGAACGGGTGGCAACATTCGTTTTCTAAATGGAATGCCTTTTATATTATTGTATATTTGTATTTTCCTTAACATTCTGAATAGTTTTTGTGTTTCCTATATCAAAATTCAACTGTTGGTTCAATTCAAGTTGGATTTAGAAAACAGATGTTGCCACAGGTTTAAGGAAGAAGCGGTAACACTGCACATTTTAAAATATTTTAAAAATAAAGTTTATGTTCACATATGGTTAGACCCAAAATTTCAAAATAATTTATTTATTGGTTCTCCAGATATTTCTAACATGCCACTGAGTTTGGCGTATTAGTATGACTTTTGTCAATTAAAGTACGCTCATTTGTTCTACCAGTTTTCATTTAGAAATGCTTTATTTTTATGATTAAATTTGTTTTTTAGATTAGTTTGTATCATTAATAAAACTGGAGTTTGGAGATATTATTCGCATAAAGGAAATTACAAATGGACTTATCAAATAACTAAGCAATATTAGGAGAATTTTTAAATCCAGAACAAAATAATATAACTTGCTTTAACTTTACACGAAATCCTATTTAGCTTAGATGATCAAGTCTTGCTCTAACAATCGCTAGATATTTGTTACTAATTTAGCTGAGCTAACAAAATAATCCCTTAAAAATGAGTTTTTTTTTAAATGTTAACTTTGCATTGTGAGTGTATTAATATAGCACAAAAAACCGTTTTGTATAGTAAAATCAGCGACACCCCACCTATAACGTATAACGCTAAATATAAAACGCTAATGTCATGTCTGACACGATTCATTTGGCGTGAAATAATGCTTAGAACTTTATTGGGCATTATCCATGACATGTATCATACTTTTCGATAAATATCGATTTTTACCATCCCTTAAGGCATTCGAAATTTTGGGTCGTGATTGTTTGCTCAACTTTTTGTTATTTTTTTGTTAATTATATAAAATATTGTCAGGTTTCAGTTCTTCTCGCAACCTGCCATTATTTAAACAGACGAGAAAATAATGCAGTTTTAAATATCTCTACATCTTCGATTTCTATACGAAGAGTTCAGTTTTACAGCCCTCTTTAATAATAAATGACCCAGGTATTTAGGCGAAACCGTTATTTTGACAAACAAAATTAAGTTTGTAGACAACTAACTTGACAACCCTTTTTAAGTTTTCTTAATGAATTTTTAATATTAAGGTTGCTCCCAAAATGATCACTCTGTAAAAGTGATTTTTGTGCACAACATTATCTTTGTCAGGAAAATTCACTGGTCAAAATATTTTATACCCTAGGCATATAAGAAACCGTACATTGCTAAGCTCCTAGAATTAAAACGTGGGATGTTCCTGTAATAAAATTCTTTTTAATATGCATTGTAAACGTGGATTATAACACCTCAATTAGCTGTTGCCCATGTGATCACCGCTTGTTAGCGATAATATGAAAACATCAATATTTTAATTTTCGCGAATACACAAGTAATATGTATAAAAGGTCAATGTCAAGTGTGCGGCTAGAGAAAAGGTGTGTAAATTCGTATGAAAAGTATTTAAAATTTGTTTAAAAATGTCGAACGTAGGGGGCAAGAAGGTATGTTAATTATATTGATTTTTTAAATACAAATTTTTTTAAATAAATTAATTAAACATTTATAATGATTCAAATAGAAAATTAATTCCTCTGGGGTTTTAGCGTAGAAAAATAAATAAATAAAGAAGTCAAATCAAGAAATACCTACAGGAAAGTTAGAGGAAATGTATTGTTTTTTACTGTACATTTTTTGCACAAGGTGTGCATACAAGTGACTCTATAGCACCTAGATGACGTGGCCCAGTAGAGATTTCTAGAATAATTTAAAGATTTTCAGGGGCTGTAATTTGCATTAAAAGTCCTTACTATAATTTAGCTGTTATTAAATGAGTAGGGTAAAATAAAAACTGTTTAAATGTAAAAAGCTACAACAGGTTATCATACGGCGCACATGACGCCGCCAACAAACTATTTGTTCCAACTATAGCTGTTTTTCTTAACAGCAGACATTAACGGGGGAGCCCGCTAAGGGCAACACTTAGGTTTCTGGGGTCCATTGTGCTATTCTTCCCCAAGGGGACAGGACAATGACTCAGATCTAAAAGCTATTTCGTTCTTAAAAAGGGAAAGACCCCTTTTAGGCCAACCACGGCCAGATTAGCAACTTATGGCGCCTGGTGCTTTAAGTATTTAGAGGCCCCTGAACAGTGCGAGTGTTTCCAGAAATAAATGTTGAGTTGACAAAAAAAAGCCCTTCGTTTTGTACCTCCCTGATAAGCGGGAATATATGGGCCCTGAGCCTACGCCAATTCAACGTTAAAGACTATCAAAATCGTGTGCTATAGCCCCCATAGCCCCGCCCTTAATCCAAGCCTGAGACCAAACACGTCTTTTTAGCTCGGGCTCCACATAAATGCTCACCTAGCAAAACAGTCTAGTGTTGACTAAAGTGTTACATCAACAGATCTCTTATTGTTCTGACCCTATTTGTTCATGCCATTCTGTATAGAATTTTTTCGACATTGCAACTTCTAACAGTTAAACTCTTAATTCTAGCAGGTTTCCATCTAGTAGAAGCCCTACCTTCCAGAACCAACTAATTCGCTTCCTCAAAATCTCCAATTTCCTGATGGTTGGCACTCAATTGAGACTAACCCTATTCGAGCCACAAAGCTTCTCTAGTGCTCTGCATTCGCTGGAAGGCACAGCCTTGGCTACCGCAGAATGTATAGGCTTGCTTGACATGATATCCCTGGAAAGGTTCTGCTCTACGCAGGCCAAGATTGCTGTAATCTTAGCCTAACATACAGTCTAAAAACATACAAAACTGATTCCTGCTTTAGGTCGTTGTCCATAGACTCCCGCTCTCGTCCATTAGAGAGCCATCTATGTACCAAACAGGATCCTCTAGTTTGAGGAAAGAGGGGAGAGATCCTGCCATTCCTCCCTGTTAAGAACAAAGTGATAGAATGAACCTCTTAGGTTACTGAAACCGTAATAATAGCATATTTGCCGGATCTGATCAACTCAGTCCAGACTCTTGAATGTCCTAAATCCTTTCAAGTTCATTATGATCCCCCAGAAATTTCACCGATCCAGAAAAAATATTTGCCAGAAAGGTCCCCCCAAGGTTCAAATTCCTCTTGTGGGTAAATGATTCCATTTCGGTTTTATCCCTGTTAGTAGACCATGTCGTTGGCATGCATCACTACATCATCATTCATTATATTGAGCTTTGACCTGTTTTGGATTGCTGGCTAGATTGCCTAAATAGCTGGTCTTTGCAGATGAGGAGTCACTATCAATAGGACATTGGATGACGTTGAAACATATTTTGGTCATACATACAATAAAGAATCGTCATCTCGCTCAATATACTTCTGGGTCTATAAAGCCAATGCAGGTAGCAATTTTTCTCGTTTCTACTTTGGTGTATCTTACCATCAAGAGCCTTGCAGTCGCAAATTACATATTGAACTGTTTTTTTTTCACAAAGACGCAATTCATATCATTGTCGATTTCGAATAACTCCGTAGTTCTTTACTGCCATGTGTTCCATAAGGTTTTCTGTAATTATCGTCAACTCACACCTACTTCGTAGGAGCAGCAGTTCAATAAGTTTAGGATCAGGTACCCCTATAAAGTTTTTAATGTGAACCTGCCTTCTATTAGAGATTACTTTATGTTCGTTTTTAGTAAATCGATTTATAGCTTTAAGTGTTGTTCTCTTTGACACTCTCAGAACAGACTTAGTACCAATATATTGTTTGCCGGTAACCCTTATTTTGCAAAAACATCAACTCTTCCGTGGTCAGAGATGATATTGGTTCCAAGTACCCCAGAATAATCCAGTCCTTTAAGCATCACAGTCGTTTGTTATTGTGAAATGTCAAAACATTAATATTCCTGCAAATGTTACAAACATAAGATTTTGAGATATTTATGTAACACGCGTAGAAAATGTTTTGTTAACTGTTTCAAATATTCGGTCGTTTACAAGCCCTCCTTCTGGTTCTGATATTTTTTTGTACCATTAATCTGGTGTACCTCTATTTTATTTTTTGATAAGTGACATGCTTTTGGATCAGTCGTTCTCCCTGGCCATCCTTGGTTCAAAAGTTTTCTACATCGCATACTTCAATATTTTTACAGAAAATTAAAGGTCGATTTTCCTTAAATATTTATAAATTTAATATTTCCCAATTTATCTTTCCCAATTTCTTTCATGAAAATATTTTTCCTATCGTCAAAATCTTTTATTTTTAAACATAATGGTTTATTATGGAGTTGACGATGAACAAATAAAAATAATAAGACATTTTTTAATAATTACGATAACGTTATCGCGGTACCTACTGAATAATATATGTATCAGTGAAGTACTTGTTACTGATAATATTATAGATAGTTTATCAGTAATTATTTCAGTCATTTTAAGGGACAGCAAGGTGTAATAGTATATTTATTTGTGTGCCAACAGATTGATTTGTAAATAAAAGGACATGGTTTCTATTGAAAGCGATGAAAATAATATGTTTTTTAATTACAAAAAATATTTTCCCGAAAAACCGGTAGGTGCAGATCATTTTATTGAACTTGATATTTAGGAAATCAATAATTTTCACTTGTGAAATACAGCCTTGTTATAAGCTTCCAAAAATGATTATACCGTTTGCATCGATAATAAAATAATCAGATTGGATATTTATTTTTATAAGACATTTACATTTGTCTTTGAAATAGCACGACTTTACTGTATTTTTCGTAATATTATTGAGAAATTCTTAATTTGTTTTTAAATTTTCTAATGTATGTTTTATATAATTTATATTTAAATATGTATAAAAAACTGTCTGGAATATGATTAGATGGTGTGATGGTTCAGAAGAATGTCGAACGAAATATTCAATATAGATGGTAAATTATTTGTTAGATTACGTCAAAAAAGGTTAAAAGAGCGTGTCAAAGATAATTAATTAATATGTTTAATGCATTATCTTATTCTGTGGTCGCTGCAATCAATACTGTAGTTGCTGGCACCAAACTCCTAATCGCTGACTTAGAATTCGTTGCCACAAATCTCTTAAGTTATAACTAGGTACATTTAAAGATATACTTGTTTCTATTCACACGTACAGGGTTGTTTACGTATATTTTGACACTCACTTGCAGAGTTTATTCTTCAAGAAAACAAAAAATGTTTAACATAAAAGTTATTTGGTTTTACCTTATCCATCAGAATATTTCTAACAAATTGAGCACCGACTTTTTTATTTTAAATGGGACACCCTGTATAATATTACTTCAGTATATGGACACCTTCTTGCTGATTATAAAAATGCCAGGGTTGACACCCTTGTCTTTAAAGACAACCGACAAATTGACAAGTACCCTGCTGCCATAAGAGGCAGTGTATTCCTTTCTAATGACTTTACTAAGAAGCAATGACTTTTCTTATGCGTATGTTCCTTTTCTTGCCCCTTATGGGAGGGTTTTTGTCAATTTTATCTTAAGTTATAACTAGGTACATTTAAAGATACACTTGTTTCTTTGGTTCTTTCTTTAAAGATATTTTTATTATAGACAAAAAGTTGCCCATTTATTGAAATAATATTATACAGGGTGTTTGTTCCATTTAAAATAACGAAAGTCCATGCTCAATTTTTTACTTTCCAATTGTTTTTTGTTTATTTTGTTGATAGATTCTGATGGTTCAGGTAAAACCATATAACTTCTTTTCTTCTATCTTGAATAATAAATTCTGTAAGTGGATGTCAAAATATACGTAAGTACTTGGTACATATGTACAATGTTTCCTTTTAAATATAAAATTCGGTATAACATAAACTCGTTCTAAACTAGCTCTGATAGAATTACTTTTTGAAGTGCTTACTTTCAATGTATTTAGTGTCCGCACAATAAAATCTAGGTCTCCATAGCGACGATTTTTTATGACATAATAATTGCTATTTTAATAAGCGTTTTGTTATATGCCTCAAATAAGTAAACCTACATATTTGGATTTTCCTAAATAATATATGTATGGTCTCGCTCTGGCAATAAAAGGATTACCATACACAAGCATTATGTGTATATTTAAGTTTATTTAATTTTTTTAATAGGGTAATTAAAAACTTCAAGGAGTTTTGGAGATACAAACATCATTAGTAGTAGACTATACTAATAGAAAGTACGATTCTTCTTGAAAAATGCAAAGTGTTTTCGTAGACAACAAGCAACCTAGCACATTCCCCCTAATATCGGAAATAAATTATAATTTATATTTCGATGTCTGTGTTTCTACCTCACTTTCGAATTGGAATTCATTATATCGGTTTAGACGTGGTAAATAATAAACATACCTTTTTTCTGCTGTAAATTGATCTATTGCGTGCGATAATCAAATATGCCCAATTTCTCCGCTAAAATGGGTATTTGGGCTCATAGAACAAGAAAATGTAAATGCCAATTTGAGACAACATTGGTATGTCCCCTTTCTGCAGTTAGAGATTCATTTATATATTTTTTTACGTTGCGAAAATGCCAAAAAGCTCCTTTAAAACAATTTAAGTTAAGTTTTAAATTATTGCCAACTTACCAACGGTATTTTTTGTAAAACAAATGTATATTTTACGTAAAAAAAATCAAACAGAAAAGTCGTACCACAAGACGTTCTAGAGCACTCACAGCGGGTAGCTACCTACTTTAGATGAGTATCGAAGTAAATATTGCAGTAAAGTATTCGATAGGATTTAATCCCAAGCCTAACAAAATTTTAAATTAACTAAGAATATATTCTGCAATTGTGGAAAAAATCTTTTCTCTGGTCTTTATAGTGGAGTTTTGGCTCAAGAGAGTTAATACTACATTGATCAATTTCTACCATAGTCTACCGACAGTCAGATCTCGGTCGTATCTACTAATATGTTGTTTTTAATGTTAATAAATGCTGGAACTCTTCCTAATAGAACATTCATTTTATTTTTCAGCCTGCAAAAATATAAAGATAATCAACTTAATTTAATACAGTGGAAGTTCATAAATCAATTTAAACAAAAATACGTATCTTTTTCCTTGTCATGTTTTAACAAACACTTGAATCCTAATTAGCTTGAAACAATAAACTTTAACTAAGAAATAGTAATACAACTTGGGTGTTTCATGTATGACATCACGTTTAATAGATACGTGTGATCATATGTCTGGGACGATAAATGAATTAACTAATGTTATTATTAAATAGTGTATTTTAGCACATTAAAATAAATTGTAATTGCAAGCTATTATACGACCTTCAGAGCCCACCCGCAATCGCGATGTTCTTAAAAAAATTCGATACCAGTTGAGTTTACAAATTGAGTAAGCTAATAGAGCTAGTCGGTCCTTAAATAATCACATGCCTTAAGTTCCCAGTAAACTACCCAGTCATATGAGAGACTCCGGGAAGGAAATCAAAGATTTATTAATATTCTTTAAGAAGATTCTGTTATCTCGATGAGTTTTATGGTTTTTGTTTCATTTCGGTGTAGATTGTAGGTCCTAATCATATTCAATGGTATAGTTAGTTTTAAATTTATATATAAATATTAATTATTACTGTCACTTATTAAAATTCTATTGCGAGGTAATATTTTGACGTGTGAAAGCAAAATGTTTGAAACATCACCAATAAAAATTTTAAGGGCCTGTTGATCCTATCCTCTTAAAACCATCCAAAGTTTGAAATGCAATCTTATTCTCTATTACCATTCTCACCGTCCTCCATTGCCATTGTCAGTTAGTGCACTTTGAATATATTGAGTTGCTTTCTATCCCATGTGTTTAAAATACACTACTATTCATTTGTTAAGAATAATTGAAATGTTGCTGCCTTTTTTAAATACTCTGGCTTAGATAAAGTAAATCGAATACGATTTTTTTGCTTTGAATAGGTTATTGTATTACTTAAATCTGAGGTTAAGTGGATTGTTCATTAAAACTGTTAGCATCTATTAAATAATATTGTGCAAAATTAGGAAGTCCCCAAAAGTTTAATAGTAACTATATATCTCGGGTCAATTTCTTCATTTTTTATTTATGTAGATGACTACAGAAGATATAATTTTTTAAATCAGTTTACATAATATGCAGCCCTTATTGATAAAATTGACAAAAAAGTAAAGAATCTTTAAATTAGAGCTAATGCCTCAAAATGCATACCATGGATTTCAATTTTTCTTTTTTATATATTGTATAGGTAGTACAGATAAAACAAAAAAGCCCATATTTGTGAACAAATTAATTTTTAGTAGGAAAATTTCACATAGGGTTCTGCTACACATAGACGTTTTATTTTGTAATTTTAGAGTATACATGGTTGTTCAAAGAAATTAAATTGAAATTATTAAATTAGACTTCACATCAGTGACGGCTCGTACTCTAAAATTTAGGGTCGGCTGAGGCTCAAGGCCAGTCAAGGGTGGTTTTAAGGTGAGGGGGTAATGAGGGTAATTACCCCCCCCCCTCCCCCCAGATCGCTCAAACATCATGTGTAATTTACATAATTTTACGTGAAAATTACGATTAAAAACTTGGCTTGGAAACACTATAGCACAAGAGCGACCTGCTGGATCGGGTCTCTTGCATATACGTCGATAATGTAAATATAAACAATGTAATTAATAAATTTGCTGCAGGAAAAAAATTAAACGTTATTCTAATCCTATTTATTAGAGGTGTTTTTTTTTTCACTTATGCCACAACAAGTATGATAAAATATATTTATGTTCTCATACCATTTACAATAAAATATATCAACAAACTTTTTTTTTTTAAATTAACCTCTCCCCCAGAATAGTTTCCTAAAATCGCCCGTGAGGTCAATGTGGTGTTAATTAGTGCCACGTCCAAATATGGTAAAATACTAATCTTATTATTTTCAGTTTATTTCATCAATGGTAATTAGGTAGCAACCTATATATCGCAGATCTAGGCTAGAGTATAAATTTAATAAATAAGAAAAAAATGTTATTCAAACGCTCAAATCAGTCATTTTAATTTGTTGATATTTTAATGTATCTTGCCTCGAGAGGAAAATAAAATAGATGCCAAAATGAAAACTACACACACAACCAAGAAAGTATATTGTCCAGCAAGAATCACGATGCGGCCGGCCGACGACGAAAACAAATTGCAAATGATATTTTAAAATATTCACTTCACATTTCGTCACCACAATTAATCATGTAATATGAAGTGAAAATTACTAATATAATATATTAACCATCATAAGTCATGACTAGGCTTAGGATATATATGCATTTACATGAAAGCATATGCAAATGCATATTTTGGCAATTTTTGTATTTAAATGCATATTTTGCAGTTTTTAAAGGAAAAATGCATATATTCTAATTTTTCTGAATATATTTTTATTTCCTAAGACAAATTTGATGTATTTCAAATATAACCCATAATAATAAAATAAGTAAAAAATGTCTAGTTGCTGGCAGGCCAAGGGTTTTACCCATCCTTTCTTAAAATTGTTATAGGTACCCAATAAAACATCTGTGCTTTAAAAACTATGGATTTACCACGGATTTACAATCATAAATACGCACGTTTTAAGAATATTAGAAATAATTTTTCAATTGAGTTTAGTTTACACATTGTGGCGTCAACATTATCCAATATGCCGAAAGAAAAGCGTTCATTAAGTGCGGTATTAAATCAATTCGTGAAAGATTTTACGACTTACCGTTTTGTGCTGTTTTGTAAATATTGTGATGTTCCTGTTACCGCGAACAAGAAATTCCAAGTGACACAACACATAGAAACTACAAAGCATCAGATCAAAAAAAAAGTAAAAAGTGTGCTCAGAAACAAGTTTTAATAACCACAGCCTTTTCACCAGGACCGGGACCCAAACGATCAAAGTTCAATGAGGATTTGTGCAAGGCGTTTATTAGTGCGGATATTTCACTGAATAAATGTAAAAAGTAATCCTGCCCTGAAGTCATTTTTAGAGAAGTACACAAAGATATTAATTCTACATGAATCCACGTTAAGGAAAAACTAGGGTCCAGATTTGTACAATAAGACAGTTACCGAATTGCGGGAAAAAGTAGAAGATAAAAGTATATGGGTGTCACTAGATGAAACAACTGATGTAGAACAGAGATGTGTTGCTAATTTTGCTTTTCGTGTGTTGGGTGTAGAAGCAGAAAGGGATAAATCATATTTACTTACATAGAAGACCTTAGGCAAAGTAAATCATTCAAGTGTTGCTGGATTTTTCAACGACTCTCTCACTCTTTTACGACCCGGTGGTATTAAATATGATAGAGTGTTAGTGGCAATGCTGCTCCATACATGTGTAAAGCAATGAATAGTCTACAAATATTGTACCCTAAAATGATACATGCCACATGTCTTGCCCATGGACTTCATCGAGTTGCAGAACAAGTTTGTGGTTTTTATCCACGAGTGAACGATCTGATTTCCTCGGTGAAGAAAGTATTCCTAAAAGCTACGATTCGGGTAGAAAAATTTAGGGAAACTGCAGAAAAAATCCCCCTGTCCCCATCACCAATTGTAACTAGATGGAGAACTTGGATAAACGCTGCCATTTATTACGCAGAACATTTTGAAGCAATAAAAAACCTAATCAACCAATTTAATGCGGAATACTTAATTGTATACAAGAAGCACAAAACGTTTTGCGCAAAGAAGATGTACGTGAGGATTTAATTTACATTAAAAACAATTTTTCTTGCTTGTGTGATACTATAAAAAAATTGGAGATGAAAAGACTTTCTTTGTTAAAAAGAGTAGAAATGATAGAAAACTAAAGTGAGTGAAACTATAACTAACACTAAAAATAAAGTAATTTCTCAAAAATTAGCTACGGTTTTACAAAAAAATATTGGTTACAAAAATTTGAAAAATATTAGTGCAATTTTGGACAATAAAGAGACATTGAATCCAGATAATGAAAAATTTTAATAAACAGTGATTTGAATTTGTTTGAATATGTTCCAATTGTATCTTGTGATGTTGAACGACTATTTTTTGAGTATAAAGTACTATTGTCAGATAATGGAAGAAAATTTTAATTTGATAATTTGTTACTTCATATAGTTATAAAATGTAACCGGAACTTGTTGAATAGCGTAAACAATACATTTTAAATAGGTTTATTCCTTAGTTAGTTTGTTCAGTTAGCTATATATTAAAATTTTATTTAAAAACATGCTTTTATTATATAGTTATATTAATGTAATAATTAATGGTAAAAATAGTGTCTTAAGGACACCTTGAAGTGTAAATAATATAATATTTTAATTGCTATACTTTTGCTTTATTTCTGTTTTTTTGATCCGATAATAAATGCATTTTTAAGTGCATATTTTCCCTTGTTTCGGAGCATATTTGCATGCATATTTTTAGATTTTTAAATGCATAATTATCCTAAGCCTAATCATGACTAATGTAAAGAACTAACAAATTAATTTAAAATTAAGTAGTATCGTTTTATAATAATTACAAATGATACCTGAAAAATGGTAGTATTCCATTGGAAAAAATTCCGGGGATACGGCCACATCGAGACGGGCCGGTGTTGGGTGATATAAGCTACGACGAACGTTATAGCATGGGGATATCTGCGAACGTACTACGTACCGCGTGAATTTGTAGCTGAAGTCTAGCATGTGAGGTGATGGGATCGGCTGGCCGAACCACCGTCTATAATAAGTATATTAGAATATCTGTGGACGGTGGCCCATGGACTGATGTTAATGGCGTTATTTGTATGTTAGTCAAGCAACGACAATAGGGATACCTACCTATTTTGCTATGTGCCCAGGAAATAATAAACTACATTTTGGTTTTGTGCGTTTTTAGGATGTTTGCAAAATTATTTTTGTACTAGAGAATTTTCCCTGTATATTTTCTGGTATGGCCCGGCCGACCCTGCCGCCCCTGAGGAGCCGTCACTGCTTCACATAGGATTCTAGTTCGGATTAGACTCATCAACACTTGTAACACTTATTTTAAAAATATGCATTTTTATTTTTTTTATCAATCCCATATAGCAATCATTTTTTTTATTAAAAATTGATGGAAAAATATTCAAAAATGTTTATATTCCACGGTACTTTTTCATACATTTAAATCCATGTTGACTTAACGTTACATCAAGTTGTTCCTAAATATATCCTATTTAGATCATCATGTGTAATATTTTAACCAAAAAAGTTTGCTTTAGTTTTTTGACATAGACATTAAATGTATTTGTGAAATTTAAATATCTTTTGATATAAACTCATTGTTTGCTAGTGTACCCATACCACTAGCTTTAGAGTAGCTACAGGAACTACTTAATATCAATAATTTGAAGAAAGAAATTATTGTTGAGTATTTGCTTCTCACAAAATTATGTATGAATCAAATTTTTTTTCAGTTCAACAATAAATATTATAAACAAGTTGAGGGAACTGTGATGGGTAATTGCTTAATTCGTTCCTTGCAAATTTGTTTATGGGTCGATTAGAACCCCAATTCAAAAAAGAACTCAAGTATTTCCTAAGGGTTGGGATAGATACGTAGACGATATATTTGCTATTTTTGATACTAAAACAGAAAATTTGGACACTTTCTTAGAAACATTAAACAATAAATATCCTTCCATTAATTTTACGTACGGAAAGGAGAACAATAGGCAATTACCTTTTCTCGACACGTTAGTTATTAGAAATAACGATAAATTAGAATTTGATATTTATAGAAAATTTACTAATACTGATAGGTATATACCATCCGAATCATTTCATTGCCGTCAACACAAAATGGCAGTATTTCATTTCTTAACTCACAGGTTAGTCAATATTCCATTAAGTAAAGAGCGTTTTAACAATGAAATGAATCGGATTAAAAATATAGCTAAAAGTAATGGATATATTGATAATTTTGTACATAAATTAGTAAATAGACATAAGCATAAGAAAATGTTAAAAGATGCCACTACTCTTCAAGCACCTGAGGCTCCCAATAAGTTCATAGTAATCCCATATGATCCCAGATATACGAGAGGTCTAGAAAAAGTATTTAAAAACGTAGGTTTTAGAATAGCCTACAAAACGGAGAACAGTTTGAAAAATCTCCTTGGAAACCCTAAAGTCAAAGTCGACTTGAAGGAGAGGAGTGGCATCTATGAAGTTAGCTGTAATGACTGCGATCTAAAATATGCTGGGCAAACTAAACGTTCCATAAACATTCGTTTTAAAGAACACATGGCACATTTAAGATACGGAAGAAGAGAAAAGTCAAGCGTTGCCCAACATTCTTTGGAAAACAATCACCTAATAAGAATAAATAATCTTAAGTTGATTAAAAATGTATCTAATATTAGATTATTGGATGCATTTGAGAGTATAGAAATAGTTAAATGTGATAAGAAAGCACTAAATAAAGACAGAGGGCATAGTCTCTATAGTCTCCTCTATTGTTTACTTGACAACGGTGCAGTCGGGTGCAACCAAGTGTGACCACATTTACTTATAAATAGTCTCGGTTAGGATAAGTTACTTTAGTTGATATCATTTGCTGATGATGCTAACTTGGTTAGCGAAACGCGCATCCAGAACGTAACAAGTTGTGGTGTAGTGTGGTTAGAACTCTTGTATTTTGATCTATCTGCCACCGCAGGTTTCAGTGTTGGGACTTAAAAAAACGGATCCAAACATTAAAAAACGTATTTTTTTTCGTAAATTATTTTAAAGAGTTTTTTAATGTCAAGAAAATATGGCCGCGTTTTATGTGTGGGATGGCCAACTAAGCCAAATAAACCAAATGCCTATTGCTCCACCATTTTCGTTCCGATTTCGAAAAACTACAATTGACAATTAGAGAATTTGAAGTTTTACCGGAATGTATACAAAAATGACGCTTTAACCGAAAGGTGAATAAAGCTGGTAAGCTTGAGCACATTTTACATTCTAACGTACTGTAACATACTGGCTGAATTTCTTGTTTTCGATGCTATATATATATATATATGTATTGGAAGCGAGGCAAAGAAATTTAGTTTTTTTTGCCCTATGTCAGGATAAAGCGGATAAAGGAAACAACAAAACAACTAAAAATGAAATAAAAAGTTCACCAATAAACCCCGAAATACAGCAAAAAATCGTACCACTAGACTAGAAAAATCGAGCAGATGTCGTAAACTAAAATACACAAACCAGGGGCGCTCATCAGAACTATCGTTAGTGCTGTTAATTCACCGCTACAAAACCTGGAAAAATACCTGGCGTAAATTATGCAACCAACTGTCGAAAAAGCTGATTCATTTGTAGAAAATTTGAAGCATTTTACTTAATTTTATGAGACTTCGTTCTTGAAAAAGACTATATCATCGCAAGCCTAGATGTCAAGTTGTTCTATCCTGGGATTCTCATTGACGAAGCATTGGACATGATTGCTATAGACGAGTTTTTCCCGGCACATATAATTTGGAGCATTGCCTTAAAATTACTTATTGTTTATTTAACGGGCAAATATATAAACAAATAGATGGTGCTTCAATGGGGTCCTCACTATCACCAGTAGTGGCGAATTTATTTATTATATACTTCGAGAAAGAAGCAAGTTTGAAGCTCAAGTTATGAATTCGTTATATGGATAAATATTTATTATTCCGCAACATGGTCGTAGCTCGAAAATTTTTTGACTCGCCTAAATTTAATGATTTGGATTCATTTTTTTTAATAGCAACAATGTTATTTTTATTTAATATTTTGGTAAAAACTGATTTGCTTTAGTGATTAGTTTAAAAATTTATTTTTTGAAAGTTAACTAATAATAACTATGTTCTTGCCTATTTTATTTTACCACACTACCTATTCTTGGACCGAGACTAATAATTGAAATAATTAGAGGCGATTAAGGATGACAATGAAATTTAAAATTATAAACGAAGATGACAACTGACATTTTACATTATTGTGGGCAATTCCAGATTAGGAACTAAATATTAGATATGTGTTTGTGGCATGGCTAACTGAGCAATATAAGCAGATGACTATTGGTCCTTCAATTTGTATACAAATTTAAAAATATGAAACGGGTATTTCAGGCTTTATCAAATTGAAACCAGAAAGCCTGGCACTTTCGATTAGAAGTGGATTTTTAGTTACATTGTAATACATTTTAAAATATACCCTGAAAATGACAGATCAATGGTCGTTTGCTCATATTGCTCAGTTGGCCATGCCACAAATATACATCTAATATTTAATTTTCAATTTACAATAGTGTACATTATCACTCCACTCATTCACCATCCTTCTTCCATAATTTTTAGGGGCCTCTGATTTCAATTTTTATTAACGGTCTGAGTATGAATCTTGAAATAAAATGAGCAAATAATTATCTTATTTATGGTTCATTTTCAAAATTAAAAAAAAATTACTATAGCAACTCAGTTTTCCCAAAAATTTCATTAAAAAGTTATTGTTACTATTTTGGTTTTAAAAATAAATGGTCCCAAACATAAAAAAAATCATTTTTTTTTTTAATAAATAACTCGAAAAAGTTATTTTATAACAAAAAGGGGGTTCTCGATTGTGAAGATAATTATTTTAAAAGCAGTTTTCTGCAAATTGTGCATATACACAATTAGATAAATCCGATTAATATAAAAAAATCTGATATACATAATCTCATTATAATATAGAGCAATTTATTAAACCTTAAAACTAAATAATATTCGTCTTTATATCATCGATAAAAAAAAACAATAACATATAAGCACCGATCTACGTGTCCCCTTTACCTTTCTATCACAAAAGAGGGAATTTTTTGCCACATGTAGAAAAAACAATTAGATATATGTTGTTTGCAACATGTTCTAGTTTAACCAACCTCGCATCTCTTACGATTTTTAAGATACCAAGGCTATCCCATCGAATTTGTAACATTTGTAACATCCTGTATAATAATAATAAAAATATATATATATATATATATATATATATATATATATATATATTGTAATTAATATATCACAAATAATAATGAATGGTCTCTTCAATTATAATTGTGTTAATCTTCTTATCTAAAACTACCGTTATGGTTACCCAAATATATTTATTTTAATCTAATTTAATGCAGAAATACCGGAAAGCGTAACTGGTAAAAGTTATTTTTATGAAATAAAATTCTAATTCAAGCACAAATTAAATTGTGGATATTAAACGTTATTTGAGTACCAGATAAAGAACTTTTTTATGGGCTTTGTTAATAGTTAGTTTTTTATTTCATTCTGTTATTATAATATTTTAATAATATCATATTCAAATTTGTGACGGTTTCTATATATACATAGTCATACAAAATGGCGGCTGCTCAGTCATTTTTTGAAAATTCAACATTGCCACTTTATAAAAAAATGCAATCACTTTGTCACTCGTTTTGGATAATAGAATTTTTTCTTATTTTTTTAACTTCTTGTTTTACGGAAAGAGCAATTTACTCCAATATTTTTAATGGCCCCTTGTATATTTTTTACAGTTATTTTCGCCGCAAAATTACCTTTCTGAAGACGTATCACGTGTTAACCTTTACTTTCAAAGTGACTATAAAATAGCCATTTGTTTTAAAAAATATATATTATATCCTGATGTGTCAAAAATGGCCGTCATATTGCCATCTTGAAAATACAGGCTAGCATGTTTTAAAAATTTTACAGCGAAAAGGACCCTAACAAAAATATACTAGGTGCCATTAAAATATTGGAGGAAAAAGCTGTATCGATTAAACGAGAAGTGAAAAAAATTAAAAAATTCTCTTAGTACTCAAAACGATTTTCAAATCGAAGTGTTATATATGTTATGTATAAAGTCCAAACGCCATTTTGAAAGCAAAAGTTAACTTGTAATATATCGTTACAAAGCTTATTTTAGGCTGAATACGATAGTCCACAAAAATATACAGGTTACTATTTAAAATAAAAAAGTAATTTTAGTAAATTTTAGTAAGTAAATTTAAAATAAAAAATGTTTTTTCATAAAAAAATTGCTTCTTATTGAGTTATAGACATGTCTCAAATTTCAAATTGATATTTTTGAAACTAAAAAAAATGGTCTGTATCCTGTCCCCTGTGTTACCTAGTATATATACTCTAACTGTGATTTGAGTTAGGTGCGTTAGTTGTGACGGAAAAAGGTTTATTACAAAATCAAACACAAATATGATTATGAATATCTTACTTTTAGTTTTCTAAAGGCTACTGAATAAGGCTATTAATAAATAGTTTATGAAGAATTGCAGTTAATTATAATGAATCGATTCTGTAAGTCCACATTTATTTATTCCCATTTGTCTCAAGATTAAGGATACTTTTCTCATTAAACAGTAGTTAAGCATTTAAAGGGCTTTCTCAAAAGCATCTTGTATAACGTCAGTGTCAGAAGCCAATCGTGTCATTCGTTGTCGTTAAAGTAACTAGACCAGAGACCCAAGGAATTTTTTTGGAATATCTGTAGCTCGACAACAAACTTTCCCTTTTTTAACTCAAAGCCAAACTTTCCTTTTTTTTACTCAAGACAAGCATGGAAGCTAGTACTTGGGGCTCGGGCGTAGTTAGCCCAAACATACATAATATGAAAACTAAAGTGTCATCATATAGTAAACATTTTCGGTAGGTTGGTTTAGTACTTGGAGTTCGGGCGTAGTTAGCCCAAAAATACATCATATGAAAACTAAAAGTGTCATCATACAGTAAATATTTTCGTTATGTTGGTTTTAAAAAATTCAATTTTGTAACACAAACAGGTTAGGAGGTGTAGAGATTTTCCTTGTAATACCACTTTCGTAACTGATTATTTATTAGAAAATATAATGTCTTAATATTTAATTTTTAGATCTGGTTTAAAGGAGTAAGAAGCTCAAAATTTCGCCATGTCTATGGTGAACCGGCCAAAAGAGATAAATGCTACGAAAATATTCAGATAACGAAAAACGCTCACGATTCTCAATTCTGTGCAGTGAACCCAAAATTTTTGGCTGTCGTAACAGAAGTTGCCGGAGGAGGGGCGTTTATTGTAGTTCCTATTAATTGCGTAAGTATCAAAGTTATGAGTACTTGATTATATTTTTCTATTGATTTAATTTTACTACTTCATGTTTTTGCATATAAGTCATCAACATATAGATCAGTATGTTTAACTAAATTTGAATTACAATCTTGAACTTGAGACTAAATGTATTTTAGTTATTTTAGTTTATATTGTCCTTTGAATTATTCTAACATAATTAGCAAATTTTAAGACAGCACTGTATTTAAGGTTTGTAGACACGTCTGTAGGTACATTGAAGCTGTAGTGCGGACCCTATTGCTCATTATGGAATACACTTAGTCAAGCGGAATTCGGGGGCCTTCCCCTAAAAATATTGTCGAATTTAACCTACAAGAAAGGCCTTGTTGAGCAACTTTCTAACAGACGTTTATACCCGTTTTGACTAAAGAGATTTAAATGTAGACCAAATTAAGAGTTTTAATTGCCATAACATTTAAATTTGGTCTAATTCTTATGCTATTTTTGTGAATCTGGGGAAGTTTATCATTAAATTGTAGACCATGTTATTATAAAATATTTAGAAGGTTGACGAAATAAAAATTTAATAATAAAGGTAGGTATTCCACTCTATTAATTAATATTGCTTTGAGCAAGGAAAAGCAGCAGAGGCTTTTGCAATCACCCAATCTTTTACCAATCTCATCAGAAAACCTACTTACTTCGCACGCACCGTCACATATAGCCAAAATCGTTTGGACTTCTTTCTCACCGCCCACCTTCCATTTCTACTCCTCTGGGTTCTTTTGAACACAGTCTAATTAGGGTTTCCTCTCCCAAATAATAGGAAGTTTTAGAACCCATGTCACCTTATACTATTTGGCGCTATAATTTTGCTGATTGGAATGGGTTGCGAGATTTCTACTCTTCCTTCCCTTGGAATGATCTTTGTTTCTCTACCGACGAAATTTGTTTACAAATCTCAGATGTAATCCAATTAGGCATAGAAACCTTTATACCACATTCTATTAAGACTTCAAAATCTCTTAACAATAAATCTTAGTTTTCAAAATCATGCGATAATGCCAGACTAGAGAAAATCCGTACTCATAAAATTTTCTTAAGAACCCTACTTCAGACGATCTACAGGTCACCTTATACTATTTGGCGCTATAATTTTGCTGATTGGGATGGGTTGCGAGATTTCTACTCTTCTTTCCCTTGGAATGATCTTTGTTTCTCTACCGACGAAATTTGTTTACAAATCTCAGATGTAATCCAATTAGGCATAGAAACCTTTATACCACATTCTATTAAGACTTCAAAATCTCTTAACAATAAATCTTAGTGTTCAAAATCATGCGATAATGCTAGACTAGAGAAAATCCATACTCATAAAATTTTCTTAAGAACCCTACTTCAGACGATCTACAGGTTAAAAAACTTGAAGCCAAAGATGCCTTCAATACGGTAATAAAAGGCAAAGTCCTTTCTTGCAAAAAAGGGAGCCAATCCTTTTGGTCGCTTTTTACCCCTAACTTTTGGTGATGAAATCGTCTCCACATCTTACAAAAGCAGAGCTTTTTGTAAAACAATTCGGCCGCAAATTGTAATTGAATCTCTCCTCTTCACTTCCCCTTTCCATCAGTACCAGCTTTGCCATCAATATGCACGAAATTACCTTCAAGGTTAAAAAGGTACGACGTATTCTCAAAACACTTAATACCAAAAAGCCCTCTGACCTTGATAGTATTCCGGCTATAGTCCTAAAAAAGTGCGTTTCTGAATTGACCTCTATCTTTGCTAGGTTATTTCAAATGTCCTATGATAAGAACATTTTTCCTAAAAGAGGGAAATCTGTTCGTGTATAGGAATGTTCCGAAAAAGGGATCCAAAACTCTTCCCTCTGACTACAGACCCATATCCCTCCTCCCAATTGTGAGTAAGGCCTATGGAGAAATATATCAATAATGATCTCTTAAATTACCGTAAAAGGTATAAACTTATCCACGATAGATAATACGGCTTCCGCTTCCAAAGTTCCACAGCAGATCTGTGGAGAATTTTACGGAGAAGCCCAAATTATTGCCCTCGACATATCCAAAGTACAGAAGTATTTCTGTAGTGGTTGACGGCCATTCATCAAACATTTACCAAATGAGCGCAGGTGTTCCACAGGGTTCAGTATTGGCACCTACCCTAATCCTCCTGCACATCAATAATTTGCTTTTTCTACCATCAATTATATTCAAAGCTTTGCTCACGATAGTACACTCCACTCCAATATATGGTTCTCCAAATCTGTCTCCAAGACTGAAAATTGATTATTATAGGCGTAGAATAATGAATATCCCTAATCGAAGACTTCATTAAAATTGTAGAATTGGGGAGCAAAGAACCTTGTCCAGTGTCCACTAAGACACAATTTTGTTTACTATCTCACAAATTATCTCCCAGTACCTACACCATTCAAATGAATCAATAATCATTTCTTTAGCCTAGTCGTTATCACTTTTTATAAAGATTTTCGCTGCCATGATCACATCACCTCAGTTGCCACAGAGCTGCGAAGAAATTAGGTTTTTATTTCCGAGTTCGAAAATACTTTTCTTCTGCCCTCTTTTTTACCTTTTTTACGCTTCATAAATCAAACCCTGCCTTGAGTATAGTTCGTACATTTGGGGAGCAGCCTCTCTTTCAATCCTTAACATCCCTTACTCTGTCCAATGAAGAGCTATTCGCCACAACTACATAATTCTACCTTTTTCTCTGGTCAATAAATAGGACCTTTAAAAGAAATGTTTTAGACTTTTTCAAAATGTGGCTAAATCAACAGGTGATAAAAATATCTAATGTAATCAACCATGGATACCGCAGTGCATGTAGATTTGCCTACTCGCGTTTCTCAGTTCTCGCAAACATTAATAGAGTACGTGTGTTCAAATTTTGTCTGGTCTCTCTGATCATGACGCAGTTCTCAGTAGGTTTAAATTTAATAATATATAGTAAAGTAAACTATCGTGAATTTGTTGATATATGTCTTATGTACCAATTTTAATTTTACTGTAGATGATAAGTTATCTACATTTCGTGATACTGTGGTAGATGTATTCAATAGAGCTTTCCTACAAAATTGAAAAAGAAGAGGAATAGGAAACCCTGGCTTACTAATAAGGGGTTGCGGAGTTCAGCGAAAAACATTATATAGATCATTACATCCGATTAGTAAACATCGGATACTTATTTTTTGTTATTTAGTATAGAACAACATATCGAAAATCGTAAAGTATTCTAAATCGCTATACTACTCAGACCGAATAAATAATTCTGGAAATAGGTCAAAAGAAAATTGGAAAATCATTGGTGAACTTAGGGGTAGGGCAAACATAACACATTTTGAATCTCATTTGGATACTAATATTCTGAATGATTTCTCTGTAGCTACCAAATTAACAAATAATATTGTCTCACAAACTGATCCTCTCACTTACTTAAATAACATCAGCCTAAATGAGCAATGTGTTTTGACTCCTACAAATGTGACTGAGATTAGAGAAATAATTCGCAAAATCATCCCAAAAAAACAAAAAGGCCATTGGTTATGATGGAATATCGGCAGAGATAATTGATAACTTGCCATGTTATGTCTTGGTCTATCTTTCTGTCTATATCAATGAAGGTTTCGAAGAGGGGATTTTTCCAGAGTATCTTAATAAGCCCAGGTGGTACCTGTGTACAAGGGAGGTGAGAGGTGTGACCCTTCAAACTACCGACCGATTTCATTATTGCCAACGCTTTCCAAACTCATTGAGAAGATCGTTAAAATGCGCATAATGCGGCACTTAATTAGGCATAATATTCTAGATCCAAATCAGTTTTGATTCCAAGCAAAAAAATGCACTGGTGACGCCATTTCTGCATTTCTAAATTCTGTTTGCGATTCTATAATCTCGGGTAATTCGGTAGCTGCATTGTTTTTGATTTCTCGAAAGCTTTCGATTGTGTGTAATTTTAAGTGGGCCGTCTAATTAAAAATATTTTACATACAGAGACCGTAAAAATTGACGTCTACATACCTTTGTCTTCTCTTCAGAGTTCGTTTTCGGTCTCTTCGGGGCCCCTGTTGTCGATTCTGATTCTTTATAGGGTCTTCTGGATTAACCTTTTATCTCAGTTCGACATATTTACGAAAATTAGAATAATATTAAATTTGTTTGAAGCAACTACCACACTAACGAGTTTTTCCGATAATTTTTTGATGACGAGTGTGTTGGTACTGCCGGTACATGTTTTGAGGTTAGAGTTATATGTCATGCGCGAAGTCTTCGGTAGAGCCAATCAGGTTTGAATCTGTTTGATTTTAAACCCGTTATTTATTGTTAAATAGATCGCAGAAAGTATTCATGTCAGGGTATTTGTCTAATAGCCAGTATTTGAAATATGGAGTTTAACAAAGTGCCGTTCTGTGGTCAATTGTATTTTTGATTTATATTAATGATTTAGCTAAAATAAATATTTCCGTTGGCTTTACTCTGTTTGCAGATGATACCACGCTAGTGTGGAAGAGTCTTGATATGTCTCTCTTGACCCCATAGATCCACAATGATTTATGCCTCATTAAGGAATGGTGCGACTCTAATTTGTTATATTTTAATATGTCCAAAACAAGCATAGTCTGTTTCAACTGCAATATTCTTAGTGTGAATATACTGGATCAAAACATCGAAAACAAAAAAAAAATGTTAAGTTTCTTGGCTTATATTTTGACGAAAATCTGAAGTATTCAGAACGTATAGGAAAGCTTTCGAAGAAAATATATCGTATGGATGTTATGCAATTAGAGTTTTTGAGAGTGTATTGAATGAGAGATCTGCACGAATGGTTTATTTTGCTTATTTATCATATGTTATAGCCTCCTGGGATTATTGTAATAGACAAAACCTTCAAACGTTATTGGTAATCCAGAAGAGAGCAATTCGATAGTCGTACTACCGCAGTGCCTCTATAAAATACAAGGAATTCAGGGAACTTATCTTTGCCAATCCCTAGAATGACACTGACTAAACGGTCAATAATATATAAAGGCAGAAAAATATATAATCACTTGCCTCAGATAGTTAAATATAGTGAGTGTTTTAAAGTATTTCAAAATGAAGTGAAAGAATTTTTATTATCTAAAGCTGTTTATACTCTAGAAGAATATTATGAGTGTGTATTTTCATTTTCTAGATTGTTTTTTTATGTTTTGTTATACTGCTGTTTCATCTTACACATATACTGTTATACAGTGTTAGTGTTAGTATTTTTAGTGATATTACTTGGACTTATATATTATATCAAGAAACTTTGTCAGTAGGCTGAAAATCTGCGTACAATAAAGTATATTTTGAATTTGATTGATTTGATTTCTTAAAAGAATTTATAAAGGAAGCAAGTGGTACCCCATAGTAGAAATGTATAAGCTGGTATTGGAATAGTTAGGGTATGTCGCACTGGCGTGGCAGCTGCCCCTGGCCTCCCCAGAGGCGTTTTTAAATTTGTTTAAAAAATATACAAATATATTTATTAATTAATGTCTCCAGGGAGATAGCAATTTTTGGGGGTTGGCTAATGGGCCTACTTGTTAATTAATAAAGGCGATGAAAGGAGCATTTCTTTTTTACTCGCTTTTATTGCTTGACTTTGCTAGAGGCATCTTTATCATATCTTGCTAGGGGGCGGAGGACTCTAGAAGCAGTGTTGAATATCTGTGCTAGGATGTACACTTAGTGGACAGTATAATTTAGATCTCTGATTTAATATGTCCAGTTTCTTACATAATTAGCTCGATGCTTTAGTTGTTTAAATAGTTTTCCATACATTACTATTGTAAAAAAGAAAAACGTGGCCATGATATTTTGATCGAGGACCATAAACTAACAATCTGCCTAAAAATAAGCTGTCATTTATTATTGACAAAATTCCAGTAGTAAATATCTATATATTTTTGGTTATTATAAGTATGTAAGAATTAAGAAATTTGTTGAAGTTTAGCAAATATAAATATTAGACAGGTCGGTAAACATTTACTTTTATTAATTTAATACTCAAAATATTTAATTGGCTAAATTGCGCCTAGATTAATTTGTTAAATTCCAAAAATGTCCGATTAAAATTTATATGAAATATAAGTTTAAACAACATTTTTAAAATGTAGAAAAATAAAAGTATCTAATCTCCCCCTCTAAATAAAAGTATTCGAACTGTCTCAGTATTTATATAAAAATTATTTTGCTATATGAACTTTAATTAGATATGATTTCTCTAGTAGAGGTACGTTATTCGGATACGTAGTTAAGTGATTGGTATCTGTTATTAAAAGTACCTAGAAATGGAAAATTTATTTTATATTCAAGTTTTTTTTTAGACTGGAAGACTTGATTTCAATGCCAGTAGAGTTACAGGACACTCTGGTCCAATATTAGATATTAAGTGGAACCCGTTCAACGATAATGTGATTGCATCATGCTCAGATGACTGTACTGTAAGTTTTTTTTTATTTTATGCGCAATTTTATTTTATTATTGAGGTTCACTGAAATGTCAGGTTTGACGAGCACTCAGTAAATTAATATAGCTCTGGTTATTTTCAGATTAAGTTATGGCACATCCCCGACGATGGTCTCGCAGTTCATCTCAATGATTGGCTGGTTGAACTGCAAGGACACAAACGCAGAGTGGCTTATATTGAATGGCACCCCACTGCTGAAAACATTCTTTTGAGTGCTGGTTTCGATCATTTGGTAAGTTAATTATTAACAAAAAAATCAGTACCCATTATAACTAATATAATAAATCATTGCTAACTTACTCCTGCAAACATTTTTTGGAACGAGTAGATGCTTCGCAAGTCATACGACTTGTTAAGAAATCTCCTCAGCCAAATATGAAGTATATGGTATGGTGGCTTTCACCTTTAAAATGTTAAATGATAAGGGGTCGTGCAATATTTCGTTTTGGAGATAATTAAATTTCGTTTACAAAGACACCTCATTCCTAAATTCAGATGAGTAGTTTAGAAATTGAAGTATAACATAAAACTTTGTCTTCAGTAGAAGCAAATCAGGTATTCGCGCTGGCCATTTAAAATTATTCTTCAAAAACACTTTTCTGGAAAAGTTGCATATAAATCTTTTTCTAGTGCATCTGCTTGCCGAATTTTAGGAGATATTAAATTAAGGAAGTATTGAAAATGCACTCCGCGGTAAGGTACAAAGCCCAACTTTACAAAATGAGTTGATAGTTTGTCTATTGGTCTTGTTAAAAAACTTACTGCTGAAATTTACTCCGCCCCATGCTATTCACTGTTGCTTAATACTGAACAAGATGTTTCCAAAATAAATCAACGTTTGAAGCTGTACTAAACTTTCAACTTTTTTAAGTACGTTGCAAAACATGCATTTACACAAGAATCTGAGATTGCATTAACTAAACTTAAATATATTCATCATATCATTGTTAGTGGTAAAACTTTTTTTATTTAATAAAAATCAAAGACAGGGACGAAGCTAGCTTCTATAAAAATGAAGATGGATACGTTAGAGTATGTCTATATTACTTGTTTTGCAAAAAATGAAGATATATATAAACTAAGAAATTTATATCAGGAATTAAAATCTGAATTAGAATAGCACATAATAAATTGAAAAAACCGATGCTAAATTTAAAGAAAAAATGCAACCTAAAAATAAAACACATTTTGATAAGCTGGTGTTTACCAAGTTTATATTTTTTAATCGCGATTTTCGTTTGAAAATGATGGTTGAGCCCACAATCCAAGAAGTACATTTTTCTATCGTCCTTAGATTTCGTCAATACAGTATAGTTGTAAGTGTTATCGCGAAAATGTACAATTAGGTACTCATTAATCCTCGTAAGAGATATTTACAAAAGGTACATCGTCTGCTTCTTTTTTGGTCATTAGATCTCTATATACACGAAGTTGCTTATAGGCATATTGATGACTATCCAAGGTTCCGTCATATTACGTTATTTTTATGTTGATATTCTCACTGGGGGGGTGATTCTCTAGAAGATGTTTTGAAGTTAAAAAACGAACTTGTGTACGTGCTTGTGTCAATATGATTTCCTTTGCGAAAGTGTATATTCAATTGCAAATAACTACAAGAGTATTCCGATGAAATCTTGGATGTTAGTAAAGAGAAACAAAAACAAAGTCTGGGCCTTGTTTGGAATTCCACTGAATATATTTTAAGAGTTGTAATTTCGTCAATTAAAGTAACCAAACGGCAAATTTTATCTATTATTGCGCAAATCCCCAAGGTTTACTTTCGCCTGTAATTGTAAAAACAAAGATTATTCTTCAGGCATTGTGAAAACAAAAAATTTCTTGGGACGAATGAATTCCATCTGATTTACTTACTACAAAGTATAGAACACAACTTTTTAAACTCAATAACAAGTTTTTCTGGACATGTTTTATTATTAAACCCTGTATTATCGATTTAATTAGTAATTGGGGAAAAGGCTCTTAATCCTTAAGAGTTTTGTATTATTATTTGCCAAGTAGAGGCGTGTTTAAACCGTTCTTTTTATCTTATATCCAACTATCCAAACGACATCCGGCCATTTTTTAATTTGCCGTAGGAAGCGGTATATGTTATCGTCTCCAATGACATTTAAAAACAAAACGTTTATCTTAAATACATTAAACATTTTTATTAAACGTGGCAACTGAAATAACTTTACAAAGACGAGTTTGTTTGATATTGTAGCAGCCGGAAATCCACGAAATGACAAACGGCATCTTTTACCACCAAAACTTGACGGGTGAGTCACAAATTTTAAATGCTCTTGTTTTGCACATCCAAAATAGCCCTTATTGATTTGTTTTTCGTGAAGATCTATTGACACTGTACAAAAAAGTCGCTTATCGAATTTACATAACAGTAAACTAATTGTTCCAGACGTTTTTGTTATATTAAACCAAAAACAAGAAAATCTGAATCGGAAATTTTTCTATGAATCACCCTCTATATGTTATAACGATAAATCAATGTTTTTTAATGAAACTGAAAGTTTGAGTTAAATTTTTAAATTCAGATTTTGTCTATCCATTTTTTTATTTATTTTTTAAATTTATTACACTTAAAAGGAATTGCTTTCTATTTTTCTATTTATATGCTTACGATGAAAAGGTTTTTTTAAGATACTTTTTTCGCTATCGGCGATTTTTACAAATAATGAGCTTTGAAATAGTTATAGTTTAATATTATAATATAAATATAATTAATATATTTATATTATCAGACAGCGTAACCTTGAACTCTGTTATCATTATGAGATGGCTTACCCCTACACAAGTAAAAAAGTATTTTAACCAGTATTACATAAATACCTCAAATTAACACTTGCTATTATTTAATGTTAGATTTTAATTGAAAAATTGTTTTGTTTAAAACTGTATTTTTAGCTTGTTATTTTTTTTGCCCAATCTCTATGTTTTAAGGAAATTAATTATAGACAATTTATGCATTAGGTGATGATACATTATATTCATTCACTGTCATTTCTTTAGCGACCCAAATGCACACAGTTCCTCTCCCACTAATGTTAGGCCAGGTATATAAGTAACTTCGCGTTCTTGAGACATTTAGAAAAAAAATCAAATACTGCGTTTGGGAAAATCTTATTTATTTTTTTGTCTTAAATTTTTAAAAATCGGTGAATAATATAATCACGTAATAATCAAAAAGTAACGTGTTTATTGCTCTTTAAACAAGCGTTGGACCTCCCAAAATCAACGATGTTTACGCTCTTAATGAATTTTTATAGAATTTTCGTTTAAGTGAAGTAATGCGTTAAAGAAAGACCGAGTTCATGATATAAAATTTTAATTACTTCAAAGGTATGGGCGCGGTAAATCTGTGAATTTGAAAGATCAAATGCTTGTATAAAATAAAATAAAAAATTCAGGTCCGGTATGATAAGCACCACTTTATGAATCGACGTATCCAGAATCTGTCTTTTGAAAATGTATTTCCAGATTTGAAAACTTTTTAACAGACAAAAAAGGTACAACTTCAAAAAAGCAATACTTACTACGGGCGATTTTTTTTTGGCCTTGAGACTATGGGCCTTTTGGTTTTGTAACAAAACAGTTCATTTTTTCAATTTATATTCTTGGTCTTATAATGCCCTCATTTAAACGTGGTCTTATTTCTTGTAGTTGCCGATATACCCTTAATATATCAACAGTTTGGTCCATATATACCTATAACGTCATAAATGCGCAAACCTAATTTAATCTGCACTCAAAGTATGATGCATAATAATTAAATGTTTACTTATTTTGAGTTTAGTTTTCAGATCCTAAAATCCCATGCTATAAACACATATTGTATGTAGTATCCAACAGTTCTGCAAAATTTACTATTTTATTAAGTAGTTAAGGATATTTCACAATGGTGATACCCTGTAAGAAAATTGCGCATCTAAGGTAAATATTGTATCGACTATCGTTTTTACTTTATCACATCGAGAGAAATTTATTTTAAAAACATTATCCCAATTATAATTGGGAATTGTGTTGATAATGTATAACATAACAGTGTAGAAAAATATTTAATTAAATTAATATTTAGCAATAAACAAAATTCAGTAAATAGTTTTTCATGTTTATAATCATCAAAACTGCATCAAATAGGTGTTCGACTAAGTACATTCCTAACAGAATTGGATTGGCCAGAAAATAAATGTACTTATATATTTTAAAGGATGTTAATTAATATCATTGTCAACATATTTTATTTATAAAAGTTTGCCTTTATTGAATGTTTTTTTAAATTATACAGTTCATTTTTTCAATTTATATTCTTGGTCTTGGTACGTTGTGCTTCGTTAACAAACCTTATTATTAGACAATTTATGCCCTTAATTAACAATTTGTTACCGGCAAATTGGCATGGACATAATTTCTTATGTATGTAATTTATTTTAGGTTATCGTGTGGGACATAGAAAAGGGTGAAGCTATTAACGTAATAGACTGTCACAGAGATGCTATTCATTCGATGTCCTTGAACCGAGATGGAAGTTTATTAGCTACAACTTGCAAAGATAAGAAGCTTCGAGTAATTGAGCCGAGAAGTGGAATCGTAAAATCGGTATGTTAGAACTAGCGTTAAAACATAAAACCTGACGTTAATAATTATAAAAAATCGGTAAATTTCCTTTAACCGGAACTTCTCTCGTTACGATTTTTTTCCATTTGTTAGGAACAGTGAAGTGTGACCCAGCAGGGCCGTTTTTAGGGGTGTGCACGGTGTGCCGGCACAAAGGCGGCCAAATTATTGGGGCGGCCGCAGGCCGCCCGCCAAAAACACAAAATTAGCCATTTGATTACAAAAATATACCTATATTTTTGTTTTCAAAATAAAGAAAAATTAAATTACATTTTGTTAGGCTTTTAAGATAAAACATTCATAAGAAATTTATTACCGGTCATTTCTTTTTTTGCTGTGCATGAGTTGCCGAAATTACAATAGAACTATTTATAGCAGCGTTCCTTGGAAAAGCAATAAAAATGATAGATAAGGGCGGCCGCCTTTCAATGCAAAAATGTTTGTTTATACTTCATAATTGGTATGTGTACAGTATATAGTTTTATATAGCTCTATATACTGTAGAATGGGGCAGTTTTTAAATGTTTTGTTTTTCTTTTTAGTATTCGATTAACTAGCGAGAGTTTAACAGTGATATAAAGTGTTTGTTGTTTAGTTATTTTTTTCTACATTTTGCAAAAGTGAAATTTCAAAAGAAACAAATTTTCGTAATTTAAAAAGGTAAGTTCTTCGGATAGATATTACTTTACTTAATATTACCATCCAAATCCGCATCTTACGTTTTGGATTTAATATTAAACATGTGAAAAAAAAAATTTTTTAGCTTGAGATCAAAAAGTGGTTTATTGTTAATTTTATGTCTAGATTAATTTTCTATATTTCAAGTTTTAAAAAATGTATAAAGTAGTTTTACTAATTTACTTATCTAATAAAAATATAATAATTATATTTATTTTTTGGGTCATTTTAAAAACAAAATCTGATGCTAGATTACAATTTTACTTATTATTTATAAAAAATTCCATTTGGTGCGAACTTAATTGGGGATACTATAAAATTATATCTTCGCAGATTCAGAACTATTACATAAACTAAATTTTCTAACTTTAATTACCTTTCAATTTTATTTCCAGATGTCCGATAGAAAAACAAAACGTTTATCTGGAGCTCAATATAAAAAAAGAAAATTAGAAAAGGAAGAAAACAAAAAAAAATTAAGTGGATCTGTGCAAAAATATTTAGTTCCATCAACATCGTCACAGGGTACAGATACAATTGAGGATGAAAATGTAAAGAATGCACATAAAGTAAGCGACCCTGAAGAAAAAAAACACCCTGAATCAAATACAGAAATAGATAATGAAGAAAAGATGCTCTTAACCGATGATAATCCTAACTTAAACGAAGTTATCCCTGAAACTAATGATGATTTTGATGTCAGCGACCCATTCACCTGGCCGGATATTTTACAAAATCAAGTTATTGAGCAAATAGTACAAAACGATTTTCAGCATATAGAAAAAAAATTTCCTTCTGATGAATCGGGAAGGAAATTTTCTTCAACTCAATATTTTCGAATTTTGCCAAATGGTGAAAAAATTAAAAGAGCTTGGTTGGTATACTCTTGTAGAGCAAATAGCATTTTTTGTCTTTGTTGTAAAATATTTTGTAAGGAAGTGTTTAAGTTAAATAGCAAAATGGGGTATTCTGATTGGCGACATCTTTCACATATTTTATCCAAGCATGAATCTTCTGTACATCACTTGCAAGCTAATCAAAAATGGGTTGAGTTAAAAATGTCATTAAATAAAAAATTAACTATTGACAAAGAACGGCAAAATTATTTTGAACTTGAAAGGGAACGCTGGCGCTCTATCTTAAAAAGAGTTATTGCAATTATTCAATTTTTAGCTGGACAATCATTGGCATTTCGTGGAAAAAGTTCCGTCTTATACGAACAAAATAATGGCAATTTTTTAAAAGCTGTTGAAATGGTGGCAAAATTTGACCCAGTGTTATCCGATCATCTAAAAAAAATTACAAAGACCCAAGAATCAAAAAGTAAAATAACTCACTATTTGGGAATTCATTTTCAAAACGAAATAATTACTTTGCTAGCAAAAAATATTTGCCATCATTTTACGACACTCTTAAAAAAATCCAAATATTTTTCCATAATTTTAGATTCTACTCCAGATGCAAGTCATACAGAGCAAATTACATTTGTAGTCAGATATGTAGACTGTAACGAAGAAAATGTTGTCATAAAAGAGGGTTTTTTTCCTATTTTATATACAACTGGGGAAGGGATTTTTAACCTATTGGTTAATGATATTTTGCCTAAGTTTGAATTAGATATTAGGGATATAAGAGGTCAGGGCTATGATAATGGGGCCAATATGTCCGGAAAACATATCGGACTTCAACAAAGGGTAAAAAATGTTAATTCCAGGGCTATATTTGTTCCTTGCACCGCTCACACACTAAATCTAGTAATAAACGATTCCGCTAAAATCTCCCACGAAACAATAAATTTTTTTAACATCGTGCAGGAACTGTGGGTATTCTTTTCTTCTTCTCCTTTTCGTTGGGATGTTTTAAAAAAAAAATGTTAGTAATTTAAATCTTACATCGGTAAGTGACACCCGATGGGAAAGTAGAGTTAAAGCGCTTAGACCACTTCGGAATCAACTAGGAAATATTTGTAAAGCTTTGGTTGAGCTTTCAGAAGATGTTACAAGAGACTCAAAAACAAAACTAAGTGCCAATTCATTATTAGAAAAAATAAAATCATTTACTTTTATCTGTAGCTTAGTCATATGGTACGAGTTATTAGTTAAAATTGACGTAGTCAGTAAATTATTGCAAAAAATTAATATTGATCTGACTCAGTGTGTCACATCATTAAAACATGTACTTAACTTTATTAACGAAATGCGATCGGACCAAAGTTTTAACACTTACATAGAAATTTCATCCAATTTAGCAAATGAAATTGATGTGGAACCAGATTTTCCAGAAGTTCGTATAAGGCGGAAAAAATCCCAATTTAGTTATGAAAGTACAGACAATGTATTAACTAACGAACGAGAGAAATTTAAAATAAATTTTTATTATACTATTATTGACCGAGCTAGAATATCAGTAGAAGAAAGATTTAATTCTCTTTCGTATTGCAGTAATATTTTTAACTTTTTAACACGGTTTCATGATGTGACATCGGATGATTTAAAACAAAAATGCGTTGAACTTGAAATCGCATTAACCGAAGACGAATCGAGAGATATAAGTGGCGTAGAACTATTTGAAGAAATTGTTACATTTAAAACTCTAACAGATCAAATCAAACCTATTGAGATTATAAAATTTATTTATAGTAATAATTTGGTCTCATCTTTTCCTAATTTATGTATAAGCTTGAGAATTTTTTTAACAATACCAGTAACGGTTGCATCTGGTGAACGGTCATTCTCAAAATTAAAAATAATAAAAAACTATTTAAGATCTTCTATGTCACAGGAAAGGCTTACAAATTTAGGTATAATTGCCATTGAAAATGAAATTTGTGAAAATTTAGACCATAATAAAATAATAGACGAGTTCGCAAGTACAAAAGCCAGAAAAATATTTTTGAAATGAAGAGGTTGTTTTTTTATTGGGACTTGCTTAGTTTTATACTTAGATACAATATAAAAGATACCAATTTTTGTTTGTTTGGCTTTTATATTATTTGATATTTAAATAATTAATAGTTTAAACATTTGTATTTTGTTTTATGTTGTTTATTGTTTCGTTTAATAGATTATTACCTTATGTTATGATACAATGTTACTTGTTAATGTATACGTAGGAACTTAAATATATTTTTTTGTTCAATAAATATTGTTTTTTTTTTGTTATAAAAGGGCGGCTGTTTTATTTCTGCACAAAGGCGGCCGAGGGGCTAGGAACGGCCCTGTGACCCAGTTTAGTTCAGTACATAGTCACAGTATATATGTGTTATATATACTATCTTTTCATTTTTATTGGGATTTTAATAGTTTTTACATTGAGACATATCTCTATTTTGTTACGTGATGTTGAATGCGTACCAGTTTATCCCATTTTCACATTTAATTTTTCTGCAAAATTTGAAGTCAATTAAACCAGATTTTTAACGTTGATTTTTTAAAAATTTTATTTGGCCGCCATTTCATTTTGCCATCTTAAATTAAAACCCATATTATCAGTCTTTACCTATTCCGTTGGTCCACAGATATTTTTGCCAGATAATAAGTTTCTAAATGGTTTTCGTTAACGATCCTCTTTTTATGTTAGAGTGGTTTATTATTTGGGGTTAGGGTCCAGTAAATAAAAAACCAAAGCCTTTTTTTTTATTGTCGACGTTTCGCAATTTTGCTTCCTCAGGATACGTAGATTTTATATCCTGCATGAAGTCCACTTTATCAGTATTTACCTACTCTGTTGGCTCGCAGATATTTCCTAACCTCAAATAATACATCAACTAGAACGTAAGAAAAGAAGATCGTTAACGAAAACCATTTAGAAACTTAATATCTGGGAAATATCTGCAAACCAACAAAATATATGTGTCCTGAGGATGCAACAACAAAGTTGCGAAACGTCGACAATATAAAAATAGACTTTTTTTACAAGATATTACTCCCAAGTAATACACCACTCTAACAAAAACACGAGGATCGTCAACGAAAACCATTTAGAAACTTAATATCTGGGAAATATAGGCGGACTAACGGAGTAGGTAAAAACTGATAATATGGGTTTTATGGAGGATATAGGATCTATATATGTATGTGTCCTGAGGATGCAACAACAAAGTTGCGAAATATCGACAATTTAAAAAAAGACTTGTTTTTTTTACTGGATCTTAACCTCAAATAATACACCACTCTAACAAAATGTTTTTAACATTGTTCCGCCATATTGGATTTTTTCCAACATTTGACCACGTCATCCCCATATGACCCTTAATTTTTGGTCAGAATTTGAAGTCAATCGGGTTAGTTTTTAAGGTATGCCGCGAAGTGACAGGCAGACCGACACGGACCGACGGAATTGATAAAACATATTTTTTGGCATCTAGGGACGCTAAAACTTGAAGATATGTAAAAACCTGAGAGGGTGATTTTTTCACGATTGCAAGCATTTTATTTGACCGCCATTTTGTTCGGCCATCTTGGATTAGTACCACAACTTTACTAGTTGATCTTTAGTTATGGCATACAAATTGAAATCAAACTATTAAGGATTTTTTTCAGGCTGAATTTTTAAATACTTTATTAAGCCGCCGTTTTGTTCCGCCATCTTGGATTCATACCAAACTGTTACCAGTTGATTCTAACATAATACTTGATGTTTTTGCAAAATTTCAGATAAATTGGATGAGTAGTTTTTTAATAATATTTTTTTTTTAATATTTCACTAGGCCAAATTTTTACCAAAATGTTACCAGGTCATCTCCATACGACCCTTATTTTTTTACCAAAATTTGTAGTCAATCGAGAAAACATGTTTTTCGTCATCTAGGGACCCTGAAACTTGAAGATCTGAAGAAATCTCGGAGGATGATTTTTTCACGCTTACAATATACTTCCTCTTAAGTAAAAATGGCCATCATTGGGAGATGACTAAAATTAACAAATTTGATGCAGCCAACGTTTTAGAAGACTAACAGCCTGTTGCACATAACTTAATTGTTGTTTAGAATATTTAATCGAGTTTTCCGATTTGACAAGCTGCTTATAAAAATCTAGGAACTCGCTGTCAAATTTAAAGTGCGTGACACGAAAGAAAACCGGGCGGAGTCAATCGGTTTAGGAAGGTCGTCCAAGAAATCTCTTTAAAGCAGGGGTGTCCCGTCGTTCTTTAAATAATATGGCACTCCTTTTTGACTATACGCACTTCAAATAATTAAAAAATGTAACTATGCTTAATGAACTTTTTCTATATTTGTCTGTTTTCTTTCGTATACCGCATTTCTATATCTCCTTCTAAATATGTTGCAAAAACGGCGAACTTTCGAATTTTAAAATGATTAAATTTTGATTTTTCTTTGAGTTCTGTCATTAACGGTTCCCGGGCTACTGCTTATGTCCACTATTATTGGACCACCCAGTATAGTGATACACGATTTACAAGTCCAGATTTTACAAGGGCAAGCAGCATCAGATCCAGTGAACGAGATTTATCAAAATTTTAATTCATGCAGTTCGACTTTGGGCTAGTCGGGTATGCCAAAAGTGGCCGTCTGTCTCCGTTTGTCATATTACTTTATACAGGAGCCGTCATTGTGAAGTACTATACAGGGCGTTTCCTAATTGCGTGCTGATGTTAAAGGGGGTGTTTTTATGTCCTAAAAGTCTTAACTTTTGAGATACAAGATGGTAAAGTTTAAAAAGAAAACATATTTTTTTGTCCCAATTCTGATTCTATTGTAGATAACTGCATGAAATTTGATACACGTCTTCTATGCATTAAGGAGCATACGGATTTACCCAGGTTAATTACAAATGCACGCCACTGGTAGAAATTTCAAAAATTGATTGTTAATAAAAAATGCCCTTTTATGCATAAAAGACGTGTATCAAATTTCACACAGTTATTTATCTATAATAGCATCAGAATTAGGATTTTAAAAAAATGTCTCCAAAGTTAAGACTTTTAGGTTCATATTAAACTTTTTTCTTAAAAAGGTCCAAGAATCACCCCCCTTTAACATTAGCACGCAGTTAGGAAACGCCCTGTATAGTACTTCACAATGACGCCCGCTGTACAAAGTAATTTGACAGACGGAGACAAACGGTCACTTTTGGCATACCCGAATAGCCCAAAGTCAAACTGCATAAGTTAAAATTTTGATAAATCTTGTTCACTGGAATCAGTGCTGGCTCTCCTACTATAACTACATTGATGTGTTAATTTTGGAAAAATATGAGTTTTGTAGTTTTTCAAATATTAATTGCAATATTAGACATTTTTTTACACCCGGTATTGAACAGAAAATTAATTATTTTGAAGCAGTTTATTGACAGCTACTTTATGAACAATTTTACAAAATATATAAAAAAAACTAAGCCATTTTTGAGGTTGACGGCTTCTAAATCATTGTCTTCCTCTGAAAATGATGAGGTTTCGTCGTCACTACTTGAAGATCCCAGTGTGATAACTAAATCATCAATAACCGTTTCAATTTTGCCATCTACTTCCCAGTATTTATCTTCAATAGAACGAACATATTTAACATACGATTTCCAATTTTCAGCCGATATTGAGTCAATCGCTTCTAATGTTATTTTATTTAAATCTTTAATTGAAAGTTCACCGGTGTTGCGCTTTCGAATATATTTTTTTACTCCTGCCCATGCAAGTTCAATAGGGTTGAGGTCGCATGTGTATGGAGGCAGCCTTAAAGGTGTATGACCGAGGTTACGTAAAAGACCGTTAATTTTATACTTTTTTTCTCTAGGCTTGTTGGCTGATATTACTTCATATAATTGATATTTTCTCCATGTTGAATCACATACAAGATTGTTCGATTTAAGCCACGATATCATATGAGCTTTTGTAGAGTATTTAGTTGGCACTTTATCTTCTACGTGAGAATGATAAGACGCATAATCCATTACCACGACTGATTTGGGAGGAATGTTAGGTAAAAGGTTCTCGAGCAACCACTTTTCAAAATTGTCTCTATTTATCTGTCCATGATAGTCTCCAGTTCTTCTGAACCAGCATGAACTATAATAAACCGACTACCAGAGCGAATTCCCGGAACAACACCTGTAACACTTTTACTTTGCCAGCATTTGTTCACTGTCATATCATTATCTACACAGGTTTCGTCTAGATACACAATATTGCGTCTTTCTTGCCTATATTGCCTGACAGTTGATAGATATTTCACCCGCCAGTGAAAAATATTTGGTCTCAATGAGCAATTTTCGTTTATTTTGGCACTTCCGTTAAACAAAACCATTTGATCGTAAAAGACAATTTAAGGTTTTATACCCGTACGGAAAATCTATTTTGTTCTTTACAGCACGAAGTAGGGATTTGCAGGTCGGAACCTTCTTCAAGTTTATATAAAAATCCTCTATTGTTCGTCGAATTACTTGAAAATCACCATCGTCAATTTTATCTTTGTATGATACTCGGGGTCTTTTTTTACCAGGAGATTTTAAAGGTGAAGTAAAACATGAGCGATCATTATGTTATCTTTGAATTTTTCTTACACTACTTTCCGAAACACCAGTGTAAAATGCAGCGCATTCTGTTCGATTTTGAATTGGAATAGTTAAACTATTATTTTCAGCGTCTCTAGTACAGGCCTCTATAACGCTCACAATAACTTCAGGCGCACCGCTTCGAATTGTTTTTCCTCTTTTGCTCGCCATCGTTACTTCGAAATAATAATTCAAATTCAACGCAACGCATTTATATAGAAATGAAAACAAATGCTCGAAATGTATAGGCGCCACTCGAAATAGCTAGAACCTTCTAGCGGCAAGTGCATGGAGACTCTAGGCACATCCCAATTACAAGTGGACCAGTGCGAAATTTACTAAATCCTCGATTAATTTTCATTTTATAGGTGAAGCGGCAAAGTATTACAACAAATAAAATAACCGTTGCGTAAAATTTCCGCTTGCTTAAGACTAGGAACCTTTATTTTAAGGACCGCCCGGTTTTCTTTCGTGTCCCGCACTTTAACATTCCGTTAAACATTCTAGGCTTTAATTGAGCTTTCTGCAACCGGCCGTTTGGCAATACCCTTTGCCGTTGAGGAAAGCGTTTTTACCTTTTAAGACGATTTTCGACTTAAAGGACTTTTTTTAACTACATATCATGATAATATGATTGCATAACGTTTTGAAGAGAAAAGATAGAAATGCACGGTCTTGCATATATAGATTAAATCAGATTAATAATTAAAAATATCGGTTTAATTACACTTTGCGTAGAGCTAACAATAACATTACAACTAGCGTGTTTTAGCTACAATAATCTATTTTGGAGTTGAAATTGATCCCTTCAATTTCATTCATTTGATTGAACGTCAGCTTGGGTGAATCTGTCATTATCTACAAATGCTATTTATCCAAATTGCCAGAAATACATAAACTATTATGTATCATAACATTTGTGTAAGACTACCTAGATAAATTATGACCCCTACCAGAAGCACTAGTAAATCCTAAATAGTTATTTCACATAATCTGTATTTTTTTTAGGAAGGCATATGCCACGAAGGTTCTAAAGCTAGTAAAGTTGTGTTCTTGGGATCATCAGGCCGGCTTTTAACTACAGGATTTTCACGCCATTCAGATAGAAGGTAAATTTTATTAGCACAGTGTCATTATTAACAAAAGAGAAAAATTAGTTTTCCCATATTAACAAACTACCAATACATTAAAAATTGAACGAGCAATAATAAAGTGAAAGCAAAAGCAATTTTAAGTCTTGTTAAGGATAATCTTCTTCGTTGGGTTTTTGCTGCAAAATAGTTTTCATCTTTTACTTAAAAATCATCTTTACAAAAACACTGGTATAACAAAAATTATAATTTGAAGAAACAAAATATTATTTCTTTAGGGGTTAATTAAATTAGTTTACGTAGCTATATAAATATTTTTCAGGTATGCGGTTTGGGATGAAAACGATATATCCAAGCCTCTTTTTGCTGATACAATAGATAGTTCATCAGGAATAGTATTTCCATTTTACGACCCTGACACGAACATAGTGTTTTTAGCGGGAAAGGGCGATGGCAATATCAGATTCTACGAAATATCAGATGAACCGCCATATATTCATTACCTCAGCCAAGTCATTTCAGGAAACCCCCAGGTAGGTATTTAGTGAGTAACGTATAGTTGCTAGTGGTACCTTAAAAATATCGGGCCCCAATAACGCGAGATGGTTACTTTTAGAATATTGGTACTCTCATTGTCACAGAAATAAGTAAAGATTTCTAATTCGTTTACAAATCCATTCCACAAAGGTTAGTTTGTAATAGTAAATAAGTACGATTATTTACTAAACAGAACGGCAGTGATAGCCTCTTTTATTCGGTAGGTAAACAAGAAATGTTTTCGCATCTAAGTTTCTTTATGCCCGATTTTTATTATAATATGATGTATGATTTTTCGCTAGTGTTACTGACTATATGGATTTAACATAAAATCAATATGGGGAACGTCAGGCTCTATTTTGCGCGACGTGTAAAAAGTTTTGTTTTCTAACAACATTATAAAGGATCTCAAAAAACTCCCTGCAACTATTCCAAATGAGAGGCAAAATTCACCAACTTCTAATTAATTTTCATACCAATTTTGATATGTTCCCGAGATTATTAATAGATCACTTGGAAAATATTAATTTTTAAGTAAAAAAAATGATATTCTAAATTCTTATTTAAATTATTCAAAAAAAATCTTAAATCGAGGGATTAATTAATATTAATAATTAGGACGTCCTAATCAAAAATAAATAAATCCTTCAATAATTTTGACCTAAAATTTTGGATAAGACTTTTTCTAAAATCTATCTGCCATGATTAGAGATTGGATCTTTTTGAGAGATCTCAGATTATGCCGAAATTATTCATAGGAGATGACTTTTGCAGCTTATTGTATTACTTAATGCATCGATATCTAATTGAGTTAAAAGAAAAATTTGCAAATACTTCCTTAGAATCAGGATTTTCTATTAATATCCTTTTTAAAATCTGCAAAAGGCGTTTATGATTCAATAAAAATACCACATATGGAGTTTTGGGAAAATATAGACAATATGGGAAAGTTTCTCAAAAATTCTTACCAAACCAAAAAAGAAGTGGTAGAAAATATTATTTGGAAAATAAAAGCTTACGAAAACAAAGCGCAGAAACGTTAACAGCAATAAATTCACAAAAAACTGAGATGTGTAAAAATTTTGCTTAACTGTTGGCTAGATTGAGTATAACTTATATTATTTTTATGTTTTTCTTTGTTTTATACATTTTTTTACATAAAATTAGATCTTTAGAAAATAAATCATGTTAAATTCAGACTGACAAAAATAGTTTTAAGCAAAAACTACCTTAACGAGTATTCAACATTTTATAATTGCACAGTAAAAGAAAATATATAAAATAAGGCGCAACATGCAAAAATAAGGTTGGCAAATACCATTACTAAAAAAAATTCGCCTTGTATTCTTTTTTTCGTCTTAAAGTATGTATTATTGTTAATTTCTGATTTATGTAACCAATATCTAAAATATAACAAAATACAACAGTCCTGATAAACATGGAAGATTCGATGCATTTTCATTCTGGGTGTACATCCATTCACTACCCGTGTTCTGAAAATAACAATTTTCGAAGCTTTCTAAAGATCCCTTTCCGACGCGGAACAGAAAGCTCAACTCAGAAAGCAGAACAGGTCTAGTGAACGTATGTACACCCGGAATGAATTGTAATTATTGATAATACCTCTGTATAGTTGTTGGTTTTCCGTTTTCATCTATGCTTTTCTGATATGATCATTAATTTAGAAAATCTAAGCTCCATTGAGCCGCTGGTATATACTTCTTGGGAACATTGCTCTTCCTAGTCGATCAACCAGCCTATTCTTAAAAAAAAAAGATTCTTCTAGGGTACTTGTGAATTAGTTACATATTGCGACAACGTTCAGTTAGAATTCATGTTACGCATGTTTCTGTTCATTACAGCTAAGTAGGTCATTACCGTTGCCAGTTGTTAGTTCTATTCCATAATTTTTATAATCACTAACAAAATGTCTTTTTCTAAACAAGAAGCTAAAACCAAGACTAGAATAAAAATATGAATTCATATCCTAATCATATTGCTGGGGATTCACTAAAAATATGTCATAACTATATTTATGTAACTTTATATGTAATTTATTTTTTTATATGCATTTACAGAGGGGCTTAGGGGTTATGCCAAAACGTGGACTTCGTACATCACAATGCGAGATATATCGGTTTTATAAACTTCACGCTACTAAAGGGCTTTGTGAACCTATTAGTATGGTGGTACCAAGAAAAAGCGATCAATTTCATGAAGATTTGTATCCCGATACGACGGCACCAAAGCCTGCTTTAACTGCCCACGAATGGATCAAAGGATCTAATGCACCTCCAGTGCTCATGTCGATGAGAACAGGTAAGGAATTTCCAAGTTATTTTTCTTACTCTCCTGCTGAAAAGTTTATTATACTAAAAATAAAAAATATGTTTATAAGTTACCCAATCTTTTCAGGCTCTGCACCACTCTAGGGTTAACAAACAAATATTATTGATAATTCTAAAAACATTATACATTTTATGTAAACAATATGTAAAAGGTAAAATTTCACATTAAGATATGTATCTTAGAATTAAAGAAAAATCTTCCGTGAAAAAAAAATAGGTTTTATATAGAGGATAGAGAGAGCACATAAATTTAAATATTGGGTATTTCGCATTTCGTTTTAAAACAATATATAATGTAGAATAATGTTAATCGAAATCTAGCAGTACTCGTGACGTGACGACATCCCACCACCTCAGTGAGTCTCATATACTCTTGACATCGCGTGTGTGTCTCGTGTTTGCGTGAACTTTAAAGTTCCTCAGATATGTGCGTGTGTATTTTTCTAATGTTTAATGGCTTTTTGTTTGCCTACCATATAATCATAAGGAATTTATAAAATACTCTTCCTTCATGCCAATTTCCTGGTTTATACCATACTTATGGGAGGTTAATAAAAATTACTATTTTATATTACAATTTATTGAACTAATATAATATGTAGACAACCGAGAAAGATATGCTGCAATAGGATAACGAAAGCCCTCATGCAATATTAAACCTACGACACCACTAACGATTTTCTGTTAAATCTTTTCTTCAAAATGAATTACAACCTTTGTTAGAATATATTTTGAACTAGATAAGTCTTTAAGGGCCAATAGCCTGACTGCTTCGTTTCCACGATTTTAATCATTTGAATTATTATTTGAGGGTGCATTTACACTATTCTGTTTATTCTTTTCCACTTCCTGTCTCGTTATCTTGGCCTCTTGTGAAATAGGTAAAAGGTACGATAAAATGTATAGTAAAATAAAGAGAAGACTGAAGCCTAAACTACACTCAACTGTATAATTGTAAATACTAATAAATAATGTCTATAACACTAACTTTTGTATACACATGTTTTGTATGGTTATTTGTTGAATATATGGTAGAGTTCTAATATCAAATATTTTTAGGTCAGAATCTTGCATTGGACATCCAGGCAATAAAACAACGCAAATTTATAACCAAAAGCAAAGAGCCTCCAATTATAGATAATAATAAACGGAAATTTCAATTTCTATCGACAGAAACCATTCCAGGTAAGTTACAAATACCCTATTAATTGAAATGGTTTGAATTAACCTTAACATTATCTGTTAAATGAAAAAGAAAATTCGGCTATGTAAATACTGTAAACTCATGCACAATAATACAAGGCCAACTCATATTTCGCTTCGTTTCGAGCTTCAAAATTACTCATTTATAACAGAAAGAACACGATTTATTGTTTCTAATTTCTTTTTACATTTGTGATTTATAAAACTTTACTACAAGCTTTTAAACGGCAGGTTTGGCGTTTATGACCCAAAATAAATTTAAACATTAAATTTAATTTCTTTTTTGAAAAGGAAAATTTGTTACTCAGCTTCTTTTAAATTTACATAACCATGGATATGTTTAATAAAAATTTAAATATTATTAAGCTTTTAACCTTTTCCCTTTTTAAATTTTAAACTGTTTGGATAAATAAATTCGCCAAAATGTTCGTCTTTTTATTTTAGAGCGAATAAGCAGTGAATAATGTACTATGTCGATGAGATAAGAAAAAGGTTTCTAGAAAAATGTCTTCGTGTGTATCCGTTCCGTTTCTAAACATATTTAGTTTTTTTTGTAGATATTCCGATACGACTTTCGTTGTTCGTGTACCCTAAAAATTAATTATCTTATTTTCTCAAAAAACGATATTGTTAAAATCGTTCATATTAATAGTATTTTACTAATCTAATTATGCAATTATTCGATTTTCCGAAAAATATCGAATACATTGTCCGTCCCTAAAATTTCTCCTTAAAAGTCCCGAATTCATAAATTAATTTTTTTTATATGGTGGTTATATTTTGTTCAGTCTACAATTTAACCACATTATCATCCATAATTATTTTTGGCTATAAATGTTAAGATTATTTATAGCTACAATGTGGTCATAAACCATTTTTTATGTGGTATATAGATTTTATATGAAGGCGCATAAACAAGGAATAATTTTTTTTTATCAAGGGGATTTTTCAATAGTTCAGTAATTATTTTTCCGAAAATCGAAATTATGTCGAAACCGTCAAAAAAATTAACCTTATTTTGAAATTACTAGTTAAGAATGTAACACAATGTAGATATGTTTCGTAAACATTTACCGTAAAAACCATGCAACTGAAACGAAATGTTAAAAAGGAAGTATAAGTGGCAGTACGCAACTGGTGATAATTTTGACGTTTGAATATAATAATTGATGATGCTGATAATAGGTTCTTATCAGTTTTACGCCTTATGAAATAATTAAGTCCTGTTCTCTATAACGTGGTTACGTATATCATGGCTATGGCTACGTATATTCTACTTTTTGGGTTTAGATGTTACATTACGCAGAAAATGTGTCAATTACTATATTAGCATATTATATGTTTATAAGTTTCTTTAAACAGTTTGAACAGTATTACGCATCGTTTGTTGGTCTTATTATACAAAGTACTCTTACCATATTACTCCTATACATACTATATGCAAAGATAAAAATTCTTATTTCCTTGGCATGGAATATGGAAGAGTATGAAATAGTAATACATTTATGACGATAAATCGACTCCATAATAAATACAATAAGATATATATTATAGTTTAATTATATAAATGAATTTACTTTCGTATAATACAGTCTATATACAGGATAGTCTAATATACAAGCTAAATAATAAAGATAATATGGTATTGAGATTTAGGCGCCTCTTTTCCAGATAGAAATAAAGTTAAACAATAATATAACTAAAACACTAATTATAATATAATTTAGTTCTGTGTTTATGAACTAATGTTTCCTTATTATTCTTTAATATTTTTACATTGGGTTATAAATCTTCAATCACTAAATAAATACGCACCCAAAAATCAAGGCTTGGAGATCTTACCTCCAGTTTCATTTTATTAATCAAATCATGTTACCTTTTTTATATTTTATAGGATTCACATTCTTGTCGTAAGTCTCTTTTTGGTTTAGTTTTAAATGAATTAGGTTTGTTTTTGCGCCGTCGTGTGCCTTTTGGAGTCTATTCGTGTACCTTTTATATTTTAGTTCAAGAGGGTAATTGTCAAAATTATATATCGGTTTCACGTTAATATTTAAATTACTAGTAATTTGACATTTTCTAGCAAATACCAGTTCAAAAGGAGTATATTTGGTTTCAGTACGAACCGTCGTATTATAAGTGAAGCAGCAGTAGGGGAGCCATGTACTCCAAGAAGAGTTATGGTTTTGTGTTTGAATTCCGAGATATGCACCTAAAGCTTTATGTGAGTTCTACACTTTCATGAAGATAAGCAGTGGATTACATGTGTTTTATTTTTAGAAGATTGTATATTTCCGCCATGTTATTCGAGAAACATTCCGAACCACTATCAGTACTAATTTCCTGTGGAATGCCATATCTTAGGATAAAGTTTCCAACAAATGATTTGGCAACCGATTGCTCTTAAGAGGATATTGCTTCCATATATTTGGTTAGGTTAGGTTATCTAGCATCTTTACTCTTAAGAGGATATGCTTCTACAAATTTGTTAGGTTAGGTTAAGTAACGGTCCTACTATATCTAAATACACAGTGGTTCTTTGATAAACGATTCGAATGTTTGTGTTTCTGACACATGTCGTATTTTCAACAAAGTTTCGAACGTCGATATATACCTGGCCAAAAGAAGTACTTTTTAATATTATTTTATCCTGCGATTAATACCTGCATGACCACTAGTACGAAGTAAGTGAAAATCATTTAAAATAACTCTTTTGGTATCATTGTCCATTACTCGTTTAACTCCCTTTATTATACAAATATGAGGGCCCATGTAATTAGAATAATTTTTTATTTCACTAGCTAGCCATTTAATAAAATGTTCATTATTTTCATATTTTAATATACATAATTCTCGCGCCAATGTAGATCGAGGGTGTTGAGTTATGTATTTTGTGTTATGGAACATAGTACAGGCTTCCGCATTTTTCAGTTTTATCATTATTTAGTCGTTTTATTATTTCTGACGACGCGACGTCAGACTTAATTCGGTACTATTTTTAGGTTACTTAAGAATATCTACAATGGTTGGTTGATCAGGCCAAATATGTGAAGAGTTTTATTTTCTAACTCACTTTCTTGATTTTCTTTTCTTTTATACTGCGCTCTACTCATTACCGCAATCACTCTTTCACTCATAATTTTTAATTCACTAGGTGTTATCACTACTCTCGACAGACAATCGGCTGTCACATTTTCTTTCTCTTTTAAATATTCAACATAAAAATCATCGTATTCCAATCCTAACCCAAATTTTGTTAAACGATTAGAATAATCAGTCAGTTGGATTGAATAAATATAATAACGGTCTATGGTCTGTTAAAATTTTAAAAAGTCGCCGATATAAATAAGGTCGAAAATATTTTACAGCCCAGTAGATGGCCAAAAGTTCATTTTGAATGGTTGAATAGTCAACTTCTGCTTTATTTATAGTTCTGTCGCGTATTTTAAGAGAAATAAAAGATTTTTCACATTTTTCTGTCCATTCGAATCCTTTAAAGCTACAGATTTTTCGACAAAATTCGGAATACATTTTCTATAGTAACTTGCGAAAGCTACAAATCTCATTACTTCGTCTGTATTTTTAGGCACTGGATAATTTTCAGTAAAATGTCATCAGCTGAGATATGTCCCAAATAAAGAAGTTCTTTTAGTTAATTTTAAATTTACTTTTCTCAGTTTAGAAAAAAACATTTATAAGATTTTTATTGTGCTCCGCTAACTTTCTACCGAAAATATAAGATCATCAAGATAAACAAATTATTTTTCATAAATAATTTAAATCCGCCATAGCTACTGTTATTAACCTTGAGAAAGCACTGGGGCTGCTTTTTAGCCCATAGGCAATATTTGCATCTGCCATTGTCCACAATCTGTAGTAAAAGCTGTATACTTTCTGCTTTCTTCGCTTAACTCAACTTAACTTACTCTTACCTGACAGTAGCCCTGACTTAGGTCTATACGAGAAACATAGACTGCTCGTGAAAGAGAACCTAGAATTTCAGTAATGTTAGTTAAAGGCCATATTTGATCTGTCAGCTTTTTATTTACAAATCTGTAGTCATTCCCAAATCTCGCCCTTTTATCTCCACTTGTATCCTTGGAACCAGAAAACTGGGGATAACCACTCACTTCGCGCACTCTGAATTATATCCTTCTCAACCATTTTGGTACTTTGTTTATTTCTTCATTTTGAGAAAAGGTAGTCGGTAGGGTTTAACATAAGTTGGTGAAAAATTTTCCTTTAAAATGTATACATTTTTATAACGATTCGTGACTGATAACGGTGATAACTTATCACCTGATCAAAATGTCAGAGAATTTTGCACTAATATTTTCTATCGAGGTTTGTTCTTCTTTATTTAAATAATTTATTTTTAACATGTTAAACATATTTTTAACTCACCCGACTGACACGATTCACCCGGTATAAACACATATTCTTCTATCATGCCAATCGATAGATGTTGAATAATTTCACATCGCGGGGGTATAAAAATAATATTATTATCATTGGAGTTTAAGGGAATAATTAATTAATATTTAACAATCTCTAGAGTTAGTGTGTTTTGTTCACAGTTTATAATTCCCTTATATCTTCTTGCATGTTAATGAGTTAAAAACATAAAATTTTTCATCAAATGTTATATATATTGTACCCATAGTTTTAAAAATAATAACCTTTTCGAAACTAAATATCCACCTACGCCATTAATCTTATTTTTTTTCTCTATGTAACTGTAAATTTGCGTCTAAACATGTTGATTTAAAAGTATACAAAGAAGCCCCTGTATCTATCAAAACTTTTAATTCTTTTATTTCTACCGAGAAACTTACCGAATTAGAGCAATTATTCGAATATGTAAAATTTTGACTCCGATCAATACTATTTTAATTAGCACGAAAAAAATTGGTTCAAAGATCCCGTGGATTACTATTATCAGTATTTTGTTCCTGACCTGAATTAGTGCCGCGCCGTCGCCTACCTCTGAAATTGAAACTACCGTGAACCATGCTCTAGAATTTCCTTGAAATCGCAGTGGCCGTCCTATATTGTTATTGTTACCTCACTATCTATACCACGAAAGCTATTAAAATGTCTATTATTGTGATAATAATTACTGTTGACAAACATAAATCTGTTTTGGCATTTTCGCAACTGAATAAGAATATTTAACTTTAAACTAATTGAAAGTTAAATATTCTTATACAGTTGCGAAAAAGCCAAGCCTAATCTTGACTGCGAGGGGGGTATCCAACTTTTTACTAAAAAGGTGTTGTTTTATATGTTGTATTTATATTTTATATTCGTGATACAGTTTTTTCACTTGTTAATGATTTCTCTTATTAATAAGACTTCAGACTCGTCTATTTCTCAATTTTGAATTTTCTCATTAATAACAGACATTTCAGTATTTAATTCAGAAAAAACTGCTTTTCCTTCATCGATTTTTTTGTTTAAAATTAGCGTCTTTCGACCTACATATTTCATTTTATTATGTATTTTCATTTATTTGTTTACTATGTAAGTTTTAATTTGCAATAAGGAATCATGAACTTTATTAAGTATATCTCCCATTAATGTAAACATTTATAATGTGAATAATCTAATTTGTTACCTGTACATTTTTTACAATTCTTTTCCCTTAATAAATATTCTCATATATTACTAATAATTTTTGTTTCCACACAACCCAATTTTAATATTTCATTCGGCTCTTTAATAACCTAAAACCAAAAATAAATAAAATTATGCCTTTTCTTCTGCTATATATATATTTGGGACCTTGTAAGCTCGTTCTTGTAAATATCTCTTCGGACAGTTTTTCTCAGCTGTTTTTGACACCTTTTATGCAGTGCATATAACCATAGGACCAGTGTAAAGTTGTTCATTTGTTGCGTCTCAAGTTGAGGATTGAGCTATTACTATCTCTTTTTTTGTTTTTGCGTTTCCTTTATCGAAAATTTTTCTTTCTAACTATTTAGCCAACTGGCAGGGTCGCCATGTATAATTGAAGATGGTGATAATAGGTTCTTACCAATTTTACGCCGTATGAAATAATTAAGACCTGTTTTTTATATCATGATTTCGTATAATCTATAATCTCCTTTTTGTGTTTAGTTATTACATTTTGCTAAAGTGTGTCAATTACTGCATCAGCATTTGCATGTTTAAAAATTTCAATAGATTATCTAATTTTTTATTTATAAAGTCCTGGAACCGATGCTAAAACCTTGGTTTCCTTTACATTTATAATATGGCTAGTGGTTTGTTGGTGTTCAGCTACAACAGATTGAACAATATGGTTCTTCTTAAGGAAGAACTGCTCGCAAAAAGTGAAAAACTAGCGACAAGGTCTAGTCAAGTTCAAAGTAAGATGAAAAGGTTAGAAAAAACTTCCTGCACGTCCGACCTGAAAAAAATGTGTTATGTATAGGCAATTCAAATTATATTTCGTTTAAAAATGGCTTCACAAGAGTTCACGCGCTGCAGAAATACAAAGATATGAGTACGATTTACCATTTCAAATTTTGCAGTTATGTAGACAAAGGATCAATGCAAGGCGGTAAAGAGCCATTTTGTGGGAAAAAAACTATATGCGACGGCATTTGCGTCAAAAAGTGGTCGAAAAATAGTCGAAAATGGACAAATCTACTTCTATTTTATAATTCTAGATTAGATGTTTTCATTAAAAATCGCATTTAGCGCCCAACTATACATACCACATATACATTTCCCTATTGAAATCACATTGAAGCTAATACATATCTCTTATAGTTTTAACATAATATTGCAGCGGCGGAAGGCTTGCAAATGATCCATAATACTGCGTGCAGTTCCCCCTTGATACATCGTTCATGTACCTTAAGTTTAGTTGATATTGGGGAGGAGACCGAGAAGGATGCCTAGACTTTTGGCGATCTCTGGAACAGCAAGAAGAAGTTACTTTGCCAGGTGGCCTTTCTCCTTAGATGCCGAGATCAAGACGTAGTACCAAAATCATTAAATGTGAGACATCACGTTACTTCTAGAACTTCTAAGAATATTTATAAGCGTGCCGGCAATGCATTAGTTAGAGAAAGGATTAAGGCAATAAGTGGTGGTTTAGACAACGCCCGTAAATGAATAGAAATTCACCTGAAATTAGATTTTAGACTTGAAGGAACCATATTTACAACTTTGAACAACATCACCAATGCACAGGCAGAAAAAATCCATCAAGAAGTTACAGGTAAGCAACAAAAGTAAAACATTATGTCCTTCCCAAAGGCCAAAATTTCGTAATAACGAGTAGCATTCCCGTAGAAGATATAGCATCCTCCGTTGAAGCCGCAATCAGAAGATTACCAATGGAGCAAGTCGATAAGGTCAGATATGAGACGGCGAAGTTCATTAAAAATTCAAAACCAGGTAAGTCGAATCTCTCCGCAGTCAAAAAAACAGCGATGGAGCCCTTAAATGAAAATCTAAACATTCTGGTTCTTCCAGGAGATAAAGGCAACGCCACAGTCGTCATGGAGAGAACGGAATATGTTTAAAAGGTAACGCCCTTACCTACAAAGTTATGCAGGTAGACCCTACAAGTAGAATAAACAGACGCATCACCAATCTGATTAACACATCCAGTCTACCACAAGCGATCGTCAGTGCAATAGACTCGCCCATATACAAATTAGGTACATATCTTTCAAATTTTCTTAATCTATTTACTGGAACAACAGATTCTTTTATAAAAAACTCTGCATATTTCGTGCGAAGGCAATCCATGGATCCCGAAGATATTTTGGTCAGATTCGATGTAGAATCAGTATACACAAATGTTCTTGTCAACGTCAATCATAATAATCTTGATAAGAACTTAATAGACCTAGTGGAAGCTTGTCTTACATCTGCTTATTTCATTTTTCAAGGAACTTATTATCAACAAACTTTAGGGGAATCTATGGGATCTCCTCTATCACCTGTGGTAGTGAATATCTTTATGGAAGCCTTTAAGGATATTCCTCTAATAGCCGCTCCAATAAAACCAAAACACTGGTTCAGATATGTGGATGATACTTTTGTTGTTCGGTCTCATGGGCAGGCTAATCTCCTCTTTCTGGACCACCTTAATCAGCAAAATCAAAATATTAATTTCAGAATGGAAATTGAATGTAATGAAACGATTCCCTTTCGGGAATAAGACGAAGTAAAACCACAGCTTTGCTAAATTTCTGAGTACACTCGAAAGCTTTAATGACTATTTTACCGGCCTAGTTTTTTTATGTAAACCCATTTGTGTTACGAGTGGAAGCGGGGATATAAAGCCAACACAGTGTTTTTTTTTTGGGTTTTTTTTTCTTTTATTAAACGGGTAACCTACCTACCATTAGGTAGATATGATGGCATCGTAGATGCTAATTGCAAAAAATTGAAAAGTATATATGAAAATAGCAATTTGTTTCGGGATTACAATACTTCCTCTTAAGATGGGGGGGTAAAAACAGATTTATATTAAAAATGTAAAAAATAGTATATTTACACGATTTAAATTAGAGAATATATAAAAATGCTCAATATGCATATGTTCACGTTTTAACGGCCCTAGATATCAGAAAACCTGTTTTGTCAAGTCCGTCGGTGTATCGGTTTATCAGTTCGCACCATGATTAAAAAACCACGTATCAAATTGACTTCAAATGTTTATCAAAAATTAAGGGCCATATGGGGATAACCTGGTAATATCTTGATAAAAATCAAAGGGGGAATCAAAATGGCGGCCTGGTAAAGTGTTAAAAAAAATTAATAAAGAACTAATTGCTACGTGCCAATAATATTGAAAACGCTATTAAAGAAAAATCCACCATTGATATTTAATATAATGCGCGGTTATTCATTGCAGCTCAATGATGTTTCTATAGTATCATAGCACTATTTTATATAAAAACTGAAATTTAGATTTCTACATTATGGTTTTTAGTTATCCACTTTACCTCAAATTTTGCACAAAATTAAGTGTTACATAGAACTGTTAATATTTTGGTAAATATTGAAAAAATCAACCTGAAAAAAGAACTTATTTAGATTGATTTCAAACATTAAGGGTGATATAGAGATAAACCGATAAAACTGTGGTACGAATTTAAGATGGCGGAACAAAATAATGGCTAAATAATATGTTTAAAACTGAAGGTAAAAAATATCTTCTTAATTATCTTATTATCTTAATCTTCAAATTTTGCACAAGAATTACGTGTAGTATAGGGGTAATTGGTACGACTTCAATATGATAATGGTTTTAAAAAAATGCAGTGTAAAACTTATTCAATTTACTTTAAATTATGCCCAAAAAAATCAAGTGTGGCAGTACGAATCCTAAACGGTGTAAGAAAATGGCGCCCGATAAAAATGAAAAATCAGTATATAAGTGTTAATACTATGCCCGGAACTAAATTGGGTCATACTTCACTATTTCTAATACAAAACCTAATAAAAGGAAATATTCTTAACGAGCGAAATTCTCGGTAAAAGAAATTGCCGATTTTTTAAAATTCATTATAAAAAATTGATTTTCTTTTACTTGGAACTTACTTCATTATGAATATTTCTTTTTTTTAGGAATAGCTTTGTTTGACTCAATTTAGTTCCTCACATACTCATTTAGTTTCACGTATATACTGTCTTTTCAAACATTTTATTGGGCGCCATTTTTTTGCAGTTTCTATTTTTTTATTTTTAGGCATAATTTGAAATAAATTGAATAAGCCGTTTTGCACTGATTTTTTAAATACATTATTAGACCGCCATATTATTCCGTCACGTTGTTAATTCTTTCACAAAATTTAAAATAAATCTAAATTTTAAAATATTTTATTAGGCCGCCATTTTGTTTTACCAACTTAAAATGTAACCAGTTCTTTCCTGTGTAACACCTTATTTTGAAAATTTGAGATAAATTGGATTCATAGTTTTTTTAGTAATATTTTTTTTACCATTTCGCTAGGCCGCCTTTTTATTTCGTCATCTTGGAAAGCGACCGAAATCGCGAAACCGCCGCCGAAATCCTTGTACGTTTTTTACCAATTGATCAGCTCCTCGATAATTTCATTACGGAAAGCTCTATTTTCTTGTTTTTTTGCCATGGTCTATGGTAGCCATAGTTTTTTAAAGGAATAGTAATAAAACTGCCTCATTCTTCATAAAATTAGTCACGTTGCTTAAGATTTCTCGTCCTTGGCTATGTATAATAACATCTTTTTTTTCAACTTTTTTTGGAGACATAATTATAGATAATTTACACCCCCTGGGTATACAATTACATTTTATATTTAGTAATGTTTTAAATGTAATTTGTTTTAAGTTGATATTTGTAAACTGGGACTAATATATCCATTTCATTTCATTAATGTCATTTCATTTCAATCAACTGAACCAAATGTCCGGTGAATAATCGGTGATGTACATGAACATAATTGAATTACCTGGGAAATTTACCCTACTCTTAGTTCCTAAATAATTACTTGGCAACGTCGAAGAGGGACTCACAATATTAAGGGATGTGTCTTCACGCGACAGGCTTCTGCAGTTTTGTTTTGTATCATGCGGAAGTCATGCCGCGTTGCCAGTTTATTAGAAACAGCTTTTCTATATAGAAAATACTGAACTAACGTTGATACGCCACTGACGCATAAAGAGATTGTCAAAAGAAAGAAGGAGATTATTGCGGACTTTGTCGTTGATGACGCACATTCTCTTAGCTGATTCGTACTAACAGGGAAAACCTTTTAAATAATCACACTCAAAAGTCGAAAAAAGTACATACGAATAGAATAGACTAAAGTACACAAAAAAAAACAACTACTTATACATATTTGATCGACAGGTTCTATCCCAGTTGGGGACATACAACGTGAGAGTTAATCTCATTTTAGCGTCGATCAAATATGTAGAAGGAGTTGTTTTATTTGGTGTAGTTTAGTGCGTTTTATTCTATTTGTAAGTTATTTTTTGATTTTTGAGTAATTATTTAATAAGGTTCTCCCTGTTACTTGTAGGTCTGATGAAGTTCGAAAGGGCGAAACACGTGTCATGTTAATGTCCTAAAAAAAAATAATACTGAGACCGAGGCTTTAAGTCTTTCTATGTCTATTATTAAAATTAGGTCTCTTTAAGAAATATTGACAGTTTCTTTGATAAATATTGATATTATTGGATATTGAAAGAACCAGGCTTTCAGAAAATAGTTTGCGAACACTTATTATTTTAAAATTACATCTGAAAACTATATATAAAAAGTAGTACTCCGTTCAAACTTGACGGTGTGGATGAAAATATCCACTTTACTTTTTACCAGTATTTTCATTAAATAGGGTATTTGGTAGCATTTATAGTTGGGTATATTCCAAGTGTTAAATCTTTAAATTGGTAGACACATAATTATTATTATTAGTTGTTTTAAGCTATTCCCGAATCTCCAGGCAAGAAGGGGCACACAAAATGACTGTCAAAAAGAAAGTCGTTAGTATAATAAATAAACAAACTGTTTTGTTTAGTAATGTCTTCTGTTTTACACACTAATCAGTTTGACAGCTGTTTCGACACCCTGTGTCTTTCAAAAAGCTGAAGACTAAAACATCACATATTAAAACAAAAAACAGATTCTAATTATGCAACTTAGTGAAACAAATCACAATTTTAACATTGAAATTAAAAAGTTCCATTCAGCCAATAAAAGTTAAAAGTTAAATTACTTGGATAGCGTACAAAACTAATAATAGGAAAAGCCGTAATATTTTTATAGAACGATCAAATGGACTTAAACAGCTCCCCATTAATAAACGTTTATACCTAATGTCTGCGTAGGTTAAGTATAGTTGTATTACAGTAATTTGGGTTCTGCTTTTTGTCTGTTGATTGCGTCTCGTAATTTGCCAGCTTAACTACAATTTAGCCAATTCTTAATATATTGGGAGCACAGCCCTCCATGGCCCCCTTCAAAATCTCGATTCTGCTGCTGCACACAATTCACATGATATATGCGATGTGGACCTCTGAGAGAAACCTCATTAGTCTAGCAAACGAGCCAACAGATCAGCCAAATACAAATTATGGCGGTTGACCTTAAAAGTGCATCGAATTGTCAAGGTCTTATTTTTCGACAAAGAAAAAAATTACTTGAACAAAAATATGTTGTTTTTTCGTTAAGATTATCGGAGAGTCTAGTTTTTCAATAAGCAAACATAAACTTTTTTGAAACAGAACAAATAATAAAAATGAAAAACTTACTCGGTTCATTTTTTCTCTTGAAAAGTCGATTCGTTTTAGAGTTACTCCGATATCCTTTTAAAAACGGTATTAAACAACTATTAGGTTTGGTCGAACGGACTATGAAAACAATATTATTTTGGAATACTTGCATTATTGTTAAAATTGACAATAATGCAATATTATTTTGTTACTTTTGGCATTCCTCTCTTATCTCTTTATCTAGGCCTAGAGGTGATCCAAAGTTTGTCAGAACCGAAAACATTATTCATTATATCGATTTAGGAAATAGGCGTGACGATCGCTACTAGAATCAACACATGTGGTATCAACATGATGGTTGTCCCGCCCATTGTAATAAAGATGTCCGGAAATATCTCGACCAGCATCGTTGGATTGGATTGGCTTGGATTTCATAGTTTTTCGGATTTAACTTGTTTGGACTTTTATTTATGGGGAAGATCCAACTTTTGGTTTATAAAAATCAACGAACGACCCGGGAAAACATCATTAAGAAGATTAAAATTGCCATAAACAGTATATCAAAGGCACATTGAGACTGCTGTTTCATTAACTCTCTGAATACTAAATCGATATATCCTAAATGACATGAAACATTTTGAAGCCTGGAATTTTTAGTTCTCTTTGGTATCTAGTTTCCAACAAAATGTTGTTTTTGTTGTTTACTTATGTTTTCGCGTTATTTTTACTGTTATGTTGTTGCTTTGGCCCGTTGGTCTCTAAACACGCTCCAAACTTTGGTTCTGACAAAGTTTGGACCAGCTCTAAGCCTAGATAAAGTGTGAAGACAGGAAAGTCTAGATAAAGCGTGGGGGAAGGGAGGAAAGCCAAAAGTAACACATCATATTGCATTATTAATTTCAAATAGTTTAACATAACTGTGAATCTACATCCAAATCAAATAACGAATGAACTATAATGAAGGAGAAGGAAGATATTTGTAATCTCCGTGAAGCAATCTAACGTCAGTGTCGTAATTGGGAGCTTTTGGACGTGTTCACTTTGAAGATACATTAAGTACAAATAATGGATATCAGGGTATTTAAATGTAATGGTAATACAATGTGTACATTAATAAAATACCAATAAAAATTATGTATTTACTTAAAAAAATTCTATTATCGCTAAAGCTTTTTAAACAAATGTGAAAATTTTCACCTCACGCACGGAATATTCTCTTTCAGATAGGAAACAAGTTATTTTCGTTATAACATCAAATCTGCTAATTTAATTTCTTTGGGTAATGTCACAAAACATTATGCTGTCTTTCTCCTATTAGGTTAAATTACCATTAGATTTTATCTTAAATGAAAGAATTTTAATTCGTTAATACTTCTCATTATTAGAAAAAATAGTTTGTATTGCTGGAAAATTTTTCTGCAAAAACGGCATAAAATTTTCCATTTTTATTATTGAAATTCCCCACTTTAATAAACCCACCAACCCTGAGTGGAAGCGATACGACATCTCCACACTTTTGGAAGATCTCGACAATGGCCGGTGCAGTTCCAACTACGTAGTATAGGTAGAGTTCATTGGTTTGAAGTAATTACAATTGGGATAATTACATTGTGTTGCCCCTTTTAGCCAGTATTTATTTTTAACATCATGTGTGTATGTCAAAACTATGTAACCTCGAAATGACAAAAAACCGGTAGGTAAATTCGACAGTACAAGTAATAAAACCTTTATTGAGCGAAGGTTTACAACCCTGTTGACACAACGCCAGATTACTTCTATATATTCTATCTATATAGATTACTATTCTATTGTTAATAACGATTAACGTGAGAAACTTTGTGGGGCACGCGCTATCATTTATTTACAAGTTATTTGTGATTTTTAGATTACAGACCAAAAGATTTTCAAGATGAGAAGAGCAAGAAAACCACAACAAATCAAACTACAAAGTTTCAACAGCTGCAGCAGAGGTGGTCTAAAAATATAGAAGTTACCAGTAAAGACATTCCACTTTTTAAGGAGATAAACAGCATTGGTGATAATATTCTCACGGAACATGATGTATGTATTTTTGTATTTAAAACTATTTAGCATTTACATATTGAGTTGTAGCAAATTAACGGCTTTTTACTTTCTTTCCAAAAAGTTCCATCTTTAACTAAATCTTCTTACTCTTCGTTATATTTAGTCATCTTATAAGATGTCGATAAAAACGCAGCATTCAAAAATGCAGTGTGATTGATTATAATTGGAGCTCCCCTTAAAATTCAAATTTCGATTTTCAAATAATCAAAAACTAGATGATATTTAATTATTTAAAAATAAAAAGAAGAATCATTTACATGATCTTTTCTATATCACTAACAATAAATTATTTATTATTGTATAGGAGTTCAAAATGTCAAAAAACACATTTTTGATTTGGAGTCATATTATTTAGAACCTATAGTACATACTTATCAAAGATTAAAACCCTGTCAAAAGCGGTTGGGTCAATAAAATGTTATAGATATCTATTAAAAGGTCTTTTTTATTAACCTATACTTATTTAGTGGCTTGTGTTTTTTTATAATGTAAAAAGAAACAGACAGATAAATCATATAGACTAAGAGTTGCTGACCTTTTTCTGTTAGGTATTTATTAAAACTTGATTTCTGTAAAAAGATACAGCGTGGTTATTTTGCCTACTCCCTGTTTTTAATCCGCTATAACTTTGATTTTTTCAAGATATTAAGTTGATTCAAAAAACATATAAATTTAACTTACATTTTTTTAAATGAGGTACCCTTTAAATTTTACTTTAATGGATAGATCCCTTTTTGCTGATTCTCAATATACCAGGTTTGATTCCTTTTTTCTTAAAAACAAGAAAATTAAGAAAAGCTGCGCCATAAGATCAATATGTATGAAAAAGATTTTCTTTCTCACATTTCTCTTATGGCGGAGTTTTTTTTTCCATTTTCTTCTTTATTTTTAAATATAAAGGTTTTAAGTCCAGAATATTTAGTATGCAGACAAAAATACTTATATATTAAAAGTAAACTTTACAGCGTGTCTTATTTAAAAAAGGCAAGTTTATTGAATTATTTGATAATTGTTTTTATATTATTTTAATGTTATATAAAACTTGGTAACTAGCTATACAATTTGTTTTTTGGATCATATATATATTTATATATATATATATATATATATATATATATATATATATATATATATATATATATATATATATATATATATATATATATATATATATATATATATATATATATATATATATATATATATATATATATATATATATATATATATATATATATATATATATATATATATATATATATATATATATATATATATATATATATATATATATATATATATATATATATATATATATATATATATATATATATATATATATATATATATATATATATATATATATATATATATATATATATATATATATATATATATATATATACGTTTAGTTATTTTGTTAGATAAAACTCTCGTTCATTATTAAGTTTCGAATTATTATTTTTTTAGCTAAGACTGGCATACCAGTCGCAGTCAGACGAAATAAGGAAACTCAAAAAACAATTGGCGAATAGCGAACAACGTGTAAGAGAGTTGGAGGAACATATTAGAATACTCACAAAGTAGATAACTAATTATTCAAGCAATTCTACCAATTTCCAATTCACTTACGTTGGAAATATATTTTTCACAGTAAACAAATATTATGTAAACTCACTCGAGCTTTTTGCGCATATTTTTGTGCAGATTGAATCAAATTTAAATAAGCAGTTCAGTTTTAAGGTAAAAAATGTATCAAATCACTAGATAGTAGATGATAATTGATTAACGTTGTATTCTATTTACCATTTTCATGAAATGATCAATTGGTTTATTGTTGTTGCTTATTCGATTTGTTAAAGTTAAGCAGTTTACAGGATGCTACCATTTTCTTACATTACAAATTTGTGTTTTTTATAACGAAAGTATACAAAAAGTGTCCAAGTTTTTAAATCCATGTGCAAACTACAGTATAATTTCCTATACTAAATTTAATTTAGTTGCTTTTAGTAATGGTAAATAGTTTTACTCTGGTACTTACTTTACTCCACGAGACTGAAACACTGTGTTCAGTGTTGCGATCTCGAGTTTGCAGTATTGGTTTAAAACTGTCGGCAAATATTTTACTGTTTTCCCTGTTTTAATTTCTTGCCCTCGAGCCTAAATACAACTGGGTTAAAAGTACATCTATCTAATCTTTTAACCAATTTGGTGTTTTAATGTGTGACATCATATAGAAGGTAATAAAAAAAAATGTGTTGTTTTTTACGATGTATTATGCGATGTTATTAGTGTGCTGCGATAAAATAAAATGATAATTTTTTAACACTTGAAAATTTTACTGTAAATTAAGAAAAAAATAATCGGCTACATTCTTGAAGCTTTATACATTCAAAACAAGAATCAAAAGTGATATCTTGGGAAAGGATATGTTTTTTCCAATAACTGCGATTCTTTGCGTGCGCACCACTCTAATAAAGTGTTCTTAAGTACCGCTAAACATCACTGTGCTTTACGTTCTATATAATAGTTTACTAAATTCATAATTTTACTTTATTTACACACATTCCTGCCATATCTCTTTGTCTTTTGTTTTGTATGATTGAACAACTTTATACAATACTGGATTTTCTAATTCAAAAAATGTAGTCTTCTTGGTTCTGGGCTTTAAAAGCCTTTGTTGCTGCGGTTTTTACAAAGACAGTAAAGAAATCGGGTACTAATTATATTTATATTTACTTCTCCACGATAAAGGGGCATAATATTACTGCAGGCTTATTATGGGCCATATCTGTGATTTTTTTGTGTCATTTCACATAGAGTAGTCCTAACACTGGAACCTGTGGTGGAAGATAGATCAAAATACAAGAGTTCTAACCACACTACACCACAACTTGTTACGTTCTGGACGCGCGTTTCGCTAACCAAGTTAGCACCATCAGCAGATGATATAAACTGTCTTCTGTAATTTATAGGTCTAAATTATATTAAATGTTGCTATAACTTTGATACATTTTTGTGTAAATTTTAATTATCGAAAGTTATTTTTTAAAATTAAGTTGTTTAATTTATTACATATTGTTTAACAAATTATTTGAAAATTGTATATATACAAAAAATATTCTTAAAGTTCTTTTTTAATTGTTTTTGTTTTTACTACCTTTTAACATGTTAAAAGGATTGTCTATTTAGGAACTGGCCAAAATGTATAATATTATTAACTTATAGTTGTAATTTTATATATTTCCGGCATTCGGAATCTCTTTAGAACTAGCAGATAAATATTTGTCTTAAATGTTCGGAAAACATTATTTAAGGCTTCTTCATCACGTTTATATTACACCCAGCAAAACTATGACAATAGAACTTGGTGGCCCAGTTTTTCTGTAGTTGATGTTTCAAGTTGCTTTGATGCCTCCAGTTTGAAATAAAAATTTAATAAAGCTTTACATTTTTTAATTTTTAAATAAGAATTATTTTTGATCACTTTATACCGTTCTTTTCAAATCATAATTTAGAAGTTTTTCGACAAATTAAATTTGGCGTTTTCCTTTGAGGGTAAAAATTACTGGCAAATGCGCAATGTCCAAATAACTGGAGAGATCGTGAGTCATAGCACAGTGCTTACGATAATGACCTGGCAGGCATCAGCCCTACGCGACATCATCTCTGTAAGTTTGAAAACCCCAGCAAAACTATGACAATAGAACCTGGTGGCCCAGTTTTTCTGTAATTGATGTTTCAAGTTGCTTTGATGCCTCCAGTTTGAAATAAAAATTTAATAAAGCTTTAAATTTTTTAATTTTTAAATAAGAATTATTTTTGATCACTTTATACCGTTCTTTTCAAATCATAATTTAGAAGTTTTTCGACAAATTAAATTTGGCGTTTTCCTTTGAGGGTAAAAATTACTGGCAAATGCGCAATGTCCAAATAACTGGAGAGATCGTGAGTGATAGCACACTGCTTACGATAATGACCTGGCAGGCATCAGCCCTACGCGACATCATCTCTGTAAGTTTGAAATTTTAATAATTTAGTTCATTTATTTTAAAGTATAGATAAGTTGACAGGCGATTTCGATAAGCAAAAGTTACCGACAGGTGAATCGAAAGGTGGGCAGTGTTTTGTTTGTTCTGTAAAGTTGAAATTTATATACCGGGTGACCACGAAATTACTAACCAGCCTGTTATTTTTTTATTAATCAATATATCAATTTGAGATTATAGAAAGTTGTATGGTTGAATGGAAGTACTGTCAACTTCAATATTTTAAATGGAGCACCCTGTATATTTTTCAAAATATGAATTGTACATAAAATTCTGAGTATAAAACATCTTTTGTTTAACAATTTATCGTTTTAACCAAAAATAGTAAAATGTAAAATAAAACGGTCAATATTTTTTAAGTTTATGTCACTAGTCCTTTCTGTCAGTATCAGAGTAATGTAACTTCCGGTCAATTTTACCTTTCCAACCTTTAAGCACTGGTAATTTTAATGGCTACCCCCATTGTAACTATGAAAATAATTTCTTCCCGCCTTTTTTTAATAATTTTTGTTGATACTAGTTTATGTCTAAACCTAATAGTTTTTGAGATATTAAAGATAGAGATAATGAAAGTTCAGCATACCAACTAACAGTCAACGCAACTACAAAAAAAGCAATTATGTATTTAAGGTGGCTGTGAACGTCAGGCTGCCAAAACAAATGTCATATCATTGGCGATTTCCCGAATAGGATACTTTGAACTAAGGTGGCTGTCTACGTTAGAGATCCAACTTTTTCAGTTTTAGATATAGAGGAGTAGTAACAAAACTTATCCAAACAAGTTGTGAAAAAATTTATAATAGATGTAGCCATTAAAATTATTAGAGCTTAAAAATCAATTTTTGTAGTACTTCTGAATAGACCAGAAGTCACATTACTTTGATAATGACATAAACGATTAGTGGTAAACTTAAAAAATCATGACAGTTTTATTTTGCATTCAACTGTTTTTGGTTAAATCTATAAATTATTTAACAAATTTGACACGTTCAACTGCAATTTTCTCGATAACTGTTAAAGGTAGGTATAGAATTCAAATTTTGAAAAATACGCAGGCTGTTTCATTTAAAATATTGAAGTTGCTAGTATCTCTGGTCATACCAGAAGTGACCTAAAGATGCTGTTATACCTTAAATCTGCAACTGATTCAACCATACAACTTCCAACAATTTCAAATTGATATACTGGTTAATAAAACATAACAGGCCGGCTAATAATTTCGTGGTCACCCGGTATATTATTGAGTAAGCGATTTAGAAAAAATGCGTACAACAGACGATTCTGGCTAGAATAATTCTTTGACAAGCGAGGGGAAAGATGAAATGAAAAACGTGAACACAGTGTGCGAGTGACATTAGGTAAAAATACAAATCATTGGTAAAATATGTTTTTTTAATTATAATGTAATGTAGGTACATATATTTTTAAATTAAATTTTTTCTTCTCATCTCAATCACTATTAGTTTCTTCATCATCATCCGACTCTTCATTAGTAGTTTCGTCTTCTAAAAAAAAAGTTCTAATACATTAATGATATTAAATATAGGATCTCGCATTCAATTATATTATGTTCAATTACAATTACACAGTTGACTTGTCTTGTTGTAAGAGTATTTCTTATATAAAAAGGAACTAACTATTGAACCAATTGAAAACCTAGTGACTGTCGATCAAATTTCAACCATGATTTTCAGGTGTATAAACAGTTAGTTCCTTTAAATGACGCCAGATATTTGTAATGTATACAGTTCTTAATAATTGGTGTTGAAGGTGGCGTTTGTACGAAGGTAAATTTGACGAATCATACCTGATAAGTTTTTTCATGCTTATTTTAGTATCGCTTGTTTTATATTTATTGAGAGAATTCTCATAAGGCGCCACAATTAATTTTTCACTTTTCGTAGCGTACATTTTTCACACAAGTTTTCCAATTATAGAAAAATATCTTTTTTCTCTATTTCAGCATTCCATAATGAATATGGCACTGTCTATTCAAAGAAATGGATAAACATTTTTGAGGTATATATAAAATTATTCTATATGTACGCCAAAGCTTACCGGGCTTTGCCTTTTGATACTGAGATGTGTTAAAAGCGCAAACGACCAATGCATGAAAGAACGGTAAGCGTTGGCATAAAGAGGGCCTCAATTTTATATGTAATTCAGAAATATTTATCAATTTCTTTGAATTGAAAGTGCAATATTCCTTATAGATCTTCAAATGATTATTAAAGAAATGGCCCATGTTGCATTAAAACGTGTGGATCAGACTTTTTTATTAAAACGTCGGCATATATGATGTATTATTTTTGTATCAGCTTCTTCATGATGCTGACAGGAATAAATTATTATTTGCATCGGAGATCACAGAGTTGTGGATTTTGTAAATTAAATTTACTGTAGTATGATAAACTCTGTCATTTTCATTTCTTTGGATTGAATGGTACTTTACATTCCCAGGTCTTGTTCTGTTCATAATCCTCAATCGACGGCGAAAAGTATTGGTCGAAAATAATATCTTCTCGTTGAGCATGTGCTGCTGTTTGTATTGACATAGGAACATCTTGGTACTTGGTGACATTTGATTTTAAAACCTCAACCATTGCCGATTTTTGAAGTTTTATGCATTGTGCCATCTTCATGATACAGTGTTATGATGTTACATTGCATTGGTAGAGTTAGCAGGCGTACGAATAAGTCACGTAGCTTGTACACGGATTTCATGAACTTTATCAACACAATCCTTTCTTCACTTCTTCCATTACGTGAACATTCGGAAATACACTTTTTTGTTAAATTTTTGACCGATTTTAGAAAATTTAACAAGTCATATCTACGACCGAAACTACTGTACAGTTACCAGTATTATACAGGCAATTTTCGTCTGGATTTAATTTAAATGGATTCAAACAATTGATTGCAGAATCTCTTCTCTTTAGATGTTCCTCTAGGTTCGTAGATACATTATTTTTTCTTCGTCAACCGGTAATGTTTTATATCGTGACTTCTAGCCCATCGCTGATGAATGGAAAAAAATTGTAAACTGAATAACACCGGTTGGTCTTTTTACTGCTTCAACATTAATGATTTGTTCAAGTACTAAATCTATTGGCTGTCTAGAAAAAGGTTTATCAGTTGGTTTGATTCCGAGATATCATTCTTGCTTGGATTTTTCAATAAGTGGGTGTCTTAAATCCAGTTTCAATAAATTATTTCATATCTGTCACAGGACCTTTACTGCTGAACCGCCTAGATTTCCATATTAATTTAATTATATAATTTTAGTAGTGATGGAGTTTGTGTCAGGTAACCAAATTGAAAACATCGTTAATTAAAGGATGGAATGTAATGAAGAATATATAAGTTGATTCACTTTTCCTCTGGCAAGAAATATTTAATTTTAAATGATTAATATAATTTTAATGCATTTTATTAAAAGCGTGTTAAAATGGCCTACCTTACTCACAGTAATTATGTTTAATTATTTAATGTGATGTTTATTTACTTTTTAAACGCAATTTTTGGATCACATGACGCGACATCTGACAGTATAACTCTTTGAAATCGTAGCGACATTCAGCAACTATTTGGCGACCTTTATGTAAAGGACCTCTTATGAAAAATGGCTTTTGGTGAAATTTGAAATTGTTTTAATTAATGTTTTCGATGAAAAAAAGTTATATGAACATTCACAGGGCATTTGGGAACAGGTTCCCAAATGCTTTGTACTCGATTTACAAGGTGTTTCATTGTAAACGTTATTCGCCTTGTATATCGGAAACTAAGCACTTGCAGGCCTATTTTATATATTTAGAATTTGGACACATTTTAACACCTTGTATCTTAAAATGTGGTGATCTTGTGACACCTTTTGATCAGGAATTAGAGAGCTATATTAAATAATTTTGATATTGGTTATAAGATATGACTGTTACTTAAGTGGCAAGAATTTAGATATAATCTAACAATCTAATTGACAGGAATATTTTTTACACAAATTTGGGTAAAGGCATGTCCAGCAAAAATATAATTTTTTCTATTGACTGTGCAATAAAAAATAACAAAATATGAGATACAACTTTTCAAAATAAATATTGTAATTGACGAGGATAATTTTGTATTTTAATTAGGGATGAAGCTATTCGACCCTTAACTTCCCCTATTAGAAAACTGTTTCACTCGCCCCAGTATGTTCACGTTACGTCTCTGACTCGCACTCCCATAACATCCTTGCCCTCGCTTGTCAAGGATTATGCTGGCCAGAATCGCGCTGTCATTGTACCTATATTTTCCATATAGCTTACTCAAACATATATAAAATTCAACTTTACAGAACAAAAAACTCAATTAACCGATACTTGATGAAAATCTATTATACACTGAATAAAACGTCTATAACTTTAATTTCCACTATATTACATTAAACTATGACAATTGTTTCCATCCGAAGAAGACACTGTGTGTCGAAACAATTGTCATGGTTTAATGTAATATAGTGGAAATTAAAATTATAGACGTTTTATTCAGTGTTTGCAGAACAAAGTTTATTTTACCTCCTATACTATGCAATTTTCACCTGTCAGGTACTTTTGCTCATGACAATCGCCTGTCATTTTTTATTTATTTTATACTTTCAAAAATAGAAGGGATGACATGCAGGGCTGATGCCTACCAGGTCGTGGTTTTCGTACTTAGTGTGCTATGACTCATCACTAAAAATTTCCGGCTTTACAAAAAGATTCACAAGCTCTTTTACTAAAATATCGATGCAAATTTACATTGACGATAATTATATGAATGCTGACGTATTCCATTTTATTTGTTAACTTTATAAATATGTTAACTTATTTCTGTACTACAAATTGTTTTATTATATATATTTACTTTATTAATTTGGCCTTATTTGTAGGTTTATACTTTATGTTAATAGAATATAAAAAATGGTTTAAAATTAATTACTCATTTGTACCACATTTTGTGGTATAAACAGCATGTTTGGTGCAATTTGATAACATTATAAAACAATTTTGTAATTTTTTTAAATTTATTAACCACCGATAGATACAGAATTATATTTAAGTTTACTACTTATGATAATTGTTAGATAAGAAAACAACAGTATTATTATGACCTTTAAATTAGTATGTAATATTTTTCTAAACATAAATATAAGCTTTGAAGCTTTAATAGCTTTTGCCAAATTCTGTGGAATATTTTTGTAGTTATGAATGAATAAAAAAAATAAAGCAAGTTTATGTTTCTTTTAAGAGTATTGCATTTAAGAGGTAATATAACGTCATTGCATTATAAGATGTCTTATTATACAATGGCAACATACAATCATTTTTCAATATACTTGCTATGGGACCACAACCGCATTATACCGAAAATTTTCTTTCAAATTGGTCAAACCATCGCGATGTAACCAATGTACATACAATTGCGATCAGTAAAATCTGGGCAACGTTTAGTACAATTTTTTTCTAAATTTAGTGAATCAGACTTGTATCACCTGATTTGTCCTAATTAAAAATAACATAAATCGCATTTTTAATTAGGTAATACGCATTTTACTTTAAAGGATTTATCTAATATTCCTTATTCTAATATAAGTCATATAATACCCAAATGCACTCTAATAAGGCGGGATTTTGAGAAAAAATATTTATTTTTATATTAATTATATAATTTTTTTAAATTTTAAACTGTAAAAGTAAAAGTAATAAGACTAATTATTTAGTTGCTGTTCCATCACAGAAAGCAGTCTGTTGGGCATTTAATGAATTAAATTCCTAGGTAACTCTGGAGTAAGGTCATTCCAGGCTTCTTGAATTTTTGCGCATAACTCATAAATTTTCTATTGGATTAATATCCAAAGGCCAAGACAGGATTGTGATATGATGTTCATCCATCCATTCGGATACTCTCCGCGCAGTATGTACGGAGCAGTTAACATATTGATAAATAAAATCATTTTCGTAAAGAGCACTTACTGGAGGCACCATGATATTCTCCAAAATTTAATTTAAGCCTCGGCATTGAACAACCTATTCTAAAGTCTAGTGCTCCTAGCTCTTATCCAATGCTAAATATTTACCAAAACCGTCCGCTACTGTTTACATTTTGGGTATAGCCTTCGTTAAAACGAGTATTAGTTGGTCTATATACTTTAGTGGAACCATTGTAAGCTGATTGATACATCTTCTCATCGGTGCATCTCACTTCAAATCTAGTTCGTTTCCATAATATATTCGCTGGTCTTTCTTAATCCGCGTTAAAAATGTTTTTTTTTATGCAGAATGAGTCCTGCAGTTAGAACTGACCCGGGAAAAGCAATTTATATTTTAGCAGTTACAGCATATTTGAGCGAATTGTTTCGTAAATATTCTGTTAAGTTATTATTTTTCTGGCGCGTTTAAATATTTCTCTCTTTATTCAGGCCAGTCCTCCTCAAGCAGAACAATTATTTTAGCTTTTTCAGCTTTTGATAAACGCGGCAAAAGTTTTACAATCAAACGCTTTGACATTAAAATGTGACTTAAGTACAATCACACCAGGGAAAAGCAGTTACCCGAATTATAGGGATCACAACTCATCATGGTTCTTGGGATTAGACCGTGTCAAACTGGAATTACTATGCGAAGTTTCGCCTTCGATTGTATGAAGCATCTTCAGGGATCTTTACGAGATCGCTCGAAGAGATTCAGGCTTGCTTTTTTACCAGAATTGTGCTCCCCGAACCATGACTCTCTAATTTTTTGTTTATAAAATCCTGGAACCGATGCTATAACCTTGGTTTCCTTATTTATAATATGGCCAGTGGTATGCTGGTCTTCAGTTACCGCAGATTAAACAATTTCTTTCTTTTTAATACATCGCTCATGTTCCTTAAGTATAGTTGATATTGAGCGTCCTGTTTCTCTCACATACACTTCTCCACAGGAGCAAGAAATTTTATATACTCCTGTTTGGAAAGGTACTATATCTTTCGGGGATCGCAAGCATTGTCCAATCTTCGTAGGTGAATTGAAGATCGTACGTATGTTGGAGCGCCGAGGTAATCGTCCTATTATGTCTAGTGCCATATATGTATGGAAGAACAATACTACCTAACGGTGGCTCCTTATCATTCTCCTTTGGCGGAGTTGGATTACTATATCTTTTAAATGAACGCGTAATATCTTCAGTGCAATAGTCCTCTGAACGCTTCGATGTTTCCGATGTCCTAATGTACAATTTCCTTCCTTTGAACACACACATCTAGAACGGGAATCGTTCCAATAGACTCAATTTCCATTGTGAACTTGTTATGGTGTTGTTGATTTAGGTGATCCAGAAATATCAAGAGATTATCCTGTCCACGAGGCCAAACAACAAAAGTATCATCTACGTATTTGTACTAGTGTTTTGGTTTTAGTGGAGAGGATGAGCAATATCCTTAAAGGCTGCCCCTGAAGTTTGTTCATAAAAAGTTCTTTGAAAAATGAAATAAGTAGATGTAATACAAGTTTCCACTAGGTCTATCAAGTTCTTATCAAGATTATTATTATCCAATATGTCTGATATAATGAAAATTGAGTCGTTAACAGGAACATTTGTGTATAGTAATTCTGCATCGAAACTGATCAAAATATCTTCTGATCCAACTGGATTGCCTTAAGTTTTTCCACGAAATGTGCAGGGTTTTTATAAAAGAATCTATTTTTCCAGTAAATGGATGGAAGAAAATTTGAAAGATATTTATCTAGTTTGTATGTGAGCGAGTCTATTGCACTGACGATCGGTTGAAGTGATACATTGTTCTTCGGTGGTTTTAAATTTTTAATGATCTTCCCTGTCCCATGTCTGATTTCATCGGCTGGCTCCACCGGTAATTTTCTGATTGCTGCTTCAACGGAGGATACTATTCTACGGGAAAGCTTTATCGGTGCTATTGCGAAATTTTGGCCTTTGGAAAGGACGGAATGTTCTGCGTCGGTTAACGGCTTCGATGACAAGGTGATTCTGCAGAAGTTTCACTGGATTTTTTCTATTCAGGAGAATTTCAAATTTCTTTTGTTGCTTAAGTGTAACTTCTTGATGGACTTTTTCTGCCTGTGCGTTGGTGATGTTTTCCAAAGTTGTAATTATGGTTCCTTCTAATCTAGAAGCTAATTTAAGATGAATTTCTAGTAGTTTAAGGGCATTTGTATCTAAATCACGACGTATTGCCTTAATCCTTTCTCTAACTAATGCATTGCAGCACCTATCAACAACACCATAATATCAAGTTCAAAATGGAACTTGAATCTTATGGCACGATTCGCTTTCTAGTTGTATGTGTTCAATGGAAGGAAAAAGGTACATTAGGACATTCTGTATATAGAAAACCGACGCATACAAATAGATACTTAACTGCAAATTTTCATCAGCATCCAGCACAAAAGAAATCGGTTATTAACTAACTAGTATTCAGAGCTATTTTGATTTTTGATCATCGGAAACATCGAAACTGGCCGAAGCCTTGAGAGAGAATGGCTATTGCATTGGAGATATTACGCGTTCAATTAAAATATATAGTAATACAACTCCGTCAAAGGAGAATAAGGAGTCATCGTTAGGTAGTGTTGTTCTTCCCTCCATACATGACACTACACATAAAATAGGACGATTACTTCGGCGGTCCAACATACGTACGATCTTCAATACACATACGAAGATCGGACAATCCTTCCGATCCCCGAAAGATATTGTACCTTTCCAAACAGAAGGAGTATATAAAATTCCTTGCTCCTGTGGAGGAGTGTATGTGGGAGAAACAGGACGCTCAATATCAACTAGATTTAAGGAACATGAACGATGTATTAAAAGGAAACAGATTGTGCAATCTGCTGTAGCTGAACACCAGCATACCACTGGTAATATTATAAATGTAAAGGAAACCAAAGTTCTAACATCGGTTCCAGGATTTTATAAACGAAAAATTAGAGAATATACCAAATACAACCAAATTAATGTTTCTCAAGAGATATTTCCTTCAAATTTCTTGATACACCGGTTTATGTTGTGCATTGCCTGTAAGTCCAAAATTAATGTTTCTTCATACAAAGAATATAGAAAATAAATTTTCAAAAATAATAAAACAACGTTTTATTTTTTTCTTCATACTTTACTACCCCTTTACAGATGGATTTTTGTAAATATCCCTCCTTAGTGCACTCCTAGGGTACTCGAGAATTTCCTCCAGATTTCAAGTCTACCGGTTTGGGCTGTTTTATAGTTTATAGATATAAGATAGAGGATAAAAACAGACAGACACCTTATGTGGCCTAACAACAAAGGAGCGAGGATATTACAAAAAAAAATTGATTCACTTGGTACCCCCCAATTTTTAATGACTAAATATTCGTATACATTTATCTTCTCGTTAAAACATTTTTTGGCTTTTTTCGCAAAGCAAAAACATATATAAATGAAATATACACTTTTCAACACTTATATTGCATCAACCGTGAATAATCGTTATTTCAAAACCCCATATTTTTCTAATGAACCAATTTTTAAAAAAACTTTTCTTCGGGAAGGTCTTTCTTATTTAGGGGGTCATTATTAAATAAAATGCTTTAAACTATTGTACAACGAAAAATTAAAACTATATAACCGTACACATTTATCAAAAATGTGTGGCAAAAACCAGAATACAAAGTTTTTGTTTTTTAAAGTGTTTCGGTAATATAATGTATACAATTAATGTATATAGGTCACTGGGGCGCTGAATCAATTGTTAGCGATTTTCTTTTTGAAGTGTTTGATACGTGTACGTCTGTTTCTCTTATTAGACTGGACACTCAGATATTCAATACAGGGTGTACAGAAAATCTTATAAGTTAAAAAAAGTCAAACTTGCCAATTTTTTTTCGAAGTGTTTGAGATACATGTACGATTGCTTCACTCGCTTGTCTGCCATAGTATTCGCAGTATAAAGAAATACAGGACTTTTTAAAATTTGTGTTACGTTAAATTAGTGAATGCGAAACTACTTAGGATATCCAGCAATGTTGCATAAAGATGTTTTACCAAAATGAAATTAATTCTATTGAATACGACTAGGATTTTACCTCTGAAGGGAAAACTACCATCGATGTTCTTCAACTCACACGGTCTCCTATGAAGTTTGCTAAAGCAGTGCTAATCTCCCTTTCAGTGTGCTACGCAGAGGTCGTGCTTTCGAGCCAAGGGCGAATCCATATGGCTGCGGGAACTTTACCAACTTAAACGAAATTCAAATTATTACAGTAGACCCCTGTTACTTATTTATAAATAGATTCTTAAAATGCGTACCTCGTTTATCCTGTTAACTGGGAAAAGCATGAGTTACTCTTAATCAATTATTTCATATCCACCAATCCACTATCACTCGACTAACCAATATAAGCTTAAGATTAGGCTAAACTAATAATAAAATAAGTTACAAGATTCGGTTCTTATGTACGCAACAACGTTATAGAGTCGAACGACCGAGTGGCTCGTGGATGACACACGCATCAAGCAAGCCGACGCGAAATTACACATAGAGTTGGTAACGGCATATCGATATTTATTTTATCTCAATAAGTATAAAAAAATAACCACTGGGCGCTGAAAAGCCAGGTATTGATACGCATTTTTTCTTCCCCTTGGGAGGGGCGGGGTGGTCATCCTTCCGCCACCAAAGGATTAGGAGAGGTATGCCTAAAGATTTCTCATCCTTGAGGAACCTAAACACCTAACTTCCAGGTCACTAGAACCTAGCTGTCCACCCCTCAAACTTTTGAGGAACACTATAGTTATTTATACAGGGTGTTTCAAAAAACATTAAATATTTTTTTATATTTTTGGTTTATTTCAAATTTCTGCAAAACGTCTGTAGCAATCGGAACGAAATTTGGAGGTGGGAGGATATTTAAAGTAGACTTCACTAATAAAAATAAGTGGATAGCTTCACCAGGAGCGCGGCGTGTTTGTGGGTTGTCGCTGCAATAAGTGTCTAAAGAAAACGTGCGCCACTGACTTTTATATCTTTTGTTAGCATATTTATGTAGGCTGTTTAGTGCCTGTTAACATTTTGTCGATTTCGAACTCTTTTATGGGAAAAATGCAATTGAATTATATAGTGTACTGACAAGATCTTTTTTCTTAAAACTACGTTTTAAAGGTCCTTAGTTTCAATTATTTACCTGAATGGGATCACACGAAGTGCTGAAAATGACCACCATCAGCTTGATTTCAAGTCCTCACCGTCGGGGCAAAGATCTTTTTACTCTGGCACAAATACTAAGATTTTGCCGAACTGTTACAAATGCCATTTCAATGCGTTGTAAAAGTTCTTCAAATGTTTGTACTGGCATCTTGTATACGAGCTCCTTTAAACGACCCCACAGATAAAAATCCAAAGGATTCAAGCTAGGGGATCTTGGTAGCCATGACATATCATCGATGCACGTATGTTTCCGAGAGGTGCTTCCTAACAGTCCATCGTGTTGAAATGACATTCTATATTTCTTATTAAGTATTAATACAGGTAATAGCTCAGGTAGATCATTCATCAGAAAATTCAAATATGACACGATTCAGTGTACGTGGCAAAATAATTGGACTAATATTACCAGACCAAATTTTACAAAAATTTCATACTGCGAGTTTGTTACTTTTAGTAGTGTAGGGATTTTCCCCAGACGAATTAGGCAAGTTATGAAAATGTATTATTCCCTTTTTTGTAAATTTTGCTTAGTCTATAAAAACACGATGTGGAAATATTTCTTATTTCTTTAGAAATTATTATGATACTTGTAGTGGAGTTACTACACTGCATTAAGAACTGCTTCCTCAACCCGCACAGTTCTTCTGTCTCTTCTGCGTCCAGAATTGGATTTTAAAGTGCCGGTTTCTTTTAAACGACTTCATAAATGTTCAAAAATATTTTTGGAAGGTGTCGTTCGTTTAGGACATCTGTCATGATACATTCTTCCTGCTTCTCTTGCATTTTGTCTCGCTTCACCATAAACTAATAACATATCGGTTAATTCAGCCGAGGTATAATTGACATAAGGCATTTTAAAGACACGTATATTTAACAAACGCAACAACCACCACAGGCGCAGACTTTTCAAAACTCCTCTGGTTGCTTTTGTACAGGTACACAAATTTATTTTTTTTAAGGGTAAGGAGACAAAAAATATAACGCGATTGACCATATAAAAGTTGAATTAGCAGTTTGTTCTACCATATTGGAATATTACCAGATTATTCCCATATGATCCTTAATTTTTGACCAAAATTTGAAATCAATCCGTTAAGTAGCTTTTCAGCTACGGCGACTACTGACAGACAGCTCGACGGAATTGAGAAAATATATTTTTGGCATCTAGGAACGCTAAAACGTGAATATATGTGAAACCTGGGAGGGTTATTTTCTTCACTATTTCAAATATTTTATTTGGCCGTCATTTTGTTCCACCATCTTGAATTCGTAAAACAATTTTATTAGTTCATCTCTAATTACCAAATTTGAAATCCATCCATCCAAGTAGATTTTTTAGGCTGAATTTTTAAATATTTTATTAACCCGCCATTTTTTCGCCGTCTTGGATTCGTACCAAAAAATTACCAATTAATTCCTACATAATACTTGACTTTTGTGCAAAATTTGAAGTAAATTGGATAAATAGGCTTTCAGTAATATTTTTTTTTATCATTTCACTAGGCCGCCATTTTATTTCAACTTATTGGATTTTAACAAGTCATCCCCATGTGACCCTTAATTTGAAGTTAATCGGATAAGTAGTTTTTTTAGCTCGAACGCGAACAGACAAGTGACGGAATCGAGAAAACATGTTTTTCGGCACCTAGAGGCCTTAAAACATAAAAAGCTGAAAAAAAAGTCGAAGGGTGATTTTTTCACGATTACAATACTTCCCTTTTACGCGGGAAGTAAGGGTGTTTTGCGTATGTGTTCTATATGCTTTTATAAATGAAACCGTCTTTAAATCATTAAATTAAACTTGTCTTTAAAAACTGAGCTTTCGTTAAATGTGTTTTGTGGAAAAAAGTAGTCAGTTATTCAATTACCAAAAAGATAAAATTTTTGAAAGAGAAAACAATTTTAACACAAAATAATACTCACTTTCCTATAATCTACACGCGCAAAGACACCATGCATTTACTTTAGACTTCACAAAGAAAATGCGTTTGTTCCAAGTCACTATGGCATCGGGACTTTAGCGGTCATCATTTCTATACATTTTAGCAGTTAAGGGGGCAGTTGCAGTCAATTAGCATTGAGAAAATATCGCGTAAAATGACCAAAAATAGGTTGTTTTCTGTGATAGTCTGCGAAGTTATAAAAAGGAATTTGAGGATGAGAGTTTAACACATATCTTCTAAAACACTTCTAAATTAAATTGAGTATGTTGAATTTTTCATTTTAGCCTTTAAAAGTAAAAAAAAATATCTTTATATGTCTAGTAATTTTTCGCAAACAATAGCGGTACTAACCTTGAGCTTTTCTATGCTCAGAAGTAATTTCGTCAAATTCCAAAATACTCAAATTGGAGAGCATACATATAGGTACATTTCTGAAAAAAAATTGATCCGAAAAACATAGTAGTTTTTTTCCAAACTATCACCAAAGATAATTACTAAAATCTTGGAACGTTTTTGGGAGAATACGTTAGGTTAGCAATTGCAGTTGGTAACAGGTAAAGTTTGAACCCCTACCGCAAGAGGTCGGCCCAAATTTTTCAATATTTTCTAATGGAAGGGAGAGCGCAAAGACGTCAAAGAAAATGGAATTCCGATCGCGTGTTGTCAATGACGTCAGATAAATAAACATTTATCTCTCGCATGGTCTTTCGTTTATTTTTTATGAGATTCTAGGGTTTTTCTTTTAAATAACGTTTAGAATATTTTATAACATATCATGTTGGAAAAACTAAGTAATCAGTAGATTTGGGCAAACGGAAAAACATAATTTTTTAAACAATATTTGTATTTTAAGGGAGAAAATCGATCTTTCCTCGAACTATGTGGGATATTAAGGAAGAGGAATGTATGTTTAGGTCATATTTTCGTTTGTTACGGTGGGTTCGTGTAACAAATTTTAGTTTTATCTTTTTCTTTAGTTAATAAGAATTCACACCGTTATTGGTTGTTTTTTGTCATGTAACATAAAAAAAATTAATCAAACTATTCTTAGTGACAAAAAATTATGCCAAATACTAAATTTTGGAAAGGATTTCTTAACTCAAAATTGTTCTATTCTAAAAAATAGAAATATATAGATTTATTTGACCCTACGCAAAGAAAACGAATTGATGTTTCATATAAGTATGTAGTGAGGTATACCTAACTGGACATTTAATTTCAAAATAAACAAGTTTATAAAATTTCCTGCATGCTTTTAAACGTCCTCAAATGTAGTTTATCATTTTTATAACGGGTATGCAAAATAGTCCATTGTATAAAAAACAAAATACGCCTTGAGCGGGTGAAAACCCTCTCCCTCAAACTGTTAAGAAAATAGGAACAATTGTATAGAATTTAAAAGTAAAATAAGTACCTAAATGTACTATAATTCTGCCATAGCACAAAACATGAACAAGCATGTTGTTTCCACTCTTTTGTGCAAAATTACAAACAGCTTTTTATGAACCATGACAAATTATTTTATCATAAATTAAGCACTGAAATTTATTAGTCATGAAATGTTTTCAGGTATATCTGGGTAGAAGAGTGTTTTTTTCTTTATTTTGATTTCAACTTCTACAATTTGTTATAAAGTTCAGAAAAAAATAAATTTCAAATACAAAATTTTAAAAAATATCCCCAAGATTCTAAACATATTTAGCCTCGTTTGAAATCTTAGAATTGCAATGTCAGTAAAATGAAAATTGTTTTGCTTTTACAAAAATAAAAAATTGTTTTGCAAGTTTCTGATGGGATTTTTCTATCTTCTGATAGGTCTAAAAGATAGCAAGAGAAAATATAAAAACTCTGTTTGCGGGTTAGTCATTTATTAGGAAATAATAGCATTTACATAAATGGTATTTATATATTACAATATCATCATATACATTTTTAAGATTAGGAAAATAGTATCTATCTACAGTAATAATGATTTGTTGAAGAAACCAATAGATCTTTTATTTTATATAAAATGTAGTTGCTTAGTTGCTAACAGAACGAACTAACTATGTTTGTAGTCTAATTAATATATTTAAGCATTGATTAGATTAAAAAAAAAACAATAATTCAAATTATGTGCTCGAGTTGGTTAAAATATAAAATAATTATGTTTTTATTTTTGAACTACATATATAACCAAAGTAGAAATGAACATATTTTTTATTGAAATCCTAAAATTACTAAAGTAAATATTCCTAACTTACAAACCAGTAATTATGTTTTTTTTTGCTTATAGCATTTAAATAAATAATATGTAAGATAACATTTTAGTAGCAATTGAAAGATATTTTTTGTAGTTTGGCTGGGTATTCATGAGTATGCTATCAAACTGTGTAACTTATACACTACGAATGTATAGTAGGTATATTAAATTGTAAAATTCTGAGAATTGTTTGACTTTCTTGGGTGTAGTGTAGTGTAGAGGTAACATTCAGCTTAGTCTGAATGTATTTAAGTTAAAACCTCCATACTCGAACACAAAAACAGCCAAAGTCTTAGAAAGAGCCAGTTAATACTTAATATTTATATTTATATTTATTTATATATATATATATATATATATATATATATATATATATATATAATTTTTTTTTTATTAATTATTTCTTGGGCATAGGTTAGCTCATTGAAAAGTAAAACTATAATTCATATCGACGTTTCGCTCATTATAGTGAGCTTTCTCAATTTTTCTTGGAACCATGTCAGAATAAATATCTTGATCCGATATGAACGCATTATATAGTTTTACTTTTCAATGAGTTAACCTATGCCCTTGAAAATAATTAACAAAAATATTTATATATAGTTAAAGAAAAAAACACAAAATATATATATAAATATATATATATATATATATATATATATATATATATATATATATATATATAGAGCCAGCTAATAGCTATATATATATATATATATATATATATATATATATATATATATATATATATATATATATATATATATATATATATATATATATATATACCTGGCAATATATACCGGTGATATATATATATATATATATATATATATAGCAGCTAATTAGCTAAAAAATATATATATATATATATATATATATATATATATATATATATATATCAAGTTCTCAATTTTTGAAAACTGAAGTCAGAAGTTCAATCAAGTTGACATTACATGACAAACAAAATATCGCTACATGACAAAAAATCATTCATTTTATCCGACTGTTTTGATTCCATTCATATATATATATATATATATAATAATAAAAAAAAATTAGTAGCTTGTCTGAAAGTTGTAGACAATAGAGCATTCTGAATAAAAATCACTTGCATTGTCTTTAATTTAAATAATCCCCAACGTTTTGATCAGGGATGTTATAAAAACGTTACCAAGTGTAAAAAAAGTTTTTGCACTTGATATTACTTTGAAAAAATGAATAAGCCAGAAAATATCGTTCTTAATGACGAATTCATCAAGAATCAATTGAAAGGAAAATGTTTCACGCACTGAAAATGTTGGCAATGTAAAAAAAGTATAGAACTATTAGATGACGATATCACTAGTGACAAAAGGATATGAATACTTTTAACAACTGTTTAGATTTCTGTGCACTTTGGATTTTCGCTCAATAAGTAAATACTATAAATTTCGTTGTAGACAGAGAGCATTCTGAATAAAAAAAATCATATTGCATTGTCAAATTTAAATAAAACGTTTTGATCAGGGATGTTTAGAAAACGTTTCCAAGTGTAAAAAAGTTTTTGCAAAAATATTTTTTTAAAAATGAATAAGTCAGAAAAATGTTCTTAATGACAATTCATCATATAATATATAAAACTGAAAATGTTTCACGCAGAGATCATAATATATATATATATATATATATATATATATATATATATATATATATATAAAAGGATATGAATTTTACAAAAGTTGTTTAGATTTCTGTTCACTTTGGATTTTCGCTCAATAAAAATACCTATATTTTATCGTATATATAATATACATAAATGTTTTCTAAGTAACTAAAAAATTCATATTCTTTAGCCAATTTGATGGAAAATTTTCATATGAACATATGTTCTCAGATATATAAAACCTTTTTTATATATATATATATATATATATATATATTATATATAATTTATCTGTGTTTGGCTGTTTTTGCATTGGAGTATGGAGGTTTTAACTTAAATCCATTCAGAATAGGCTGAATGTTACCTCTTACATATAATATATATGTATGTATATATGTATATATATATATATATATATATATATATATATATATATATATATATATATATATATATATATATATATATATATATATATATATATATATATATATATATATATATATATATATATATATATATATATATATATATATATATATATATATATATATATATATATATATATATATAGTGTTCTTGAAAAAGTTCGCATCATATGGGAATTTTTTTTATTAGGTCACTTTCTCAAAATTTAACATAGGTAATAACTTTTGCTTTACTAAGGATGAAAAATGACTTAGAGGGAATAGTCACCGGACTTGTGTTCCCTGCCAGAATTGATATATTTCTTTAAAGAAGTCGTCAGAGAAGGGGTATTTCTTTAAAGAAGTCGCAGAGAAAGGGGTTATTTGCTAAAATAGGAGAAAGTGCTATAAAAAGGTGTTTCTTTTATAGTTTTACATGTCAAATTTTGGTCAGCAATTCTAATTTTCAACTTTTATAACTTTGTACAAGGTACTTAAATATTAAAAAAATAGTTTTAAATTTCGATTATGCTCCTAAATTAGTCAATTACGACTTTTTTGTATTAAGATATCTATTTACTATCGAAAATCCTTAATTAATATAATATAATAAAATCACGACAACTTTGCATCAAGCATAACATACTTTTGAGAAGCAATTTTAATTTTTTCCAAAAAAGACACAGTTTATGTAATATTTAGGTATAAAAAATTAATATTATGTTAAGGTTACTAACAGAAAACTCTTTTTTTTTAAGTTAGACAATTATTATTTTTTTAGAATTTTCAAAAATCAGGAAAAAGTTAAAAAAATATTGGAATTTTTGACCAAAATTTAGTACGCATATGTAAAATTAAAAAATAAACAACTTTTCTTAATACAACTTTTTCATATTTTAGCAAATAAGACCATTTTTCTGTAATTTTTTTAAAGAAATGTCAATTTTGACAGGTAATGCAAGTTTTCTGATGTAAGTCTTTTATAAATGTAATATAATGTAACAAATAAACTTGAAAATCATACCAATTTAGGTGAACAAACAAATTGTTAATATAAAGACATGGCTGAGGCAAGCATCGGATAAATGGTCCTTATGAAATGTACACTCCAGAATGCTTCTACACATACCACATGGTATGAATTGGCAAACAACACAAATAAGTAGTAGTGAAACAATGCATTAATACTGAACCACTTACAGTGTATACAAAACAACAAACTCTCAATATAACATGACTATCAGCAATAAAATTAGGATAGCTATGGGGTCACCTTTATCTCCACATTTCTAAGTAGAAAATTTTTGTATTAAATATAATTCAAATATATCTACATAAAGAGATCTTATTACTAAATTCTGCACACAACAAACACGCCTACTCATACTCATAAGATGCATTAACTAGTCATGGGGATTTACTACAAAAGCATAAACTGTTCTACTAACGATTACAAACTTAACTTAACTAAATCTATAAATTAAAGTATATTTTCCTTTTCTGCTTTCTTCATCGATGGTGAGATTCAAAATTACATGGTCTATTGGCTTGTACAGTTCGTAGCAATAAACAGTTTTCTTGTGATATGGAGTTTTCTTTGTACCTAGAGAAAAAATAACTAGAATTAGTTTTTTCCTTGTTTAGTTCTCTACAATTAATACATACCCAACAAAATAAAAAAATTAAATTCTGTGTCAAAATTAAATATGTTTTATCAATACTACACAAAAGAGGTCCAAGTAAAATAGGTATAAGTTGATCTTTAATTGTAAAAGCTTTGGAAGTTTTAATTTAATACTAGATAGTAAGCAAATTTTTAAGAAGGGTTTGTTGCATTTTACTTTCCTACATATTAGTAATAGGCAAAATACCTTACATAGATTTTTTGGCCTATTATTAACAGTAATGATATAGAACAAATTCTCTTTAATGCTAATTGGTAGGAAAAAAAGACACAAAAACTAGCTTCATTAGCGAGATGGACTTGATGTAATAATAAAGCCAGAATAATTAAATATTATTTATATAGACTGAAAAGCATGAAAATAATTTTATTTATAATTTCAACTTAACAGGTGTTTTCCATTAGATTCAGGCAAGGCCCAAGCAAGTAAAGAAAAGCAAGGGAAAAGTGCATATAAAAAAAACATGTTTATTTTAATCATTATCAACTGCCTTCATACATATAAAAGTAAATTATAAACTATAGCTACTATTAAGACAAGCTACAGAACTTTCAAATTAGAACAGAAAAAATTTAGCAAGTTCTTTGAAAGAAAACATAATTGATGTACCACACCTTAGACCTAAAATTCTTAGTTATTGTTTTTTAATAAAAAAATCGACATTTTGTGTATTTTGAATACGTACAAAGAAAAAATGGTTGGAGATAAAAATAATATTTTAGTTTGCTTTAATATGATTTAAATGTTATTTTTGAAAGAATAATTATATTACCTGATAATAATAAATGTGATTTCTTTTTATACTATATTTAATGTTTAGTCAAGTACTTAATATGTAAAAAGTCTAAATAAACAAATAGAATTTTGGGAATTTAATAGTTATAATAAAAAGTGTTTTACCATCAGGTGTAGCAGCTAAGTGGTTAAATTCTTCATGAATAAAATTGGCAGGTTCCTTGATTTTTGCATTTGGTCTTGACTGTGCGAATTTCTGCCCTGCAACACTCTCTTTTTGCTTTCCATAAAGTGTGTAATAGGTTTTAAAATGCCTTAGATTTATAATGGAACTGACCAGGTTATTGCAGGAAGTGTTATGTCGCCTTTTACATACTGTGCCAAATACTGAAGCTCTTAATATGTATTTTCTAATTTCTCCCTAAAATGGATTATCCTACTGCCCAACTGTATTTCTTGAAGTAACCTAGAAAAATGTTCATATATTTAAAAATGTTAGGGAGCATGTAATACACCAGAGTATTATATAGAAGTATAAATGAACAAAGCCTAACAGAAAATGAACACTATGCAAAAACATACTCGCAAAGAGAGATGTGCCAACTCAATACATAAATGCAATTCAGTTGTCTTACTATATTAAGTTGCCCCAGAATCTTAGTACTCTATATAATATATTTCTAAAAATAGTAAAAACTATAGACTTTTGTGTTGTACCTCCCACTACTATTACAACCAGTATAAGTATAAATGAACCAAGCCTACAGAAAATGCAAGCTATACAAAAATATAGTCACACAGGAAGATGTGTCTACATTTTCTCTAAATCAATACATATATTGCTGCCCTTCAGCCTAAAATTAATGACGGTCAATGTAATTCTTAAGGAGGCAATGTCTAAAGTAAATTCTATATGAAATGCAGTATACTTCAGGCATCGTTGTTTAAAAATCAACTTTTCCTTCTGCAATCAATGTGTTGAATACTATTTCAATTAATAATTTTACTTAATTTTTTTTTTCTTTAATTTCTGCCTTGCGCGAGTCCCTCCAATGCATACCAAAAACAAGCTTAACATTGGATGGAAGTTACAAAATGAAAAACCTAATATTATTGAGATATAGTAAATATAGAGTAAAGAGAGAGAAGAAAAAAGGCGAGTTTCAAAAAACTGTAGTTTTAATCTCTTGATCCAAACAAAAATAAAAACTTTTTATAAACCAGTGGCATACTTTACTTTTCCTTTAATATGAATTATGTTGCCCTTCCGCCAGACCCCATGAAATGGATAATTATAATCCTAATACTTTCAGCCCCTTGTCAACTTGCAATGCTTGACCAAAATCGTCGTGAAATATATTTAAAATATCTATAAAAAATTATTTCTTTTTATTAAGACAGCCTGTATCTCAAAGACAAAACAAAACATAGACTATAGGAAACATGTTTATATGAATTCTCATAAAATACGCCAAAGAATGACCTGTCTCATGTAATATATATATACAAATATATATATATATATATATATATATATATATATATATATATATATATATATATATATATATATATATATATATATATATATATATATATATATATATATATATATATATATATATATATATATATATATATATATATATATATATATATATATATATATATATATATATATATATATATATATATATATATATATATATATATATATATATATATATATATATATATATATATATATATATATATATATATATATATATATATATATATATATATATATATATATATATATATATATATATATATATATATATATATATATATATATATATATATATATATATATATATATATATATATATATATATATATATATATATATATATATATATATATATATATATATATATATATATATATATATATATATATATATATATATATATATATATATATATATATATATATATATATATATATATATATATATATATATATATATATATATATATATATATATATACATATATATATTTATATATATTATATATATTACTAATATTAGTAAATCCAGTTATAATCAAAAACAAATAAAAGTGGTGTTAGAATTATATAAGTGTCAGTCTTCTTATATGCTGCTAGATTTGTTTTCACATCATCAAACTATATTTCTCTTCATGTGAACGGCTTCCCTATCCTACATATTTTAACGGCCTATACCAAGACAAATTTTTACTTTTTAAATGTGATTGTAAAACAGTACAACCAAGTGCCCAAAATTATGGAATAACGTTTCTACAGCCAACACCTTACATTTTGCCACCTTGCATTGTTTGCCCTTACAAAACATGTCAGGGCAAACACCACTTGTGCATGCATAATCTTTTTTTTTTGTCATGGTTTTAGAATCTACTTGAATGAAACCTTTAAAAAATTTTTTCGTAATTGTATTGAAAGTAATATGTGATACTTTCAAATATTTAACTGAAAGATTTCTTAATTTATACTCACAAAGATATCCCTGGAGACCTCGCTGGAGACTCATCTTGGAACTTTAAACTCTCAACATCATTACCACACTTCTTTGCAAAACTGGTTGAATATGTATGGCCTTTGTTAATATCATCCCTACAATAAAAGATGCATACATAGTAGTTGAAACTGTTGTAATATCATCTATTATATCCTAACAACATGGTAAACTGACTGGTATACCTATGGCACTTATATGATAATGCCCAGGGGCATACACTTTTGTTTTTGAGGGAACCAAGTGAGGCTCCAAAAATAGAGAGAGCGGTGAAAGAAAAAAAATGTCAGGTGGATTTTAAGACATACATTTGAAGTGAAAAAATTGAAATAATAAGACTAAGACTAAGAAGAAAATATATTTTAATATAAAAATATATTTATTTTACCTAGGATAACTTTAAACAAATATATAAGTAATATCTATAAAGTAATAAAAGTAATCAGATCAATAAGACTTATAAAATGTTTGGAACATTAAATTGATTAGTTGATATCTCGGTAATACAAGTTGTAGGATATTTTTTCTTGTTTGCAGTTTTAAGCGCATACTTAAATCATGCGTCTTTAAAGCCTTTCATAAATTTGAATAATTCAGGTTATTATGTCTGAAAAAAAATTAAAACATGTTAAGTTATTTATTACATTGCGCTTTTGACCCTACATATTTAAAAATCCTAAGTTCAATTTTTTTTGAAATATGACATTTGAAAAATGACAATTTGATATTTAGAAAGGCTGTAAAATCAAAATAATTCTACATAGAGCAGAAATTGTATACTCCTACCTCAGTTTTGTATGATCTTTCTTATGGTCCCGTAAAAGGGAAGTATTGTAATCGTGATAAAATCACCCTAAGAGATTTTTACTGATGTTTACATTTTAGGGTTCCGGGATCCCAAAAAAAAACATGTTTTCCCATTTCGATTGAGATTTAGAAGAGCAGGAATTATGCACTCCTACCTCAGTTTTATATGTTCGTCCATGTGGTCTCGTAAGAGAATTCTGTATGAAGAAACTTGTTGGTGAAGGTGAAAAACTCTTTCTTCTATTTAGACTAAAAGCGGATGCTATAAGAAAGACCTTCGAAAAGACCTTAAAAAACTAAGCATGTAATAAAAAAAATGGTATTATATTTAAAGAAAATTACCATCGATGTTAGCATCTGAACCTTGTATAATGTATATATAATGTTAAAAAGAAGCAATTAACAATATTACATATTTTAATATTTCTGTCTAAAATGATTATTCAATTTTCATTGAATTTGTGTAAAACTTGGGCAGTTGTGTTGTAGGCCAGATTTCTTACCATGTATACTTTTTTTTTCAAAAAATGGATTTAATAATAAACATGTATTTATTCCTGTGATATTTGTTGACTTGCACACTGCCTTAACAAATAAAATACCAGTTCTGGATGGCACAATTTCGTTCAAGTTGATAAGAAATATGACAATACAGAGTAATACAAGTAATACCTGGAATTTTGAACTAGAAACAATTCTGTATTAAAAAAACAGGCCAGTTAAAAAAAAGAGGAATACATATTTGGATGCTTATTTACTTTACTTATTTTTGTTACATTTTAGAAATATTTTTAAATATACATATTGGTATAAAACGAAGTATTTTGTCCCAGATTCTAGCTATTTGTATATAGTATCTTTACTTGTTTTTGAGATTTTGACTCCCGAAAATTTGTATTTTCATATTTGGAGAGGATGTAACATCACAAAACAGATTTCGCTTATTGCAAGAGATAGAAAAATGGTTAAATATAGAAAGTTTTAGACAATTTCGTTACAAGCCTAATAGCACCTGCAGGCGAATTCTAGCCATTATGTTCTTGAGATATTTAGAAACGAATAAAATATTGCATTTTTAAAATTATGCAGTAACTTTTTTAATCCTAAAATTTTAAAACATTTATAAACATATTGCCAAAGCATTTTTTTGTCTAACATTTTATGGTGCTGTCATATTTTGAATCTGATGTTTCGTAAATGAGGGGCCATCATCAACTTTTAAATACACACCTGGATTTTTTAATTTGTTTTGTAACAAACCTTTGCATTCCAAAATCCAACGATGTAATGCACTCATACATTAAAAGTATTTAAAATTTGAGGAAATCAATGTTATCCTTCTCTCTCTAAAACATTGTCTCTTATGGGAAAATCTTAAATATGTGCTGTCCAAATATTAAGTCTGTTATATTATTAGTGTGGGAGGGTCAAATGCTTGTTAAAAAAAATTACACAAATTACCAAGCTTGTAAAAAAACAAAATTTTACAAGATATTACTATAAATTATATTTTTCAAATGGGACATCCTGACTATTATATGTCCCTCAAATGGATCTCTTCTTGCAGATCATAATTATATCTGGTTCGATACCTATTCACTCCACTATGTAATAGTGTTGTCCGTCTCTCTCTAACACACAGCCTCATATGGTTTTTCTTAAATTGATCGGGTGTCTTTGAAGATAAAGTTATCAAACCAGATATTATATTTATAATCTGCAAGAAGAGTTCCATTTGAGGGAAATATAGTATAGAGTGTGTGCCGAGGTGTGTCCGATTTAAACAATACAACTTATGGTGATATCTTGTAAAATTAATAGTCTTCTGTTTTTCTAATAACCAGAAAAAAGGTTTTAAGTAACCCTACAATTGGTTTTTTGTTCACTCCGATAAGTTAAAAAGTAAAAAAGTTATTAACATTTAAAATGCTATCAAGATACACTGATCACACTGTACATACATAAATACGGTAACATACATTAGTACACTAAATTACTTGAGAAATGAAAACTAATATCCCCAATTTTTTCTTACTTTTCCAGCGATTCAGGAATCAGTATGTACATTTTTGGTCAAGATTGAAAATATATAAAAGGTCAATTTTTATTTGTTTGTAGATACAAGACTAAGATATTTAATATGTTACATAAGCATAGCCATGCGCAAGAATTATTTTCTCACTAGCAAGCAATGCCTTAGTAAATTAGGTACCGATAAAAAGTTGCTTCCCAATAATTTTCTCTTTGTGATGTGATAACTGTGGGGGGTATTCGCTGTTAAAGCCTGCTACTGTCTGCAAACAGCAAAACTTTCTAAGTGGAAGTCACATAAAAAGGATCAATATAATACTGATAACTAAAAGCTTTATTCTTACACAGATTGTCATGGATCCGGTGAGTTAAATTGCATCAGCCAGCATTATGGGACTACCACTATGAAAGTATTAGTGTTGCATAAAAAGTGTCTAATTTTATGAGCTTTTAATTTCTACCACAATTATATGACCAACAAGAAATAAGTTTTTATACCAACCGAATTACTATACCCCTGAAGGTTTTAATTTAATTAAATTAATATTACAAAACATATTTAAATTTTACAAATATAAAAAAGGTAGGTATTTATGTGAATTTCAGAGAGAATTCACCTCATGTATAAAAATATGAATATGAAATAAAAATGAACCAGAAAATTCTAAAAGAATCGTGTTGCCTAGGTACCTATAAAAAACACATTTATTAGTTTTATTTATTTTCATCATTGTTTGAAAACAAAATAGTCTTCCTCCTTCAAAGTTGGGCTATTTTAAGTTTCAAACAAAAGATATGTAGGTACTTCAGAAATACATCCACCATGTACCTTCTAAAAAATTACTATAGCATGGACATACAGATAAAAGTTTATATAAGTAGTCCCAAACGTAAGAAATATGTTGATATTTTTAATATGATGTACTGTAATCAGTAATTGTCCATTTCATATTCTTCAAATTCATGAAGGGTCTCAAAATCGAGCACCTATAGTTATATTATTTGAACTTACCTTATTCTGCATTTTCCCAGGATTCTCACTGCAAAATTTTTTGCAGTTCGGCGCCCGCCGAGGTCTTGCTGCTCTCGTATGTTTACGCCCTTTACACTCATTACACATATCCTAATTACACAGGTAACACAGGAATTCATAAACAAATATCTAGAAAGCTTAGACACAGTCACAAGAGTGAGAAGTTCTAAACTAAACGTTGACGTTTTAAAAACACAAGTACTAGTTATTTTAAAACACACCTTTAATAAACAAACAGGAAATTCTCAACCTAAGACTCAAGCTATCATAAAAATATAAGGGAACCAATATTCCGGGTATTTAGATATTAAAAAAACTGGTTTTTATGGGCAAACACCGAAAGTCGAAAGGCCTTGCAATTATTACTTCGGCTAGCTAATAAAAAAACAGTCAATAGGGGAGATCATATTTATTATAGACTGTAAAAGAGGTATTCTTTAACAGCACTCTGTCGTTTTATTTCATTTTGCAACAAAGATAGATATATCAACGAGGCAAGAAATACATGCCATGTGCAATATTTTGAATTTTCTATCAAAGGAATGTAAAACTCCTAAAGTTATTTGCTTGGGATGGAGGGGATACCACAACGTTGCGTCACTGTTTTTTCTGAAATATTTGAATTTTTCCGTTAAAAATGAAACTACTTATTTGCATAGTATTCGATAGATTTTATGTAATGTTTGTACATAAATATGTTATAAAATTAAATATTGAACGTGTTAATTTATTTATATGGCCTATTTTGGAAAAAATTAAAAAATAATCGGATTCCGACATTGATGCGTCATCTACAGAGTGGCGCTTAAGGTTTGAGTTCGAAAAATGAACACGAGAAATTTTATAGCGTGGATTTGCACTCTTAACTGCCATTTTCGAAACGTTCTATATAACTTTTCTTGTACAAATTATTTTTTTTTTAGTGGAAATAATAAGTTTAAGTACTGAAAATGCGTAACGTCATTTTAAATACAACTTAACAAATAATAAAATTGGCCAACTCAATAAAACCAGGGCCGGATTAACTAATTATGGGGCCTGGACCTTTAGGTATTTAGAGGCACGGGTGTTAAATTAATCTTGGTAATTATGAAACAAAATTTTATCGAGAAGAGATACGTCAAAATTAAATAATAATAATAATAAATGTCACAGAATTATTAATATTTTATTATATTACAAATCGTGATTGACGCTGTATATTATGTAATTTTCCTTTACATACGATTCTTTATCATTTATAAAATTTATTTAATGGTTTAAATATAATAATTTTAAGTGATGACAAGGTCTAAATCTAGAAGAAGCTATTAGATCGAATCTTAAACTTTGACACCCTGCATGTAGAACACACACGGTGCGTTTGACGAGGGCATGCCTGCATTAATTTTTGATCAAAATGTTATCAACTTTAATACAAAAAAATCAGCCAATTACATGCAGATCCATTTCCCAGAAGAATCGTGCAGGATCGTTAGAAAAACTTCTGAGATACCTACACGATGTTGAGGGAATAGTATTTAATTTTAGAAGTTTTAATAATGGGATAATAAAAATAATGGGAATATAAATCCACTAAAGAAATATTTTTATAACACTGGTTATTTGAAACATAAATTTTACAAAGTATCCTATCAATTGCTCTAGGGGCTCGGTACTCAAAACTTATTGCTCTGGGTGTTCGCGCACCAGGAGCCCCCATAGAATCGGCGCATATGACAAGCACTGTAACGCGAAAAAGTTAAACTTTTAAGAAGGCAACAACCTACTGAACACTTAAGCCTAAGAACGGAAACACGAAACTATGCTAACAAAACAAATAAGTCAGTGGCGCACATCTTTTTTTTTTTTAGAAAACTATTGCAGCGAGAACCCATACACATGCCCCTGGTGAAGCTGTCCACGCATTTTTAGCTGTGCTAGTTTAAAGAATTCTCCAAATTTCATTCAGATTGCTAGTCGTGTGAAAGAAATTTAGAATAAACAAAAAAAAATCTTTAACACCCCGTATCTCAGAAACGAAGCGAGATCGGACCCATGTTCACATGGACTTTATTTTTGGATGAGGAATCTTCCTAGTTTTTTGAAACACCCTGTAGAGAATATCCAATTCAGTGTATGAACCAGAAGTACATGTATGCTAAATATGTCGTTGAGAAAGTTGAAAAAGATGGGATATTACAAAATAAATATTTTTTCTTTCTCCTCTACAAGATGGTGTCCTCGGACTTAAAAACCTACGTTTCGTCTTCGAGGTCTCATTATCAACCAAATTTTTTTAAATAGGGACCCGGTTTTTTTTTTCATGTTTAACAATCCCTTGACCTCCCAAAACCAATGATATAATGCATTCATACATTTAGAGTATTTAAAATTCTTTGTAAATTTGGCAAGATTCTGGTTTTCCATCTCTCTAACAGGTTGTCTCTTATGGGAAAATCTTTAATCTTCTGGTCAAACATTAAGTGTCATACATGGTTGGTTTTGGTATGTGAACGTTTGTTAAAAATGAAATAAAAAATCCAGGTCCGTATTTAAAAAAAATAACTTATAATATCTCGAAGCACCATTTTGTGTGGAAAAGTGGCTATAATGATGTAAAACTTATTTTGTAATATCTTTTTAATTGCAGCCAGAAAAGAAAATTTTTTTACAGATTTTTTCGGAAGTTGTCGGCATTTTCTAAAATAGTTCGGACGCAGCAAATTTGTTTTTTACTTTTAAAAAATGTTAGATCAGGTAATAAATAATGAGCATCTTTTTTCTTCAGATACTTTCCTCGATAAGTCGAATATCTAGCAATTATTTAGTATATTTATTTTCTTGTTGTTAAAAAAATAAAATAGAAATGTTTCTTTTTCTGTTTAGTTTAGTATCTATGTGCGGAATGTATTTTGTTAGCTAAAGACGGAGAAGCACGTTGTTGATGCGTTCAATACCAATAAGTGTTAATAATTGGTTATTGCAGAGACCAAGAAACTGATGAGTTGCTGAACGATAGTGGATCAACAAGAGGAAGGGGGCACGGAGCCCGTATTAAAAAAAGAAAATTGAATAGTTGATAATTAAGAGTGCGATTCCACTGTTACACTATAAACTCTAATTCGAAAAAATCGATGTTTTTGTAACGTCGATATCTTGCACCTGCACTAATCCCTACGTCAACCATCCTCGTTGAGTGATTCGCGCGCATTACTTTATTAATTTTTGTTTGTTTAGATAACTTTTTATATTTTGTATTTTTTGTTTTAATATAGGTAATATATTGAGTAGGATATTGATGTTTATTTTTCGAGGTTTTTAAAATGTAGTATCGCCCCCTCTCCCTTCAAGCGCAATTTCTGGATGCGACACTGCTGTACGATATACAGGTCGAAAAGGGAAACAAATCAATTTAAAAACCATTTGCTGCAATTACAAGCTTTATGTGACCGCACTTACAGCATCTCAATTAGTAATTCGGCTGCATAAAACATTAAATTCATGTAAGTGACTAGTCAAGACTGCGTGCCCCAATTTTATTTACTGATGAGACTAAGTTTATATTAGTACCTGGTACTTGAGGGATGAGGGTATTGCAAACGATTTGGAAACGCAAAACACCAATTTCTTAAATCTAGAATATTCAAGTCCAGCATTACACTCTATTTTTAGCAACTTTGCATATCACTATAGGATTGACTGACTGGACTCAATGTGTAAAAACATAGGTGTGGTGTTAAAATTTCATAATTTATCATGTATCAGTTTATCTATCTGTTTTAAACTAGCTTTTTTTATTTTGAATCTGACTGTCTTCTTTTATACACTTTTATGTTGTCATGTATGTTGTTTTTAAGTAATTTATATAATAAATAAACATCAGAGGGGCAACGATTAATACAAAATTTTAGTCGTAGACTCCAGGACTATAGGTATCAATATTAACATATCCTGTCGTTTAACACTAAACAGGGTTTAAAGCCATCGTCCAGGAGGTTCCCGCTTTCCACGGAAGTACTGTATAATGGTGCAGAATCAGTATTGGTGGACGAACTGATCTCGTTATCTTGGAATACTATATTGTGCAACCACTTTCGAAACACGTGCACTTTTTCAAACTGTACTTTTTCTATGACTGTAAAATTCCTCTTTTCTCACCATTTGATCACAATACAACATATTATTTTTTAGTCTATCGTGCCGCTACATTATAGTCAACAACTGAACCAGACACACGTGCTTTTGCTCTTCTTGTCGACACCTTGCACCGGCTCTGTGTGGTCACACCTTATACTCAGCGAGTCGAAAATGGATGTATTTTTAAATAAGGCTGCATTTTTATTAAAAAATCTGACTATCTCCATTACATGAAACCTTAAAAATATATGCTTGGTTTATGTTGATAATTTGGGAGACTAACACTAGGTTCTTTAGTACTTCACGTATTATAAATCTTTTTTCAGCGTTTTTGATTTTTCTTGGACGTCCACTCCTTCGTTTATTTTGTAGGTTATTTTTTATAAATAATTTTAGTCCCCTAGATTATTTTGGTGTCTTAATAACTATATATAATATAATTAATAATATAATATATATATATATATATATATATATATATATATATATATATATATATATATATATATATATTAATCGTCTTCTTATTTACAACTGTTAAATAATTTAGAGTTATAGTTTATTGTAATTTAAAACATTTTAATTTCAACTTATTCTTTAAAGATCTTCTATCGCTGCAGTCGAAATATTTTTTTCTATGAACAGAACATACTTGTTTCATTTTGTTGATAAACGAACTCCCTCTAAAAAAGCCAGAATTAATAAGTCGATAATAGAAAATTTTTAGTAATGATACATATCCAAAGGAGTGAAATCCTCTACAATCATGGTCAATCCTTGGTCCTCCTCTTTTCATTATTTGTACTTTGGATAAATTAAACGCTTTAAATACCGTAAAGTCCAAGCATACCTACGGAAATAATACATAAATGTATTATCATTGTAGTTCCCAGAAATTTTAAACGCTTGAGATCTAATAAACAAAGAGTTAAATATATTAGGACAATTATCTTCAGATCACAATCTAAACCTTAATCCTTCAAAATCATTCTTGATATTTGGCTGAAAAATCTTTTTTTTTAAACAAAATATAAATACTTGTGATAGGCTTCATGTGGTTACTTACCCTAGCTAGTAATTCGGTAGCAGTTATGTTATTACTGTCATAATTGGTGAATTCATGGCTTATTTCAATTTAATTTAATTCTTTCAATTAACCTTTATATAGCTCAAAAAATCATCTTTGAAAATTGGGTGAGATGATTATTTTCATGACATAGTGATCAAAACGCTTTAAAAGAATGAATTACTAGGCCTTAACCATATAGTCTCGATATATCAACAAAATTAAATTAGCCATTAAATGGAAAAAACAGGATAACAAATCGAGTAGGTAACACAAGACTCCAGAAATAACATAAAATAAATAACTATTTTTCCTGACCGGAAAGTATACAGAAAGAAGGCGAAAACTCGAGCTCATATAAAACATGTAGTAAAAGCAATATGTTACAAGTAAGGAATTTTAAAAGAACAAAAACAACACATATGAAGGTGTACAAAAATATATTACATAATCGGTTTCTCACGGGTACATGTCATTTTTAAATATAGATGTACTTGGAAGGTTAATTAAGTTTCAGATATTATTTTGTAGAAATATTTCATTTTTAACGTGTAAAAGAGTGCAACAAACCAGTGAAGTTTTTAGAATGCCTTCCTTGGAGTGGGCCAAAAAAGTCCTATGTTATTGTTAACACAACATAAGTACTTATGAAAAACAGCGACGACTAAAAAGAAACTTCTCACTTATAAAGTAGTATACTATAAAATTTTTTCAAAACATTCATTTTGCTTCGGTTAGCAAGTTTGCTCCTTTTGCCCTACTCCCTAAAGACGCCACTGCTGCAAACCGTAAATAAAATAAATAAGATATTTTTAAATTAAATGTACAAAAGTGAGAAGAATAATGATACTTGTAAATCTGAAAAAAATATTTACATAACTAAATTATGCTAGTGGACGGGAACAGTTACATGGAAGGACTAAAAATTCTAATTCAATAATTAAAATACCGAATTGTACTCAGGTAAAATGAATTTCTTATATTTATTAACCATTCATATCCTATATTTTTTCTTTAAATTCTTAAAGACTCAAGTTCAGTTATGACAGTGGGTACTTACATGTATATCTATTAGACTCGATATGTATTAGTCTTTGTGTAAAAGAAAACACAAACATATAATAATTACTTAGATATAGTTACATTTGCACTTACTTATTATATTTATTTTTAGAATTATCTCTATCATATTTACGTCCTAATTAAAATATCGTCTTTAACTTTCAGAGGAAATACTATAGATATTATATTTTGCTAAAAATATACTTTTCTACGAGCGTGCGAAACGTAACATTTTTCACACCCATTTCAGTGTCATAATGTCACTAAGTATTTTATTTTTCGCACTAGTGTGAAAAAAGTTTTGTATGATATTCGTGTGAAAATTAGGTTTAAAACACTCACATGGAACTTTCATATGACTGCCTTAAACATGCATTTTTCCTTATCATAAATAGCCATTATATAAACCACAATTTGACATATTTTCTTTTTTGTAACATTACTGATCAATTTAAGTTTATTTTTTATAAAAATAACAGGCTAGAAAAAAAACATGTTTTAAACAAGTTTAAAACTACAAGGTGAGGAATTTGTCTAAAACAAAAGAAAACAACACTTTTTTTAAACTCTGATATTATAGTTAATTAGTACGTCGATATATTCAATGTATAACCTTGTTTTGTTATATTTTTTAAAATAGTTTTATATTACTTATAACTAACAAGAACAAAACACATTTAAGTTTTAAATATATATTTTTGTGGAGTTTCAAACATATCCCAATAAATCGTGGCAAATAAAAGGTTTTACCTTGCAAAAGGTCAAAGAAATTTGGCACAATTCGTCTTGTTGATGTATTAATTAATATCCCGAGTTTTGAAGAAGCTGAATTTTTCGTGAATATGTCAATTCCTATGACAACCACATGAAAAATAGCTATTTATGAAACTATTGTAGAGAAATGCATGTTTAATGCACGCATATAGAAGTTCATATGAGAGCCTTAAACGCAATTTTCACAGTAATATCATACAAGTTTTCTTGTGTGAACTGAAGTGTTCGAAAACTTGTAGGAAATAGCTATTATCATATTAGTAGATTCTAAAATTCTCTATATTTTTTTATACAATTTTTTTTCTGTCAAACAAACATTTCCCTAACAGCAAGGGAATAAAGTGGAGTACTTACTCCAATTTGCAAAATTAGTTCTTTTATTCTATGAAATTTTAGTTATTATATTTTTTTATTAGTACTCATTTGCACACCATCATGGCGGTAGAGTTAATGGCTCGGTAATTTTCGAATTTTGTAAACTAATTTTGAACTGCCACCTTACGTACTGATTTGATATTTGTAGATTGTATGATAATGCAATAATCTGACCTTGACTGCGACCTTGGTTATTTGTTCAAGTGAGGCAGTTATATTTAACCTACTTCTGAGGATTTAACATGTGTATTAAACATCAGACATTACCAAGTATATGGAAAAAATCGAAAGTATGCCCAGTTTTTAAGGAAAGTGAGAAATCCAGACATACAGAACTATAGACCTGTTTCCATAATATGCAATTTCTCAAGTCTTTGAGTTCATTTTGCACATTATTTTTCGACCAAAAACTATTATTTATCTCGCATTACAGCTTTATGATTTCTAATTCTTCTAAAATGTTGGAGTTTATAGTTGCTTCTACTAAAGAGTTTAGCCAGGTGGAAGCCATGAAGTCACTATACTGAAGTTACGTTCGATCTGAGCGTGAATACGCGGCAGTTGTATGGTCCCCTGGAAGCAAAGTGCATGAGCCTGGTATTGAAAGTATACAGAGGAAATTTGTAAAATATTTTAGCGTTAAAAAGGACAGTACTTATCTCCCTGTGGCCCCCTTAAGGATATTTACAGGAAGAGCTTTTAAATAAATTTGCATTAATAGACTTGAAAACAAGAAGACATAACCTGCAAATTATTTTTTGTATGCACTCTTAAATAATAACATAAACTGCCCCTCCTTACTTTCTAAAATAAATTTCAATGTACCTCGTTTAAATTCACACACAAGCCACGTTTTTTACTTGCCGTTTCCTTGAACAAATATTCTAAAATGTTTCGCCTATATTTTTTATGTTTAACCTAAAAACTAATTTAGATAGATTTTCTTATAACTTAGAAACATTCAAGAGAAATTTACGGCGCTTTTTATTAATTTAGAGTCTTGATATAAGATACAATTTACGATGTAATTACCATTGTTATGATTTATAGTTTAGTTTTATTTGTTATAGGTAAAATGTAACTTTTCATAAGCTTAATTATGTAATATTTTACTGTCTAGTAAATGGATTTTTTACTGTAAGACAGGTAATGTAAATAAATAAATAAATAAATATCCGTAACAAATCGAAAATCGTTGTTACTTAATTTTTTTTCAGACTTGAAGAGATATTACAAAATAAATTTTACATCTTTATAGACCCTTTTCCTGTTTGACAAGCGACGATCTCCCAAAACGATCGATGTATCACAATTAATGTTTGAACAGAAAATTTGAAATCCCGAGTTTCGTCTTCGAGGTCTCTTCATCAACTTCTTTTTTTTTTAATACGGACTCGGCTTTTGAATTTCATTTTCAACAACAAAGAACAATGTGTTAGAAAACAAGAAACAATGTGTTAGAGAGAGATAGAAAATTAGAATCTTGCCAAATTCAAGGATAATTTTAAATACTCTAAATGTATGAATGCATTATATCATTGGTTTTGAGAGGCCAAGAACTTGTTAGAAATGAAATAAAAAAACTCAGGTTTGTATTTAAAATGCGAAAGCACAACCTTTTTTAACATGACAGTGTTTCTAAATCAATATTTTTGTTTTATAAAGGACGTAAAATTTTTTAAAAAATATATAATAAATTTGATCCAAAGAAAATTACAAATTTAATTTAGTTCTTAACTCACCTAAGAAGGTAATCTCCGGCATCATAATAAAATATCAACAAACAAAACATTCATAAACAAACTTTCTGGCGCAGTATACGATATCTAGTTTTGAAACATCACATATATTAAAACATTCAAAACTTAAAATTCGACTGACTTAGATTAGATATTTATATCAGATGTGTAATATTATCAGTAGGTATTCTGTTGTTTTTTTTTCGACTTGATAAAAAACCTAAAGTTTATTGTTTTGCATTTTTGGTATTTTATGGTTTTTGAAATTAGCGCAGTTAATATAAGTTTGTTTATTCCTGATACAGACAAAACAACAGAAAATTAAAATTAAAAGGTTTATCGATTTTAATTTGAAAAAGTGATCATATAAAGTCAAAGAAGGCTAGATTATGTAATTTTAAGATGTTGCAGTGATTTTGGCTTAAATTTTTATTTTCAGTTTTGTCGTTTATTGAATTTTCCTCTTTTTTTATCTATCTCTAAGAAATCTCTCTTTTTTTTTTGGTTAGTTTCTGTTTTTAAAAATTTTGTCTCTGGAAATTAAAAGTAAGGGAAGTTTCGTTTATATGTTTTGTGAGAGCGGCTTTATTTTTTTATCGTATTTATACGATAAAAAAATCCCTTACTTTTAATTTTCAGGAGGCAAAAATTTTGAAAACTAATAAAAAAAAGATGGAGTTGCTAGAGATGTTATATATAAAAAAAGAGGACAATTCAATAAACGACAAAACTGAAATTAAAAATTTAAGCCACATTTACTACATCTTAAATGACTATATAATCTAGCCTTCTTTGACTTATATGATCACTCTTTCGAAAAACCTTTTAATTTTAATTTTCCATAATGTTGTCCGTATTAGGAATAAATATAAATATAATATATAAACTTTACGTTTTTGTATCAAATCGAAAAAAAACAACAAAATACCTACTGATAATATTAAACATCTGATATAAAAATCTAATCCAAGTCAGTCGAATTTTAACTTTTGACTGTTTTAATGTATGTGATGTTTCAAAACTAAATGTCGTATACTGTGCCAGAAAGTTTGTTTATGAATGTTTTCTTTGTTGATATTTTATTATGATGACTGAGATTGCCTTCTTAGGTGAGTTAAGAACTAAATTAAATTTGTAATTTTCTTTGGATCATATTATATATTTTTTAAAAAATTTTACGTCCTTTATAAAATAAAAATATTGTTTTAAAAACACTGATGAAGGCAAAAAGTTGCCGAAACTTTCGTCAATAAAAAAAATGCTACATACAAACTAAGTCTTCGTTTTATATATAAAAAATTAGGACCAGAATAACCAAGAAAACTGTTTTACTTACTTCTTGAGCTATCCTTTTAAAAATACAGTGGTTATGATAACTTTCAATGCGGTGCTGCTTAAATGATTTATATTCCTGACAAAACGGGGAGAGAAAAGACGGATAAAGATTAAAAGTAGAAAACTTTAAAAAAATAACTAAAAACTACAAAATATTGATAATTTATATCAATAAATGTGTTAAATATTAGAAACTTTATATCAAATCATATTAACATGTCCAGATTATAACTAATTTTAAAAGATCTTTAATTATGCCTAAAATAGAGTATAAATATCAACTGATATTATGTATTGCATTGATATGATTGAATACATACAGCTCGTGAGAGGCTATTAAAATATGTTATAATCACCATGCCAGGTTTACATATTTAGTGGTTATTTTTTTTTTGTACATTAAAAAAAATTGTATTTGAAAAGAAATGTTTTAATGTCATTTGCACAATAAGCCTTTTCCATCCTGTCTCATCTGTCATTCAACTATTGCATTGCCATTGGACTTATATATGTACTTATGTATGTACATTTAAAGCAGTAGATCAAGCAAGGTCAATTTATTTTAGTATAATCAAGGCTAGGACCAAGGACTTTTTTGTTCTAGGACCCATATACTTATACAAAAGTTGTCAAAAATACGTAAAGTGAAAATGCTTGACTTGAAGAATTGATCAAGGTCAAGATAATCAAATTCATCGGACTTATATAAACGTACCACATTTTAAAGCAGTTGTCCATGTCCAGCCCATGAAAATCAATTTTGCATAATCAAGGTCAATCTATTGTAGAAACTATAAACGTGTAAAAAATTTAACAGAAACAGGTTAAGTGAGAGTTCCTGATTAGAAAAAAAGATTAAAGTCAAGGTTAAACAAATTTTTTATTGGAGAACTGTTTGTCTGACAGAAAAATACAAATAAAGTAGGATATTGTATACCCACCTTATACGATAAGAATATTTTTTTATTCTTAAATATCCCCTCGAGTCCCGCCACTTGCCGAGTCTTTCGTTTGACAAGCCTAGATACACCTTTTTATACAGATACGCTTTTTAAGAACATCCTCAAAAAAAAAAAGGAACCTAACCAGGGCTAGGCTAAACGCAATCCGCTTTTTAAAACACGATTTTTTTGTGCCAACAAAAAAAAATTTCAACCAGGACTCGGCAGGCGGCGGGGCTCGTGCGGATGTTTAAGAATAAAAAAATTGCATACGATAATAGCTATTTCATGTAGATGTCATCGGAATCAACATATCGGTGAAAAAGTGATATTTAGCTTTATTATTCCGAGATGGCGGAGGAGGTGGCCACTTCTGAAAACTCAAGATAATAATTAGTATACCAAAGTTAACAACCCTTAATAATGTTTTAAACACGTTTCAAATACCTATATTCAATAAAAATATTTAAAACATGACAACCCCGGAAAATAGTACTTAATATTACATTTCATTTTTTCAGCGGATCTTATCTAAAATAGATATGGAATAATGGATATGTGAACATTTGGGTGCTACATTTCAGTCTATAAAACAATTTTATGTTCCCTTCAGAGAGTATGTTCCGAGGTATGTTAAAAGGAATTTTATATCATAATTTGTTTTTAGCATCTTCTCTGAAATATAGTTAATTTAAAACCTACTTAAAATTCGAGAGTTTTGGGCGACTTCAAAAAATATTTACATTGATTCGTCTAGGGTAAATAGTCATCTACATATTAAAACTAACTAAATTTTGTTCGTAAAATCAATATAAAGCAGCTTGCTAATAACATATTTAGATTAGGTCGTCTGCTTATAGCGGGATTACAACCATCACCGGAACACGTGTACACGCAGGACCTGTAGGTCAGTGTGTCACCTGGCTGTTTGACATAATTACAGTAATTTCCTAAATCCAGAGATGAACAGTATCTTTTGGTGCCAATTCCTCCTGTAAAATCGTAAAGTTAGATTATGAAAAAATATAAATACATTTAGAGAAATATAATCACAAATTGCAAACTATTTCAGGACAACCTTTTAAAACTTTTTTCATTGCAAATAGAACTGTACAATAGCTACCGACTATGTAAACGATTTCAGCTAGTCTTGTATGAAAATCGAAGTAGGTCATAATGGTCGTGTCTTTTAAAACTTATTGTCCTTGGTTTGAGACCCTGTCGAAGTAATTTCTTTTCGACTTAGATTTCAGTAATACTTAGGGTTGAAACAATTAAAGGGTAGCAAAATGAAACTACATGTTCACCTTAACATTACCCAAAGTGTATTCTCAATCTTTTTTAAAATGCAATCTAATTGCCATATACGCTCGGGAAGGTGGTTGACCTGCTGACATAGCAAAACAGGTTATTGCGTGGTTGCCCATTATTGCAACAAGTTGAATTTGATACAATACATTTTATATAGGGTGTTTTCTCTATATATTACACCTCCCCGGGCAATTAAAAGAATTTCAATTTATTTTCAAAATTTGAAATTCGTAAATAAAATACAATTACTAGAGACAAATGTTACAATACACTATTTAAACCATTTTTTTTTTTTTTTTTTAATATTATCTTATTTATCTAAATATATGAAAAGAAAAATAAAAACTCAGATATAAGAGAAGGAAAATAGCGTCATATAGTGAAAGTAGGAAAGAAAATAGATAGGTCTTTTAGAAAAAGGTTATTAGAAAATACATGCAATAGTATAGTAATATGGAGCCCTTATTATTATAACTTAATTTTAATTAGCTATTATACAACTTAGTTCTATTTTTATGGACTAAAATATGTTTCTTATCTTTAATTATTTTTACATTTGGTGCAACATCTTCTACCACTAAATATTGCCTCAGGAAGCAAGGGCTGGTAATTTTATCACCAGTTTCGTTTTTGATTAAAACTCTATCGCCCTTTTTATACTGAATGGGGTTTACTTTTAAATCAAAATTTTCTTTTCTTTTAGATTTAGAAAGTATTAAGTTATTTCTTGCATCATTTTGAGCTGTTTGTAACCTATATTTTAATTCAATTGGGTAGTTATCAAAATTATAAATAGGATCAACTTCATTATTTAAATTATTTGGTAATTGGCATTTTTTTCCAAAAACTAGTTCAAAGGGAGAGTATTTGGTTTCCGTATGTACTGCAGTATTATAAGAAAAACACCAGTACGGAAGCCATGTGCTCCATGCAGAATCATGGTTTTGAGTTTGAATTCTCAAATAAGCACCTAGAACTTTGTGAGAGGCCTCTAAACTCCCGATACTCTCGTGATGATACGCCGTAGAATGAATCTGTTTTATACCTAACAAGTTACATGTTTCTGCCATAGTGTGAGAAATAAACTCGGTACCCCTATCTGAAGCAATTTCCTGAGGGATACCATATCTTAAGATAAAGTTATCCACCAAAGATCTTGCCACAGATACGGAATCCTTGTTTTTAAGAGGGTAGGCCTCTACATATTTTGTTAACTCACACTGAAGTGTTAAAATATAAACAAATCCATTTACGTCTACCGGAAGTGGACCAACAATATCTAAATATATTTTTTGAAAAGCTGTTTCAGCTGTAGTAGTTATTACCATTGGCTCTCTAGTATAATGATTCGAATGTTTTTGTCTTTGACTTTTTACAAAATTTCGAACATCACTATCCAGACCTGGCCAAAGGTAATACTTTTTAATATTATTTGTCATTCTATTTATTCCAGCGTGACCACTGGTTGGTAGTAAATGAAAATCATTAAGGATTACTCTTTTTTCGTCTTTGTCCATTACTTTTTTAATACCTTTTACAACATTTATACGGGGGCCCCTCCAATTAGTATAATTTTTTATTTTACTACCAATAAATTTAATAAACTCTGTATTATCAGTATTTTTATTAATAACTAATTCTTTAATTTCAGCCTTTTTACTTATTTCTACCAAATCTTTCACCATTTCGTCTCGCGCCAATGGTGATAAAGCTTTTTGGTCTAAGTATAAGGTAAAATGTAATGGAATATAATAAAAGTCTCCCACTTGTTGAGTGACATCTTTTGACAATTTTTTAATTTTTAAGGATGGTATTATAATTAATTCGGTACAGTTAGTGGGTTGCTTAAGAATTTCCACAATATTCGGGTGATCAAGCCAAATATTTTCAGTAATTTTCTTGATTAACTCGTCTTCCTGTCCGTCTCTACGTTTACTCTGTGCTCTGGTTAAAACTGCAATCATACCTTCATTCATATCTTTTAATTCGTTTGAGGACAAGATTATTCTCGATAAAGCATCGGCTGTAACATTATCTTTTCCTTTGATATATTCGATATAAAAGTCATATTCTTCTAGACACAAACGAAATTTTGTCAATCTGCTACCAGGGTCTTTTTGCGTAAAAAGATAAATTAATGGTTTGTGATCGGTTAAAATTTTGAAACGACGGCCATACAGATATGGTCGAAAATGCTTTACAGCCCAATAAATTGCTAAAAGTTCTTTATGTATAGTAGGGTAGTTAATTTCTGCTTTATTTAAACTACGACTAGTGAACGCCACTGGTTTATTATTTTTATTTGATAACACTGCTCCTATAGCAAAAGCAGACGCATCTGTTTGCAAAATAAATTCATTTTCATTCGAAAAATCGGGATAATCTAACACCGGATGCTTAATCAGCGAATTTTTAAGACAATTAAAAGCTTTATCACATTCGTCCGTCCACTCAAACCTAGCGTATTTTTTACATAATTTATTTAGAGGAACTGTAATTTCTGAAAAATGTGGTATAAATTTTCGATAATAATTGGCAAAAGCCACGAAGCGTTTAACTTCATCTGCCTTTTTTGGAATAGGATAATCTTTTAAAGCTTTTATTTTATCAGGGTCAGGTGATATTCCTTCAGAACTTATTATATAACCCAGATACAGAATTTCTTTTTTCAAAAAATCGCATTTAGCAGGATTTAATTTTAGGTTTACTTTTCGCAATCTAGAAAAAATATCTATTAGATTTTTATTGTGTTCATTAAGGTTTCTGCCAAATACTATAAGATCATCAAGATAAACAAAGCACTTTTCGTAATTTGAGCCCGCCATCGCTATGGTCATTAACCTTGAAAAGGCACTAGGGCTAATTTTTAACCCCATTGGTAACCTTCGCATTTGCCACTGACCGCGATCTGTAGTGAAAGCTGTGTATTTTCTGCTTTCTTCCTCTAATTCGACCTGATAATAGCCCTGGCTAAGATCTAGATGTGAAAAATAAAGTGCACCTGCTAGGGAGTCTAAAATATCGACTACACTCGCAATCGGAAATTTGATATCTAATATATATGGGTTCAAAAATCTGTAGTCCAATACTAACCTAGCTCTTCCCTCATTCGTATCGTTTTTCTTTGGTACAAGCAACAAAGGTGAAGACCACTCACTCTGCGCACTCTCAATTATTCCATCCTGACACATTTGAGAAATTTGCCTATTTATTTCCTCTTTATGTACTTGAGGTAACCTATATGGCTTTCTATAGACCGGCTGAGTATCTGGTTTAACTTGAATTGACTGTTTATATAAATTAGTAACTGTAAGCTTATCTCCTGGCATATGAAATATATTTGAGAATTTGGCACAAATTTGCTCTATAGAATCTCGTTCCTCGCGGTTTAGATGATTAAGCTTAAGAATTTTAAATAGTTCTTTAACTCAAGTAGCCGAATTTTCTTGGCTGTTAAATTGATGACACTCATAATTGCTTAAACTTTCCGCTTTTGGCGAAAAATTTCTCAAATGTACCTCTGTCTCTCTTGTATTCAAAATTTTAATTGGTACTTTACCATTTATCGGTTGTGCAATTACACCAGCCATGAACACACCCTCACATAATTCACCTTGCATAAGTACACATTCATCCTCTAACCCTGTAGGAACATACTGTATAATTTCGCACCTAGGGGGAACACTTAATATATTCTCACTATCCGCATTTAATTTTAATGTATTTATTTTATTATACTGATTTAAAATAGTTAAGGTATTTTCTTCGTAATCTAATTTAGCCTTAAAAGTTTTCAAAAAATTTTCTCCAATTATGCCATCACTTTGACATGGTAAATTATTAAAAATATAAAATTTTTGCTTAAATATCGCATTCTCTATACAAAGATCTAAATAAACATATCCCACAGATATTAAATTACCTCCTATGCCTTTAATTTCAATATTTTCTTTGTGTAACTGTATTTTTGAATTTAAACAACTTAATTTAAGGGCACTTAATGATGCACCCGTATCTACCAAAAATTTTAAGCTTTTACCATTGACACAAAAAGAAACAGCATTCGAGTAGTTTTTTGAATAGGTAAAAATATTATTAAACTGTTTATTTTTAGTATTTTTAGGCACGAAAAAATGTTGAATCTTGTATATCAGCTGAGGATTGTTCTGAATTTCCGGTGTGCTCCGCAAAATGCATTCGGTGACCTACTGCCCGAGATCCTCTCCTATTACCGCTCGTAAATGTACGACCACCGTGATTTCTAGAAAACCGCTGATTATTAAAATTACCTTGATTAGTCGAAGCGTTTCGTCGACAATTTGAATTGTTATTTCCTCCGTTATTAAAATTCTGATAATTATTATATCTACCAGAATTTCCTGTTCTATTATTTGGTCTTCTGGAAAAATTTCTAAAATTTCCCCTTCCTCTGTGAGAAAAATTAAAAATGTGTCCTGAATTATTTTGATTACCCAGCTCTTCATCTTGAGCTGCCCTTATTGCGTCCTTTAAGAATTCAAAATTTCTGGAAGATATAATTGTGCCCAGCCTTTGATTTTTAAGTCCGCATGCAAACCTTTTTATTGCAACCTTTTCGTTAATAGGTCTTAGAATATCAAAAGCATTGGCATTTCCGTCTGCTTGCGTAATGGTTAAATTTACAAAAATATCCTCTAACTCTTTACCAAAATCCGTTATACATTTTTCACCCTGTTTAGCAGAGAACAAGCGTGCCTGAAGGGCCGTATCTGATTTTTTAGTTAAGAGATGTTTTTTCATATCTAGAATTAAATTATTTACAGAATTATAAGTCAAACCTAATCGTAATTTGGCGTTGTTAGAAATACGCGTTTTCAAAACAAATTTAATTAAAGAAGGTTGACTATCATTATCAAGCGTTGACGAATAAAAATCTAAAGCCTCTATTAATTTAGAAGTTGTAGATTCTGTATCATCCATGACCGGTAAAAGGTTTGTAGCTATTTTTAGATCAAAAGAAGACATTTTTAATTTATCTTTATTAATATTTTTATTTCCAAACTCTTGTTCGAATATATTTAAATGAATGTAAAATTTCAATAAGTTTGTCTCCCATGAAATTAAAAATTTAATTCACTTATTAAACTTGCTAATTGGGTCCATATTTTTGCGATTATAATTATAAAACAATAACATAATATTATAATAATTAAACTTACATGCCTGCATTATTATTTACATTTTCAGTTACATTAACACATAACAAATTTTCTAACTCCATTTATAATTGTCTTTACTTTTTCTTTCTTCTTTTTTTTTTTTTTCCTACAAGAAAAATACCGCCCTAAAAAAAAAATTTAAGTTTCTTCCATCTTTAAATCATCCTTGGATTTTCGCAGCTCATTTTTATAAATTTCTCTTCTAATTGTCTGCCTTAGTTTCCTTTGAACATGTCTAATGGCCCATACTACTGCAACAATTGCCGTTGCCACAACCAAAATTATAAGCAAAATCTCTGCTAAGCTTAATCCCTTATTTTGGTCCACTATTTCACCCCTTGCATCGCTATTGGAGGCCTGATTAATTACAATCTCTTCTTTGGACTTGGCATTACCCATCTTAATAACTTCACAAAAAAATCGTCAAGTGGCAGGGTCGCCATGTAATACTTAGGGTTGAAACAATTAAAGGGTAGCAAAATGAAACTACATGTTCACCTTAACATTACCCAAAGTGTATTCTCAAACTTTTTTAAAATGCAATCTAATTGCCATATACGCTCGGGAAGGTGGTTGACCTGCTGACATAGCAAAACAGGTTATTGCGTGGTTGCCCATTATTGCAACAAGTTGAATTTGATACAATACATTTTATATAGGGTGTTTTCTCTATATATTACATTTACTTCACGAGTTATATATATATACATCCTTGGAGAACTTTTTTACGTACCTCAATTGCGTTTGTAGTAAGGTCTGGTGACTTTTATCAACAGTCTGATTCAAGTACAGTTCTCATGTAACACTTAATCACCCTAATACGAAACCAAAATCGGAAGCTACGTTCAAATGGGCACATTGTGTTTGTAGTAAGGTCTGGGGACTTTTATCAGCAGTCTGATTCAAGTACAGTTCTCAATTGTTCCTGATGTCCTTGGTGTCCAGATCCTATTTTCTGCAGCCTGCTAAGCAGGCGATCGTGCTCAGCGTTGTCGAAAGCTTTTTAGTAGTCAATAAAGTATACGAAAACATCTTGCCGTTGATTTTAACATTCTTGCACAAGCAGCCTCAAATTTGAAAATAGAGCTTTTCTCCACACATCACTGAAGACGCTAAGGCGAGTTTCTCCACTCTTTTAAGCACGAGTCATAAGGCTAATAAGCGTATAGTCTCCACAGTCTTTGGGGGAGGTCTTTTTGAGGATGGTGACAATTTATAATCCAGGATTGCATTGTGCCAAAACGAGGGTTTCGGTGCTCGTTTGGTGGAGCTGAAACGTGTTCATATTTCATGAGCTTCCTTACATTTCCCGTTTATCATTGAATTTAACTCAAAATATTTTTGTTCTTGCTGTTGTACTTCCACCAGTCGGTGACCTTCCATCAGACTCAGTATTTCACCTGTGCAAATATACAATTCGTAATAAGATTGCCATTCGATTAGTGAAACGACGGGATGTCATTACTATGGTGGCCCTATTTTCTTTTTTTTTTTTGAGAAAAAAGTAAACTTTGTACATTTTTTGCAAATTTTATAAAAAAAATTGTCTACATTAAATGACACGCCAAATACGAGTTAATGATACATAATTTTTATGGAGTATTGAATAACACAAAAAGCTGAAATATCAAACATAATTCAGATCTTGAAAACACAATAACTAATAAATTTACATAAATTCCATTAAGAATGTTCCGTATAACATTTCGTGAAAGTTTCGTCGAAATTTGTATACACCTCTATCATTTCAGGATTTTTTAAGCTCCAGTATTTATTAATAATGGAAAATAATCGTTCAATCGGCACTGGTACCAGGGAGATAGAGCACAAACTTACATAACAAATGCAAATTAATTAACTTAGGAGTATACGCTCCTAAACATTTAAATAATTCACTATACCGATCTTCACTATTCTTCTTTTCATTGTTCCATTCGATGATTTTTTCAGTAGTTGATATGTTAATTTAATATTCCGACTTCATCAAAAAATTGATCTTCAATCAATACCTCTCCCAAATGGAAGATCACCACGAAGTGAGACACGTCATTCCGGTGAATTTTAACACAGAAAAGCCTATTCATTAAAAAATGTATTTTTATTTAAATTAATAGCTTCAGTCGTTCAAATAAGACATACAATTTGAATAAAATAACTGCACTTGACTACTGAATTTTTTTGTATTACTCAGTTCAGGATTATTCACTCAATTAAGAAAGACTTTTAGTGGCAAAAATAACTCATTTAGACTATGTTCCATCTTATTTTTGATGCTGAAATAATCTAAAGCAGTTTCTGCCGCTTTTATTTTGTCGCCTTCGATTCTGTTGAGTGTTTGATGAAACTAGGAAGCCACATTGTGTTCCAATCACATCCAGAATTCTGACGAGATTATTTAAAAACTGCTTATTATCTGTACACTGAAAATAAGATTTGCTACATTTGCTCATAAAATTACTTAAATCTAAGTTTAATATATATCGCTAAAACATCAGTAGCATTTTGAATGTAACTGTAGGTTATACAACCAACACCGATTAAAGACTTGCCCCACGAATTTTTTAAGTTTAGTGAATAAGTTATTAGTTCGTTTTCTTAGGAATAAGATTAATGCTTAGGAAATCATGGTTCTTGGGATTAGACCGTGTCAAATTGGAACTACTCCCCGACGTTTCGCCTTTGATTACACAAGGCATCTTTAGGGATCTTTACTCCACGAGATCTGAACACTGTCCTAATCCCAAGAACCATGATTTCTTAATTGACCAAAGCCGTGAAAGCTTTCGTTCTATGTTAAAATTAATACTTGTTATCGGCTGCTAAACCAATAATCTTTTTAGAGATTTTGTATTTTTCTAATACCTCAAAAACAAAACTATGTAGGTGGTCAGATGTTTCATCCGGTAGTTCACATAAACATAGTAAATTAATTTGTATTTTCCTTAACATCGAAAGATCCTATTAGTAGTGGTATAAGTTTTATGTCCATGATTTGACGAGTAAATTAAACTATGTTTGCCCTCTGTTTAGCTACTACCAATATTTTTCACCTTGCCTCCATTTTGATTTCAAATAAATTGGAGATCAACTTAAACCTATAATCTAATTATCTAAAATTTAGCACATTTAATAGTGTGGTAAACAAACTTTTCCTCCCCCTAGACTTAAAAAAAAAGACTGCAACTTGTTATGAAAAAATCGCCAAAACATGTTAAAACTTAAATGATTATATGAATAAGCAGTGAAACTTATTAAAATTAAGAGTTTTAAAGTTTCGTTTAAAGCCAAATACAAATGTATGTACTTACCAAGATATTAAAAGATATAAGGAAAATGTCTAAAAGTAAGTACTTTCCTATTAAAATTAATACATATGGTCACCATAGGCATTGTATACCCTCAGTTAGTTATATATTATCAATCAGCAAATCAAGATATGGTGAGATTGTGTTTAAAAGTGTAAAAAAGTATAGATTTTTAGTAATAATTAACAATTTAGCCGTTAAAAAATCATACCCGAACCAATTGTAAATTTTTGTTGTTTCTGTATTGACATTTTTACCGAGAGCTTCATTGATTCATTAATTAGGTGAACAAGATTTAAAATGAAGGATCATGTATACCTAGTGTTTATAATATGTGTTATATCCTTTCTTACGAGCAATGTCACCTTCAAGTACTATGCCCTTAGTTCCCACCGTATCAGATGTCGGTTATCTCAAGGAGACGGCGAGTACCGAGAAGCCTCGTCAGCAGAATCTGCCCAGCAAGCAAGTTCCCACTGTCGCAGCATTCGTCTTTCATATAAATAGGGTAAATTGTAAATAAAATTATGATTCGTTTTTAAGTTTCTATACTGTTAGTTTAATTTTTGATTTTGTAAATAAAATTATTTTTTAAAAAGCGAATTTTAAGTCGAGTGATATAACAAATTGGCGCAGTCATGGTAGGATCTGGCAACGTTGGCAGAACACGAGAACTCTAACTAGCAACGGTGGATCCCAATCCCTTATCCAGAAGAACAAAGGACAAAACACAATTGTGACGTCATCAACTTGGCAGAACACGTATCTACGGAAGAGACACATAGTGAAGCCCCTGGTAGAACTAACTGCTAAAAACACGACGAGCGATGTTTCTACTCTGTAAGTAACGAATCATCACGTTTACTTTAAAAACAATATTTAATTAAATACCTGTTCGACTTTTCAAAATCGATCTTACATTTTATTAAGTAGTAAAATAATCAATTATTCTGCTAATTGATTTTTCGATAAACCAATCAATTATTCTACTAATTGATTTCTGTATTTATAAGTGTAACATCCGTATAATTTGTGTATAATCAGTTATTCTGTAAACTGATTCTTTTAAAATATTTTTTTGATATTTTGATCAGTTATTCAATTGATCTCTCGATTACATTTGTATTTTTTTAATAAGAAATATTACATAGTTTTAATTTAATTCGACTAACTAGTTAATAGGAACTGTTTATTTTACGTTGGTTCGCATACTATTACGTACGTCTATCAACATAAAATTTCGTAAAATATTTTGTGTTTCATATCCTTTTTATATTATATTGTGCTAGATTTTTTCTATTATCCCCGAATTCGAAGGTGATCAAATATTTTTACAAACCTTACTAAATGCCTGCGAATGTGATATGATGTGTCTACGGGTAACCAAAAAGAACTTTTAGTGATTCACATAAAATAAGCTCCCGAAATCCACTTTCTTTTCTAGAGATAAAGCAATTACTTAATTCTCACTTCGCAGATACGCGAGATCTATCTTCACTTATTCAGGACTTACAAAGAATGAGACAACTACCAAACAAATCTCCTCTGACCTTCCTTAACAGACTTTAAGTCCTAAATGCTAAAATGCAGGCCAACATACAAAAATCCATACACGCACACAGTCAAAAGGCAGCCCAAATAACATTAATCGAATCAATGTCTCTAAATAGCCTACTTACTGGCCTGGAACCCCGAATTGGCCATATAATACGTGAAGGAAATCCACATAAGACGCGAGCTCCAACTATCATATTTTGAATGCCAAAAATCTTCTAGGCCTAATCCGCCTGCTAGACCTATTCAAACTAATAAAAGACCTAATATACAGTCCCTTAAATGTCATAGCTGTGGTCGCAATGTTCACTTAGCAAATGAATGCAGATCGTAACAACGTCCCAACGGTTAAACTTCCCAGAATTTTGGCAATTTCCAAAGGCCTAATACCAATCAACAATCAAATTCTTTCCAATCAAGCACCTCCTTTCAGTCGAATAGACCAAATAACGGTCAGCCAAGACCGCAGTACATACCATATAACCAATCAAATCAAAACAATTTCCAACGTCAAATACCATTTAACAATTTCCAACGTCCTTCAATAATACCAATTACCAATATTCCAACGATAACTATTCCGAACCCCAATATGACGAGTATTGTAACCAATACGAAGGAATGTATGAAGATAACCCCGATTACGAGTATCAAAATGTTCAAAATATTGATCAACCTGATAAAACGACGAATATCAGGATTTTCTTTCCACTTCGAATCAAAACCATCCGCCCAATCGAACGATTTCAAATACCGATGAAATGACGGAAATCTAAAATCAAATACAAACCCTGAATTTCGACGACATGAACCCGTCATTGAATTTCCCAGAAAAACATTTTTTTTTTAAATCCCCTCCTTGCTGTTAACCCGAAAAATCTATATTACATAAAAGACACATCCAACACTTTTAAACTACTTATAGATTCCGGAGCAGGAATTACGATATTTAAAAAAAATACAGTAAAACAATTTCCCCAACGTTTTCCCGAAAACGTTACGATTCAAGGCATCACAGACCAAAAACTTTTTATCACCGAATCAACCCTAGTTCCTTTGCAAGCCGGAAACCCACATAAAGTTTAAATATACAATCTAGATATTGATTTCGATGGTATTCTAGGACTCGACTTTTTAGAACACTATGAATGCACCATCAACTTAAAAAATAAACGACTTGTTACAAATGTTCAATCTTTACCACTATTTAAGGCAGAAGCAAACCTCGAACAAAAAATAAAATTGAAAGTAGGACCGAACAAATTTTTAAATTACGTTGTGATTTAGCCAACACCGATGCTATCCTATCTACGCAAGAAATCGAAAAAGTTCACATTCCAAACGCAATTGTCCATGTCAATGAGAAAGGCGAATTTCTAACTTCTGTGGTTAATGCAAATACCATCCCGAAAACCATTAATTTTTCAGATATCGAAATCGAACCTTTTTCTTTTCATTCGTTACTAAATTACAATTTATCCGATAAACAGCTATCTCCTAATCGCATTCCCAACCTTAAGTCCCCAACTTCGTCTAGAACATCTTAACGAAGAAGAAAAAGAAATAATTATCAATCTTTGCGTAGATTTTGAGGACATATTTTACCTCGAAGGTGACAATCTTACCTTTACCAACAAAATTAAACATCAAATTGACATCAATGGTGCAAAGCCTGTTTTCACCAAATCATACAGGTATCCCCATATTCACAAAGAGGTAAAAATTCAGGTTAATAAAATGTTAGAACAAGGAATTATAAAACCTTCTATTTCACCTTGGTCATCTCCAGTTTGGGTCGTCCCCAAGAAACTTGATTCCTCAGGCAAACAAAAATGGAGTAGTCACAGATTATCGTAAATTAAATGAATCCACGGTAGACGATAAGTACCCGCTTCCCAATATTTCCGATCTTCCGGATCAGCTAGGCAAGTGCCAGTATTTTACAACCCTGGATCTAGGTTTAGGATTTCACCAGATCGAAATAGATATTCCAAAAACTCCTTTCTATGTAGAGAACGGACACTACGAATTTATAAGAATGCCCTTTGGTCTTAAGAACGCCCCGTGCACTTTCCAGAGAGTAATGGACAACATCCTTTTAGGCATTTTCAATGAACGTTGTCTCGTCTATATGGACATTATTGTGTATTCACCTACCATCCATGACCACATCACACAAGTATTTAAACGTCTTCAAAGAGCAAATCTCAAAATAAAGCCCGACAAATGAGTTCCTGAGAAAAGTGGTAGCATACCTTGGTCACCTAATCACTCAGGACGGAGTTAAACCTAACCCCGCCAAAGTCGATTGTATACAGAAATTTCCAGAACCAAAAGATATCAAATGTGATTTCGACCCAGATTGTCGTCAAGCTTTCGACGGACTAAAACAATTATTGAATTCTGACCCAATTCTCAGCTATCCAAATTTTGATGAGCCTTTCCTAGTAACAACGGATGCAAGCGCATTTGCGATAGGCGCCGTACTTTCCCAAGGTTCCATTGGCAAAGATTTACCCATTGGTTATGCCTCCAGAACATTATTTAAAGCCGAAACCAACTACTCGATTGGCCAGGCATAATAAAAGCCGTAGAAAACTTTATTAAAAGATGCGAAACTTGCCAAAAAGTAAAAATCTAAGCAGTCCGCTAGTCGTAACAGACACGCCCAAAACTCCTTTTGAAACAATAAACACAAACATATTTGAATACCCAACTCGAAATTATGCCCTAATAGTACGTGACGAACTAACAAAATTTACACAAGCATACCCTATAGAGGATAAGACAGCAAAATCTGTTGTTTATACACTTTTTGTATTTTTTCAACATTACGGAACCCCATTACGCATACATTATGATTATGGCCGAGAATTCAAAAACACCTTAATCAATGACCTCTATGAGTTTTACGATATGAAACTAACTTTCTCTAGTGTAGGACACCCTCAATCAAACGGCTCTGTTGAGAGATTTCACGCGACACTTAGTGAAATGATACGAGCTAATCAAATCGAAAACCCTGACGAATACCCGTTTAATGTTCTTCCTTATGCAACTATATGTTATAAGAATACCAAAAATAAAACGCACGGTTTCACACATGAACATGTCAACAAAAAGAAAAAGCCAAAGATCGCTTCGACCAAAATGTTTCTGCTCACCCCTATGAATATAAAGTAAGAGATAAGGTATACATTAAAGAATCACAAATCAAGGACAAAAGCCAAAATCAATTTAACGATCCATTCGAAATAATCAAATTTTACAAAAATCAGCAAATTCTGATAAACCCCCGAAACTAAACAAAAATCTAAAATAAATTTTGACAGACTGAAACTATACTATGAGTAATTTTTCTCTTCTAGCTTCTTGGCACTTTCAACAACCACTCAGTCCCAATACACTCTAACACCAATAAACAACACCTTAGGAATTTTCTTTGATGAAGAAGCAACCGTAAAAATCTCGAATGACAAATGGACCCTCCTTGTTTACAAAGACCTCGGACCAATCAAAGAAACAATCAGTAATAATGACAAAATATTAGAAAGTTTATTAAATACTATAGACGAAGACCGCGAATGAAAGCCTTTAAGCCACAAGTTCAAACTCATGTTAGTCTCCTTAAACAAATATCAAACGCCGTTAACCAAAAGTACACTGAAATAATGGCCGACACTACAAAGTACATTTTTAGAGAAAAACGTAGTATTCTTAATGGGATTGGAACCATTTGGAAATCAATAACTGGTAATCTTGACGCCTCCGATGGTGAATATTTCAATGAGTGCATCGAAAAGTTAACCCACGATGAATACCAAATAGAAAATCTTTTGAAAAATCAAATATCTGTAACTACCTCTGTTATCAAAAGCTTTAACGAAACCATTCAAAAACTTCAAATCGACGACCTTTAATAATGATATTAAGGAAATTCGGGAATCAATTATGGATATTTCCGATCATCTGAAGTTTTATCAATCTCAACTAGATATCCTAGACTTGTGCGAATCACTAACAGAAAGTTATTCATTTATCGAAAATACTTTGAACTATGCTATAAACGCTGTTACATTTGCACGTTTAAAAATTTTGCACAGTTCAATCATCACTCCATATGATTTAGTAGACTCATTAAAGCATATATCGCAATAATTTCAGAAGAATAATCTTCCCTTACCAATATATTATTCAAACGTAGCTCAATATCTCGACATAATAGAATTAAAGGAATATCAATTAGATACTAGAATAATTTTTGTACTAGAAATACCTTTAGTCGATCCTGAAAATACACTCTCTATCACTTATATCCTATACCGATTCTGGATAATCGAACAGGCCTCACATTTTGTTAATAACTAATAAACTAATTGCGCGAAATGATGATTCTTTACTTTATACAACCATTCGCAATATGGAGTCCTCCAAACCACTAGGCAACCGTATGTTCATCTGTCCCAACATCTTGCCATACCCAATTGATACTGATGCAGTCTGCGAGGCTCAGCTTCTGAAGAGACTTGATCATCTACCCAAAACATGCCAAGTTTTAGTCGTTCTTGCCAAAGACTATAACATTCAAGAAATCAGCCAGAATCTATGGTTGATAGCTGTTGCAGACCCCCTGCCCGTCAAAATAAAATGTGGATCCAGAGATATAGAAACTCAGATCATCAACACAAATACCTTGATGAAACTTCAACCCGAGTGTAGTGCCTTCGTCGGGATAAAATAGATGTAGATGACCTGAACATAGCCCAGCACAAGCTAAATCAGTATGCCGATCAGCTGGACCAATTGGTCAATAAACCGTTCGTGAAGAAACACATTAGTTGGTTCACGATCCTTATGACACTCCGATAACACTCATTATCGCCCTGATTGCCTATACATCTTTTGCAATGTCGAAGACGAACACGTAACATCAAGATTGGAGTAGCCACTAACGACGATGACAATCCACCCTCTCTACCTAGAAGAGGATACAATACAATGGAGAAGAATAATTCCCAGAAGGAGACCGAGCATCCGCCTTGGCGACCCGATTGAAGAAAGCGAAGAGATTAAACTCAACCTCAATAAGCAGAGGACCTGAAAGTTGTCACCACGCGTCAACTTTCATCTTAATAGGGAAGTTGTTATATCCTTTCTCACTAGCAATGTCATCTTCAAGTACCGGCGAGTACCGAGAAGCCTTGTCAGCAGAATCTGCCTAGCAAGCCAGTTCCCACTGACGCAGCATTCGTCTTTCATATAAATAGTGTAAATTGTAAATAAAATTATGATTCGTTTTTAAGCTTCTATAGTGTTAGTTTAATTTTTGATTTTGTAAATAAAAATATTTTTTAAAAAGTGAATTTTATGTCGAGTGATATAACATATCTAGTGCCAGATAAAAAAATACAGAATATTAACAAAAAAATAACTTATAATTATTCTGAAAAAAATATCCATGAACTCCACAGGGTGTTATATTTTGTATTTACGTTGCTTACGTGTTTGAAACATTTTTTAAACCAATTGGAATGAGCCTAACCCAGATATATGTCTGCAGTTGCTTAAGGAGGCAAAGGACTAGGAGCTAAATACAATTTTTACTGTGATGGATTAATTTATTTTTACAGAAAACGGGACAATCAAGTAGTCATCGCGAAAATTTTAGAAAAACTTTTTAGTTTTAGAGTTCCCAGAACACGAAAAATATAAGAAAACTCAGAACGATTAAATCGATTAGTTTCAAATTTATAGCAAAAATATCCTACGTCCATATTTCACGGGGACTAGATTTTGAGATTGGGCGTCATTTTTAACAATATGACAAGATTCCAAATTCCGATACGTGGTGGTTATGTGACTTAATGGGAATAGTGTGCACATTGTATAAAACTTTATAAAAAAACCTAATTAAAAAAAATACTCATTTGGGGTTGAGTTTTATAAGTATTAGCCAATCAGTCATCTTATAAGTTAAGCAAACGTTTTATTTTTCTGAAACTAGTTAATTACAAAAAATCCTTTAATGTTTCAGAAAAATATTTAAACGATATTAAATTTATTTGTTGCTATTTCAGCAATATAAGATGAACTTGAAACATTAATAATTCCAATAAATTGGATTATTACTAAATTTCTACCTTGCGCTCAAAACTACTTAAGCTGCATATGGAGTCTGTGAGGATTCGTCTCCCGTAGGCGACACGAGGCTCTGTTAAAACATTTCTGCCTCAAAATACCTGGACAAACAGCATAAGGTGAACTACTCGCTCTAAGGCGAAGTTGCTAAAAACCGACAACAAACGGATCTGAAGACTGTCTCAAATAAAGTCGGTCTTCAAGGTACTAATTCTTCAGGGCAGCGTCGCAAAGTAGATACGCGCCTTAACCATTGCTAAGTAACTATTTTTGTTTAACATGCAATTTATGGGAGGGTCCAGATGAGACATGCATAACTAATATTATCAACTAAAGAAGCTAGACATAGCCTTGGAAAGCAAAAACAAAGCCAGAAATAAAATGTGTCAAGCCAAAATCAATACTGTGTTAGTGTATGTAACTATGTATCAATAGAGGAGCCTAAAATAAATCCATCTATGACGGCTGTATGAATAATATATAAGGTACCACCCAAAGCATTAGAATGTGATTTTATATGAAATTTAACCAAAATGTTTCCAAGAAGATGTGCCCGAAAACGCTTAATTTCAGAGTAGCAAATAAGTATTCCTTCACTGAAACTAATGGATTTTTAGAAGAAAAAACCATTACTTAGACCTTTATTCACTAAAGAAGTTTAAATTTAGACTTGTTATAAGTTGAGGATCATATGCAACACTAGAACAAATTTTACTAAATAACTCAATTACAAAACGACAGCCACATAACTGGTGAAATTAAGTTTCAATTGACCTGACAATGTTCCTCTAGTGATTTTCAAACGTTGGCCTCGCACATGCTTGTGCTTTGCATAGTATGCCTTCTAGAGACTTATAGAGACACTGGAGGCAATTTTTTATACCAAATTTACAATTATACAAAAAAACTATATTAAAAATAAATACTACTGAATATATTCCAATACATTACTAGGGAGTTCTATTTAATATAATTATTTAATATTTTCCTGGAAAACTACTCTCATTACACATGGCGTTTCACTGAAAAGAATAACTTTTCGCAACTTAATAGCTCGGAAACAAAAGATGATATCGAAATGTCGTTTTCACCAGATGACTTAGATTTCCCCATAGTTTCTTCCCGACAATGTTGCCAAAATTTCTCATTTGTCCTAAAACTGCAAAAAGCAGACATTTTTTGAAAAGAAATTGCATTTTGATTTTAAATGGAACACCCTGTATATTCTTATGCCCTTCAAAAGCCTGATACGTCTCTTTCTCACAATATGTCGCCAACATATATGCCCTTCTTTAATAAGTGATGGTAGCTGCACACATAGATGCAGTAGGTGTTTTTAGTTAGACAATATAGTTTTCTTTTTAAATCAAAACACATAATTTTGTATGTAGTCATGTTTTATAATTATCAGACTGCCTTTTTAGTTAGCCCAGCTTATGCCTTTTTTTGGGATGTAAAATGATAAAATCACACTTCCTGGAGGATTAATTCTATAATATTTCTTATGTTTAAGTTCTTCCACTTCTGGTAGAGGGTTATAAACACCTTTTCTTCACGTAACCCCGCAGAAAAAAATCGAGGTCCTTAGATTTGGGGAATATGGAGGCCATGGTATAGAAACTCCCCTGCCTATCCACCTGTTTGGAAAAACTGGATCCAATAAATTTCTTGCAATGTTTGAATAATGGTCTGGGACGCCATATTTTTGGACGTATATGTCTTTAATTATCCATTCTCTTCATGATGTGGACAGTATTCTTTATCCATTCAGATGAAATGTTACCTCTTCTGATATTATTATTTGAACATTAGGAAACTGTTTTGATAAATCTAGAATTAATTTACATATATAGTATCTTTGTTGGTAAGACTGTGGTACAATTCGTTAAATTGTTTGAATTCTGTGTGGTTTAAATTTAATTATCTTTAAAAGTCACTGTACTTTATTTTTTGATATCATCGATGCACTGGCCATTTTTTAAATAGAGATTTAATAATTATTACTCAAAATTTCCCTTACACCGAAAACTTCGTTTAGTAGCATACCGGCTCAGTTGTCACATCACTTGATTTTGTCCAAAAAGCCTGTATTTCTAAATTGTACCCATAACAAAATCGACTTTCTGGATGGGGGATTCTTTTAGTATACTGTATGAAATCTGCATCTAGATACTGTTATTGATTTTGTTTCTGCATATGTGATACTAAACATGCTTTTCCAAGTTTTTTTGAACATTTGGTTAATCATTTCAAAAATTGATAAAAAATACAACTAGATTGCATTTGACAACCAGATTTAACAAACTTATTTCATGGCTGACACAACGTGTTCTTACTTTTGTTGCAAGGTTCACTTTGTAGTTATATTGCAATATCTAATTTTGTAATTAGATTCAAAGCAAGAGTTTTACAAATTAATTTTATAATCTAAATATGTAAAATTAATATAATATCCAAACTATGTATTTTTGAAAATGAGAAATATCACACAATCGAAGTTCATAACAATATAAAGGGCATTCTATTTAAAATTGAACAGCAATTTAATGCCAATAAAATATCTTTTCCGCGGTTCTAAGAAAAATGAGAACATTGGGCAACACTATCAGGAAGAAACTTTGGGCAAATCTAAACCATTTGATAAAAACAGCATTTTGATATAATTATTCGTTTTCAAGCTATTAAGTTGCAAAATTTGTTACTTTTCAGTGTGACACCCTGTATTATAAATATAATAATATATGAGCTATCACATGTAGGAAGTACTACGATCACAAAAAAAAATACATTTTAGGAAAAAAATTAATTTAATCTTCAAAATATCATCAAAACGGATGCTTCTTACAAGATAAATCAGAAGTACCTTTTTTACGTAAAAATAATGGATTTGAAAAATAACTTTGAAACGATGTGTTTGCGCACCCATGTTTTAGGATTTTATCTTCTTATTTTTATGAAAGAAATATGCTTTTTAAAAATTTACCTTTATCAGTATCATTATCATTGTCATAAAGAATAATGCTATTAAGATTCGGACATTTCTTGGAGAAACACTTGGTAATTTAAATGGAAATTACATTTAAATGGATTTCGTTGGGTACATAATTAAACAAAGGCTTTGTCAGTGATTGATAAGTTATACCTAATATCCACCTTGTTTTCAGTTATACTTGTAAATACTATTAGTTAAGTTAAAAAGAAATAATTCGATACTTTTTATGTTAATTTACATTAATTAATTTTTAATACTGTAAACTTCATGACGAAGTTCATTGAATAACTAAGTTCAACGCAATATTATAAAGTTGGGTGTAAAGTTAATCTACCACTCACAAATGTGCAATCTACTAGAAATATGTATTATGAATACCATCGAGACTAGTAGATTTGACACAGTATTGGGCTTCAAAAACGTGATCACAACTTTTAGGTTCGATTCCATCCATGTGAATCATAGCATCCGAGCAGTCCATATTTTCAGATGCTGAGCACTGATAGCAACTTACTGAATTACCTGTTGTGAAAAATATACATGTAATATTTCGAAATAGTGCGTAATTACCAATTCAAAGGTTTCGTTGTAGTCATATGTGTGTATATATACGTTTACATCCAGTTTTTATATCAAAAAATAAATGACAGCGAAAACAGAGTGGAAAACCTTATTTTAATGTTTAATGGTTCTTGTTTCAGGAACTTACTAAACATTATTAAGACCTTTGAGTTCTGTAAAAATATATAACTAAAATTTGTATATTTGGGCCAAATTAATTTTTCCAGTACATATGATTAAATTTAAATACAGCTACGTCTACATTGTGTTATAGTTAAATTATGCCGAAGCTTTTTGACTGTTATGTAAATATTAATAGCATTTTAGTTATATACAAATATTAGTGAGTTAGTAGCTTGCATTCAAAATGATTTTTTCTTTCTTCCCATTAAAAGTCACTAAGAATATACCTTCGAAACGACCCGTATGTTTAATGCAATATGTGGCTCCATAGACTTCATCACAAGCTTCTGGCTTGATATCGATATCTGAATTAAGCCACTCATTACACTGGAATGGTTTGGAAGAATCGGCCCCATTGCACTGGTAACATTTAAGTGCGGTTGCTGTATTAAAATCAAATGCTTAAGTTTTTCATTTAGATAAAAATGTAATTACTAATGTTGAAATAACGGAAAAACAAAATCCTATTAAAAATAGCAAAAGTTAAATCTTCATATTAAATTATTCTAAGATTCTGATGTAAAACTGTTTTATATTAAAACAAACTTATGTTATTTCAGTATTGATCACTTCAGGCGTATACTAATAAATGAAACAGATATGTATAAATTATTTAATAGACAAAAAATCCGTCTGCTTACAGCTAGTAGCTAGTATATTAATATAAGAAAAGAAACCACAAATTATACTAAGGTAAGTGACAGTTATATAGGTATATTGTATAAAGCAAAAAATACAAATTAAATAACTTCTAAATGTTCCAAAGAAAGGATATATATCCTGTTTGACACATCTTACTTACTCACCTATTTATTATTTTTATTACGAGGCCTGTCTCAGTGAAGTTGGCGTAACTATTAAAAGTGTGGTTTTTAAAGAAATTTACCATATTAACGAAAAACGCATTAAAAACTGTAATATATTTCTGATAACATATATGTTTATTCAATTTGAACCTAAAATACTGCAAATTTTGTAACATAGGAAAAAATCTTACAATTTAAAAAATCAATGAAACCAAATAACTGCAAATTACTACTGCGTTACATCGCCTTTGTCTAATGTTTGGCAGTCATATGATGTAAAACGATTCTAAATTTCGTGGAGACGGGTTCGTATATCTTGAACAGTTCTTGCGGGATTTGATTGAAGCTTTTTCTTCATGGTATCCCACAAAGTTTCAATTGGCGGCAGACCTGGGCTACTAGACGTCCATTTTAAAAGTTACATATTGTTTTCTAACATTCAATCGTTTACTTTTTCTTGTTGGAAGATACATTCAATATTATTTAAACGCATTTGTTCATTTTGGGTTATTTTGAAGCACAGTGACATATTTATGAACATTTATAATACCTTCCACAAAGAGTAAGTTTCCCACTCCACTAGCTGACATGAATCCCCAAATCATAACAGAAGCAGGAAACTTGACTTTCTTTTTAAGACAGTCTTCTGATACACTTTACTTCTGGCTTCATTACTCCAAATAATGGAGTTCCATTGGTTCAGAGACAATAATTTTTATTCCTTTGCCAACGCTAGTCTACTTTTTTCTCAATCTAAGTCAGTGAGGCTTCTCTTTTGCATATAAAATATTGAATTAAAAACGAACAAAAACAAAAATAATTTAAGCTTACTGTTTGTTTGAAATCCCAGTTTTTTGGCAGCTCTGTGACAAGTTGCTCTTAAAAATTTTCCCATTGCCTGATTTCATAAGATTTTTAATTTGTTATAATTAGCACGCCGGTTTTGCCTGATAATCCTTTTTAAAGTTTGTAAGTCGGTATTGGCATAATGGGGATGACCTCCAGTTTTCGGTTTTTGAGCCACTAATCCAATGGTTTTGTACAGTTTAATAATATTTCGAACTGTATATCTCGATTTATTAACACTGTCAGCGATTTGGTAGGCATTTTGGCCTTTTAAATACAAGTTAATGATTTTAATTTTCTTATTTCATCATTATTTTATTCAATGTATGAAAGTAAATTAACCGTCAAAATTGGCTTCTTGGCAACGTTAAATGTTATCATTTGTTTTACAAAACCAACCTGGATTTTACTGAACCGGATTAACCACCATTCAACTTAAGTTGTCTCCATCATGTATTTTCTCAAACACAAATCTTTTACAAAGACGATTTCGAAATAAAATCTTTTTAAAAATAGCCAGGTCAGTTTTATTATCTTTCCATAAACATTTAAAGAAACCAAAAATACTATATTTCAAATAAAATTTTAATTTGCCCTGAAATAAATTCACAAATATCATGTTTTGGGGGGTTGGGCCAACTTCACTGGGACAGCACTCATATAATTAAGTTTATTTATAAACAAAATTCGTCATAACTTTATTATGAATAAGAAATAACTGAAAAACATATAAAAGTCAAACCTTATAGATTTTAAGATTCCTAAAGTATTTTCATCAAAGTCAACTTGCCTTATTTTAGCTTTGACACGACAGCCGAGGACTTAAAACTACTACGAAAATTAAATAGATAATAGAAAACAAGTATGAATTCTTAAAAAAAACAAAAGACAACTGTATAGAACTAGTATTTTGAGCAAAAGAAACCACAAATCATACTTAAATAAGCGACACTTAAGTTTGTAGGTATAGGTATCCAGTATCTCATAGAAAGCAACTAATCTGATGTCATATTAGACACGACTCACCTACTCATCTATTTACTTTTATTATAAATAGGTGCATTTGGTAAACAAATTCGGCATGAAATATATGTTAAAACTTTACAAACATCAGCAGGTTCGGACAAAAACCACCCCTAGAATGTCGGGTTAAAAAGTCCGACTTCACAAAATGTTTATTGTGTAGTTGCAACGGTAAGGCCCACCTTGAAAAGGTGTTCTTTAAAAACGAAAAATGATTTGATTTTTATTCCAAACTCAAATTTACCCATTTTCTTGACCTAGGGTGTATACATCCGTTTTGTAGCAAAAATATAGAACATTCCACCTGCTTAAAACCAAGCAAAAAAAACGGTAATTTCCTATAAGCCAACCAAATTAGACTTCTGGTTCCATTCGTTCATAAAACTCTGGAAATCCTAAATGAGACTAACATTGCATTTTTCCGGGGGGAAAATCCGCGAAAAATACCACATTTGGGCAAAGACCAACTTTCTGGCTTTGTTTTCCTTTTTGGGTAGTCCGGTTTCACGAATTTCTTTGAGGAGGGTACTAATTTGTCAGAGGGTACTCGGGTAAATGGTGGTGGGACCTCGGCGAGTCCATTAGGCTCGCCGTCTTCAGTTAACTCTGAAATAATCGCCCCTGTACTAGACAGGACTTTGACTTTGAGTTATCAAGAGAAACCCTCAAATAAGAAAAACCAGACCTTATTAAACACAGCGGAAAACCTATTTGGGTTAACTAAAACTACTGAAGACGATTCTGAGGCTTTAGATGATGATATAAAACACTAAAGATTGCCTATTGAACTGTTCAGCCGACGTCACTGTCCTTTGTGACAGCACTTGAACTAAATCAAAATATAATTTGTGGTCTGAATCATAGATCATTGTCCTCAAAATCGCTTGTGTCAATGGATTTGAGTACATCGTCGAAATTTATAGCTATTCCAATAAAATCGAAACGAGACAGGGAGTGCGAGAGGGGAGAATGAGATAATAGCAGGCCAAGTGGTCCCTAAAAGGCGTCATGGCAGTTTATTTATAGAATATCTGGAAAAAAAGGGTAAAAAATAATGAATTGGGGTAATTAAAATTAATCTAAGCCTAGATTATGACAATAAATTAAACATTTCATCCAAAACTATCTAAAATTATGTACAAAACAAATATAATGTAATGACTTAAAAACAAAACATTTACAAACAAATTAAAAATCAAAATTAAAAGAAGAAAAACATCTTTCCTTTGCAAATCTTGAACCTGTCAATCCCCTCAAGGGTGGCAAAAGTTGGTAGGCCTTAATATCTCGATAAAGTGGAGTGGTGACGGATGATACACAGTTCATCTTTTCTCCTGGTGATCATAATCATATCATTTGCATAAACATCCCGATTAGTCACCAATAGATCAAGATTCTTTCTTGACGAAAGTAACAATATGAATAAATAAATGCAATAAAATATAATCTCGGTACAGTCAGAATACCCAGCTCAATAAAAAATGACCTGTAGGATATCTGAGGATGAAGTCAAAGCTCTAATGGCTCTTGAAAATATTAAAGGAAAATTTAGATGACTCCCAAAATAATATAGCATAACTGATCTGAGATTGCACGCAAAGAAAATAAAACAGTGGACAGACTAAAAGTATTTGACCTGACTACACTTAGATAGAGAAGATGTAGAGGGGACCTCATTGAAGCATACAAAATACTCACAAACACCTATAGATGCAACTTGAATTTATTCAGAAGAAGCAACAATGAGAACCTGCGAGGCCACTCAAAGAAATTGTCCAAGGAAAGGAAGAGAAAACTGCCAAGGAAAACCGATATGTGTATATGTGGAATTCCCTGTGAGGGAGAACACTGTATCGGCAGGAAACGTAGACCTCTTTAAGACCAGGCTTGACAGAGAATGTGCGAGCATATTCTCCCGGCAAGTCCATTATACCCAGTGACTGATCAACAACAAATATAAAAGTCGAAATAACATAATGGCATCAATGCAGAAAGAGACAACACAACAGCTTCATCGTTGTTCTTCACGGCCTACTATTGTTCAATAAAACAATAAATATGGCAGTATCCCGTCCTCGGATACCATCCCTGGATGAGAAGCTAGCCAGTCGAAAGTCTTCATTTCTCAATGTTATAGCCATACATTCAATGCACCATCCACAAAAAATCCGGCACTTCTTGGGCCAGAAGTACATTATGTCTTACTATTTAGGCTCACATTTAGATGAGCAATACTTACATAGCTTCCAGTTCCAGTCTTGGTTATATTTTGTTTCTGGATTGAACCTTGTTTATTTGTATATGCTAAAAAAACTTTTACCAAGAGGAAAATTGCACCTCTGGAAGGCCGCCCTACTCGGCCATAAAACTTCCTGATAAATGGGGTCTTTTAAGGTAAGATCATCCCCAATCATTAAACATTTTTGTGTTGGCGATAACTTTTTTACCTCGCAGTGTTTGGCTTTCATGCTTTCTCTTCAAGATAAAAATAACCATAAAGTGCAAATTTAAATGATGCTGCTAGTTTTATGTTTTATTCAACCAGATGTTACACTACACCAAACTAAAAATTTAAAATATGCCGAGGCTGATGTACCTACACTGACCCAGACTTCCCACAATACTATAACTACTGAAGACAGCATTATTAACATTTTGCATCTGAACATACAAATTGCCTGTTCTAAGTGACCACAACTGGAACAAAGTCCATAAAGTCCATACATGGAAGTGGGACTGCTAAACACGCACGGTTTTAATTTGTCAGCAATTAATGTAAATATAAATAATGTTAAGTAAAACTCTGAATTGAACATTGTATTGGCAGATTTACAATAAATACTACGACTTCAGCAGCAAAAGATAATTTATTTATAAATTTTGACACTATATTTGCTACAAAGGTTGCCCATAAATCAAGGCTTAAAACTACATTTATGCCATGGACAAGACAAACTTAACCTAATCACATATCAAATATATAGACCCTTCTCAGAACCTAATCAGCCCTACTTCAACTCTCTTATAATGAACAGAAGTGGAAAGATATTTATTCTGATGTATATTGTATTACTTAACATCTTTATACATTATTTTAATCAGGTTTTTCCTAAAAAGAAGTAAAAAGTCTGTATTGGATCAAAAATCATTTCACTAATGATCAAATCAGTATTAAATATGAACATAAATGGACAGAATATAAGAGTCTGTTATAAGAAAGTAAAAGATAGTAATACGATAACATAATCTTAAACTCAAGTAACACAGGTAAAACTGAATGGAGAATTTTACAACTGGTCTTAGTGGACAGACACATGCCTATGAAATAAAATGTGTTGTTGAAATAGTCACTGACATTGATGAGATTTGCAACATTTATAAAAATCCATTTTTATTATAAGATGGGTATCAGAGAAGAGATCAGTATGAGTTTAAATACACAAAAAGCCTATAGTTGTTAAAAAAAAACAAATAAAATAAATATTATTTCCTCTAAGAAGTAAACAGGTTTGGATGAGAATCCATGTAATACTCTAAAAAACATCTCACTATGCAAACCACTTATATATATAATAAATAGTTCTTTCATTAAGGCCAATTTCCCACTGCTAAAAAAGCAAAGTTATACCCCTGCACAAAAAAGATGTAATATGGAAAATTACAGGACTGTGAGCATTCCTTTGGTCATTTCAACAATATTTAATAAGTATTCTATCAGAGATTTTTTCAATGCCTCTCCAGAATAAATTCAACCACACAGCTCCTTACAGCCAAATAACATCCATAATGGAGTACCTAGAGTCTGGTAAGACTATTTGGGGATGTATTTCAGTAAAGCTTTTAATTTAATGAACCATGAAATTTTAGGGTTTGATAAACTGAAGCAGATAGGTGTCAGGGGGAAAAAAGTCTGCAATGGATTAAAGCATTTCTTCAGGATCGCACACAAGCAGTGCATATAGATTATAGAGTGTGAATAATGACATAATAAAATTCACTTATCAGTGCAATTTTATAGCTACTGCCACAAAAGCTTCACAGGAATCTCTTCTCTCATCCCTTTTATTCAAATTTGTTTGTAATGATCTATTCTAGTCAGCAAACGTCTCTGTAATATGGTTTCCAGATGACATTTCAGCTGTGGTATCCAGTAGTGATGACAATCTTGCATATGGAATAGCTAATTGTGCTGCACAAAGCATGCAAAATTGGTGTGATCAAGACCTATTACTAATTAATTCTTTAAAAACAAATTTTATAGAATTTAAAAACAGAAACAATGTATTTAATGATCAACGATCTTTAATAAAAATTAGAGAAAACAATAAATAGGGTTCAAACATTAAAATTTCTTCAGCTTGATCTGAATGAAAATTAAATTACCACTATCATGGAGCAGGAAGTTTTATGTAAAATGTCACCAGCAAGTTATGCAATTTACAATTTGAGGAAGATAGTTGGTGAACACTATCTTATGTTGCTTTATTATACATGTCACTCTTATATGCTGTATGGCATAACATTCTGAGCCACTCATGTACAGCCTCCTTCTCGAATATCCATATTACAAAGAACAACTGTTGTTCTTTTTGCAAAATTTGGCTACATGGTCAAAATCACAGCAATTGAAACACATAGTCAGTGCTAGTTACTTCTGTATACAGGGTGTTTGGTAGATCGATGTAGATATTTTTAGAGATGATAAGGAATGTCATATGGAGTATTTTTGGTCATGTATGATATGCAAAGTCGCATGGATTCCGAGTTATGGCCATTTTTTGTTGTTTTCCATAAAATACGACTTTGTTCAGATGATAGATAATAAAACACCTAACAGATTTTATCACATTTTAATATATGATTTTCATGAAAAAATAGTACAATTAGTCAATACTATAGGCTACAAGATCACAAAATCTAAAACATAATAAAATAAAACTAGAAACATAGGCTAGATAGCGTTTTTGTGTAAAAAAATATAACTTTCTCTCGTGTTTAAAAAAACTGGCAACTGATAATATTATTCAATTACTTTTAAAAACTTCCTTAGTCTACACTCTTTAGAATGATCTATGACAGTAAATATTAACAATAAATAATAGTAAAATTTAGGTCATTCTTCAGAAAATTATACCAAAATGAAAATGTAATACCGACAAATAAATTATAATAATCTTTAAATCAAACTTAAGAATTCCAATTATTTTTACACTTTTAGCAACAAAATAATTATTTATTGTGTTCGAAATGTGAACCACCATGTCGAATGCAAGATCGTGCTCTCTTTCGTATTTCTGTGGTGGTTATGCCCAACCGAATCTCTTGCGTCAAAATTTCACATGAATCATTTATTTTTGTAATTAGGTGATCCAGATCTCTTATTTCTACATCATAAACAAGTTTCTTTAGACATCCCCAAACGAAATAATCCAAGGGAGTGAGGTCTGGTGATCTCGCGGGACTCAGCGTCCGATCCATCTATTCGGATAATTTTCATTTAGAAAGTCGCGCACTGTGTTACACGATAGTGTGCCGGACACCCGTCGTTCTGGTAAATCATCGTTGTTCTTGAATCTAATGGTACGTCTTCAAGTAAGGCAGGTAGATCATTTTCAAGAAACTCCAGATAATTATCCCCATTTAAGTTGTTTGGTAGGTAATGAGGTCCGATGAATATTCTACCTATGACCCCCGCCCAGGCATTAACACTAAATTTCTGTTGGAAGGAACATTGCCTCAACATGTGTGGGTTATCTCCTTTATACCCCCAATAACGTTTATTGTGAAAGTTTGTAATTCCCTCTTTGGAAAACTTGGACTCGTCGGTCCATAAAATTATTTTAAAAAGTCTGGCGTCTTCGATGTCTTGATTGAGTAAAAATCAGCAAAAAATCACGCGACGCGCAGGATCCCCTTCTTCTAACCCTTGCATAGTTAAATGGATGTCTTCCATCTGAGTGCACCATCGACCATAATTTCCATGTAGATAGGTTAAGCTCTCTGGCGACTTTTCTCCCACTCGTCGAAGGATCTGCATTAAAGGTCTCTAATATTTGTTCATCTACTTCAGCAGCAAATTGTTGGGCAGCTATACCAGGTTCCTTGTGATGAAGGTTACCAGTTTCCCGAAGTCTAATGTAGGCATTTCTGAACACTTGGACATTAGGTAATCTTCTGGTAGGAAAACGTTCTCGGCACAACTCTCGAGCTCAAGTGCCTCTTCCATCTGCAACTTCATAAAGGAACATAATATCCACAAACTCATGAGTTGTAAACTGGGCCATCACAATAATAGTTATAGCCCTAAAAATAACTAAATAGTTCACACGCAAGGTTCAATTCACCATAAAGGAGTTACAATAAGCGATCGTCGACGCATGAATTTGCAAGCCTCCGACGTTAAAATTATTCCGTCACGGTTAGACTAGAGTCGCGAGCTGTACAATCAAATTTGTTGTTTGAATTTGGAATGTTTGTGTTATACAGTATCCAAAAGAGTGTAAAATAAGGAAATTGTTAGACGTATTTGAATGGTATTATCACTTGCCATTTTTTTTAAACGCTAAAGGGAAAAGTTTTTTACATGAAAACGCTATCTAGCCTATGTTTCTAACTTTACTTTATTATATTGACTAATTGTACTGTTTTTATCATAAAAATAAAAGATCACCAGACCTCACGCCCTTGGACTATTTTGTTTGGGGTCGTCTGAAGGGCCTTGTTTATGATGTAGAAATAAGAGATTTCTATCACCTTATTACAAAAATCAATTATTCATGTGAAATTTTGAGGCAAGAGATTGGGTTGGGCATAACTACCAAGAAAATACGAACGAAAGCAAGCAAGCACGATGTATTCGAAATGGTGGTTCACATTTCAAACACAATAAATAATTATTTTGTTGATAAAAGTGTAAGAATAATAGGAATTCTTAAATTTGATTTAATGAATATTACAACTTATTTGTCAGTATTACATTTTCATTTTGATATGTGTAATTCTTCTGAATACTGTTCAAAATTTGACTATTATTTACTGTTAATATTTACTGTCCTAGATTATTCGAAATAGTGTAAACTAAGGAAGTTTATAAATGTATTTAAATGATATTATCAGTTCCAAATTTTATTAAACATGAGAGGAAGTTATATTTTTTTTTACACAAAAATGCTATCTAGCCTATGTTCCTAGCATTCTTTTATTATGTTTTAGTTTTTGGGATCTTGTAGCCTCCAGTATTGACTAATTGTACTATTTTTATCAAGAAAATCAAATATTATAATGTGATAAAATCGATTATGGTGTTTTATTATCTTTCATCTGAAGGAAATCGTATTTTAAGGAAAACAACAAAAAATGGCTATAACTCGGAATCCATGTAACTTCGCATAATAGCATATAACCAAACACCCTGTATATGTCGCGGCTAGATCGAAGTGGAAGTATTGTGAGCATTGCTCATATTTATCTAGTATTACATTGCCTCGACGTTTTTTGATGCTTGTACTCCACACTGCTTCAGTGGTTTACCCCTATTTACTCGTTTATTTTTAAACACAAAAAAATGCTTTTAAAGTAATAAAAACTTGTGATCATAGAAAACCGACGTTTATAGTTCATTTAAGCCGCTCTCTCAACACAAGATTACTTTAATGCAAATTTAAACTGAATAAATCTCCTTCACATTTAAACTCAACACGTCCTTATTTGCAAGTAAAATTTCTCTTGAAACCAGCGTTTTATTGCCTCATGAGTTTGTATTTATAGTTCTTAACATAGTCAAATACAAAATATAATGCAGGAACATATAAAAGAATTGATTAATTAAACTTTATCTGTTTGGCATGCCTACTAATAGTGACATTCTTTTCATATCTTTTAAAGAATATATCTATGTTTTTATTTAATAAAGAGAATTATAGAATAAATTAATTAACCATTTGTCAAATTTTTAGCACAGAATATTAATGATTAATTAAACTTTATCTCTTTGGCAATCTAATATTCTTTTATAATATTAGGTATTATTGATACTTTTTTTAAAAGTCATATCTAAGTCTGATTTGTGTAAAAAGTTGTATTAATTTTGACATTCGTGAAGAAATGAGCACATGCGACATACAAATAAACTGTTAAGTTCAACCTTGTAAGAAAAATTATTCTTTTTATAATAATTAATAGTGTTTTTTTTTTCAAGTTATTATTTACCAAATTAAACCAATAAGATTTTAAAACATATACAAAATTATCTATGAAATTAAAAATATGTCCATTAAATCTTTCTACTGATGTAGTATTTGCCAAATTATTAATTAATTCGGAGGTATATAATTATCTACTGAAATCGTGTATCACTTCTAACAATCTCACAGGTTGTTTGCAGTATGTCCGTGGATAGAGATGACAAGAAGACAAAATAACTAAAAATATCATTTTTCAAAAAAAAGCCAATCTTCATAAAAGCTTCGTCTTGTTAAAAAAATAGTTGTATTTTTTTAAGTTGTAAATTTTCTATTTTATCATACTGGGTGCATTGGCAGTTTGGAAAGTAATAATGTAAAATTATGAAATTTAGGGAATTTTAAAATGTGTCTGAATATTTAACTGCTATAAGATGTAAGTCAGATATATATCATGTATTTCAGAAATCGTGAGATGTATTTCAGATTGGTCACATATAATTTCGAAAAAGAACATATGTAGTTCAGAATCGATAACAAGTAATGTAATAATTTGTAGATTTATTTGCTGCATAGATTAGGGGTTATGTCAAATGTCAAAATTGTGAATAACTTATGTACAAGGCCCCCCTTTGCTTAGTGCAGGGTGGGCAGATTTACCTTTAAAAATATCCCGTATATGATTTCGTTTTCATCGTAGGATATCTCAGTTATTTGTAGAGATTGAGACTTGCGGCTTTCGCGAAGCGGTGCTATTTTTTGATGAAACGAATTATGCCGTGACTGGAATTTGTATAACCTCCTTCGTTTTGAGACACAGGTTGAAAAAATTTCATCCCTTAACTAATAGCGAAGATAAAAACTGATTCTGGTAGTTTTTTTGCGTAGGATCCAGTGGTGTGAATATATTTTGGATATAAATAAAACTTGTTATTTTGTAAATGGGACACCCGGTATATTTTTATATCATTGTATTATCCTCGCTGACCCTTTGCAAATTGCGTTATAATTTAGATTTATCATTATTTTTTAGAACATACCACGAAACATCAATAAAAACATAGTTCCATTTATTCTATTTAATAAAACTACTTATTATTAATATATTTTTACATATTTCATACATTAATGTTTCTAAACTTTTTATATTGTTGTCAATCAATAAATACTGAGATAGCAAGTTGAAAATCTGTTGACAAAAGTGTAATAATAATTAATAATTTTGGGTTGTCTCTAAATGATGCTTTTATGCAATATATACCTTCCTAGTTTATGAAAAAATATAAAAATGCCAAAACCCAAAAACTAGGGTTGCAAAAATAGTTGAAATGTATTAAAAAATGACAGAGATCGGAGAGTCAACAATCCACAGACTGTACGCGATGAATCAAGAAAAAGTCATTCATTTTATTTTGAAAATAAAATACCCTCCTTGGATATAATAATGGCTCAGGTCCGAAAAGTCGAAAACATTCCGTCTATGGCAAGACGACAAAAATGGTTGGTTACGAAAAACTGCAAAGTAGAAAGTCCCTTTTGGTGAAAAAAGACGAGATTAAATGGCGAAGACGGTATTTAAAATCAAAAGGAAAGTATTGGGAAAACCATCTAAATAGATATTTAATAAGTAAGTCACTTTCCAAATTTATGTTTATTGTTTGGTGTATAAAATGTGACATATAAGTGATCTTTGACTGAAATCTGCGTTGGTACATTTTATTTGTTTTTATATACATTCTACCCTCGTACCATCTCTGTTAAAAAAATTTTTAATGTTTAAATTTATTTGTCTTTTAGTTTAATAAGCAGTTTGTATATTATATTTATTATTGGTTAATTTTGTAGAAAAATGGTTTATACTGTATATAAATAAATAATAGATTACTTGGATAAACGGGTTGGTAAAATATGGCAGGATAAGAAGATAACAAGATATATGTCGGGTTTTGACGTTTTGTCTACCGTTTTACGTTTTTTTTTTAATATTTCGAGAGAGCCCCAGTTGTTTTTTAAAAACGTTCCAAAAGTTTATCTGAAAGCATTTCCGAGATATAGCGACCTGAAGTAAGTTGTTATGAACTGTCGTAGAGTCGAGAGTTTATAATAACTTACTTCAGGTACCTGTAACTAATAATGAAAAACTATTGTTATTATATATTCGAATGAGGTAGCTGTTACTTGATGAACAAACATTATAACTGACAATAATATGACACAAACTTGTGTCTTATTATTGTATAAGTAACTAACTAACTGACAGACTGACTGGCTAACACATCACTGTCTTACTAATTAACGCAAACTGACAATTGCCTTTGTGTCCTTTTGTTGTCAGTTATTATTATACTATTTATCTGCTTTATTAATAGTTATATTATTTATTATTCAGGTTTTTTAATTCTACCAAAGAAATTAACCTAAACATTGTTTTAATAACATCTATATAAATCTTAAAAGGTTTGGCTTGTAATTTTTGTAATTCTCTCTGAGGCATTTCAGAGATTTTCCATTGTATGATGTTGGATTTGACACATTTTATGAACTAGTAAAGAGCATGTTTATTTACAGTTTTATATATGTAGACACACTGTAAATGTCTGTTTGTGATTAAGTAATTAAGAATTAGTTTGACGACGACTTCATAAAGTCAGATTTTCAATGTGGAATAAAACATTTTTAGTACGTAAGTAGTACATTCATACTCTGTGATGGAGGGGTTGTTGATTGTTGGCTAAACATATCACTTTATCTCATTAATTTGATTTGACAGTAAAATTGAGTTTTAACCAAAGCTTGCATAGCTTAAATATACCCATAAGCCACACAATTGGATGAACATATGTATGTTCCGTAGAAGGTTACTTAAAAACTTCAATAATTAAAGGAAAACAGATCAAACATAAACAAAACATCATTTGTTTGTATATTGCTTGTGAATTGGAATTGGGGGGCATAATATTTTTAATACTAATTTTTTTAATGATTCACTAGTCTTCCATATACTGGATTTTTAACAAAATATTGCCATATGACCTTTAATGTTTGACTAAAATTTGAAGTCAATCTGATAAGTAGTTTTTAAAGTTCAATCAAATACAATCCAACAATCTTATTTTTGCGTAGGCCCTATCAAAAAAACTTTGAATTTGTTGGCCAGTGTTATTCATTTACTCTGTACTATCAGTTTACATTAAAATTTGCATTAAATAAGTTTTAGTTGTTTTTTATTAAATTTATTAGATTTAATAAAAAACTGCAACAATATGATGTACTGGCCATTAACATGAGACACTACCGGGCAAAACTAAAAGCCAGGCTAGGTGCAACGTGCTTTGCGCTGTTATGGTTATACCCTGATACTGTACATTACGCAAATCCCTGTGATGACCTTAACTTAGGCCCTATTCATGAATCAAAGATATGACCTGTTTATCAATTTCGTAAATGATTTCGATATCAACAATATCTTGACTTATTTATTTTTATTTTAACAAATAAATTTCTACAAGGGGCTCTCGGCATCAGCCTACACAGCCTAATGGGAGATAAGCACCTGTGTGGGATAGGTAAAAACTGGTAAAACATCAATACAAATCCAAAATGATAACATAAAATAGTGCCCAATAAAAATGTTTGAAAAACAGTGTATACATACAGGGTGATCCATTAAGAATGGTCTCCGGCCATAAGTCGGTAACTGTTGGTCATAAAATTATGAAGGAAAAATATTTGGCGGTAAATCGGCCAAAGGAAATGATTGGAAATTATTTTGAAGTTCGAAAAATGGCCGCTAAAGGGCGTAACAGCAACTCAAAAATAGAAATGCCGATTTCCTCTGAGTTTTCCTAATTAAGGTTTGTCGAAAATATAAGCATTCTATTCTTCAGGCAATTATGCAACTTTTTGCTATTTATCTTTTTTTTCTATTTTCAACATAATAAAGTGGTGGGGGAAGGTTAAACTTTTTTCTTTCAAACGTTTATATCTTTGTTTTGGATGAGCCAATTATATTGAACTTAGTATTAGAAATATATATACATATATTTATATATATATATATATATATATATATATATATATATACATATATATATATATATATACATATATATATACATATATATATATATATATACATATATATATACATATATATATATATATATATATATATATATATATATATATATATATATATATATATATATATATATATACACATATATATATATATATATATATATATATATATATATATATATATATATATATATATATATATATATAAATATATATATATATATATATATATATATATATATATATATATATTTATATATATATATGTGTATATATATATATATATATATATATATATATATATATATATATATATATATATATATATATATATATATATATATATATATATATATATATATATATATATATATATTTATATATATATATATATATATATATATATATATATATATATATATATATATATATATATATATATATATATAAATATATAT